>BSBK01004793.1:390000-892500 GCA_027943335.1 Chamaecyparis obtusa | reverse complement strand
TTTCCCTAATTTGAACACAATTAAGAAAAATTACCAGTTAAAGTGGAAATATGAGCCATGTATACTAGCTTGGGTGCAATCATTCCTTGACCCCCTCATAACTCTTTTCTCATGTAGATAATATATTGCATTGCATGGTGAGATTTTAGGTTGGATTCCAATGGTATACAAAATTAATTCCCATTTATGAATTAAATAATACCTCTTAATGATATGATAATGGGTCATTTTGAAATTATGTCATTACATCATTATGAGGCTATTTGTAATGCTCATATGGCTCATGCAGTTCATCCCCCACCACATCGAATTTTTATTATTATGCATTTTTATATAGCCTCTCTAACCCTATGATAAATCCACCTCACGATTTCCTACTTCCATTTCATCCACTTCTCATTTGGATCCTTTTCAAATTCAAAATTTTACCACTAAAACTTTTCAACTTATTGTCATTGCATCTCCACCTCCATAATAGGTTTATTTACCAAACGATCCATAACTACCAAGAGTAAACCTTATCCATCAATTATATAATTAATTTTTGGGCTCCCTCCCTACAAGAGAGTTTGGACATGAGGTGGGACAATGTCTTTTTTTCTCCAACATCTCAAGCGTTAAATCTAAAGTCCTAACACTGTTATATAACATCAACCATTATATTACCTTCTTTATATATGTGACTGATTTCAACAAACTCCAACCCCAATGAGAGTTTATGAATATCTGCAACAATCCCCTTAATAGATTAATTATCTTTATCTAGGCCATTAATAGTGTCTATTATTAGCTTAACTTCCATTTTATAGATAGTAATTTAATTCTTGTTGAAAGGGAAATTTTGAGTCCCCATAATAAAGCCATCCCTTTAGATTAATTATAAGTATTTCCTTCTAGATTTCCTATATACACTACCACCATCTCAACCAAGCTTGTCCTTATAACTTTGCCTCCCCCCCCCCCCATAGTATTTACATAGGTTCTTCTTACAACTCTGTCAAAATTAAGCTTATACAATCGAGGTCTTAGTGGGCTCCATATAGTATTTATCCTCCTTATTTTTTTGAATAGTCAAACGTGGCATAAGAGTCAGGTAGGCATCAATTCCTAGCTAATCTATCATCTAGTGAAGTAGGGGGAAAGGATGGGAAATAATAGGTTGTAACAAAAATATTGTCCATGAGAAGTCTTCTAAAAGTTCTGAATACTTCCTCATTTGGGTTCTCAATTTCATGGAATATATTATTGTTCCTTTCCTTCCATAGGCTCTAACCAAGGTGGGAGGAATCTGCTTCTAGAAATCTCTAATGAGAGGATTATGTGTATCTCCCTTCTAATCCAACGATAATTTTTAGATATCATCATTCATAACCCAATGAATTTCAAGATTTTGAAGCACCATACTGCATAAAACTGACATGGTTACAATGGAAGAAGATGTGGGGGATATTTTTGTCCTCTTGTTTACATAACACACATCTATTAGGTGGATGGAATCCACACTTTATCAAATTGTCCCTAGTGAGTATTTTTTTATGCATTGATTTTCATCAGAAGAAGTTAATTTAGGGAATCGATTGGGGGTTCCAAAATTTCCACCACAAACTTGTGTGGTTGCCTTCCTTTAGTAGAACATTGTAATATGATTTAACGGAAAATTCACCCTTGGGGTTGTTGCTCCAATTGAAGTTATAATCCCTTTAGAAGACAGAGATTCTAATTTGTCTTAATAGGTTTCACAACTCCATAGCCTTCTACAATAGGTGAGGTTGATTTAGACAACACTATGAAATGTCCTTCCTAGGGGGGATATCTAGTATCTAAAATATATATTGCCACTACCACAAATCTCCCTAAAGGTTTGATGTAGGGCTAGGAAATTTTCCCCTATCTAGGTATCCTCCAAAAATGACATCCTACCTTCATCTCTAATTTTCCATTTAAGTCCCATCTAAACAATATTACTACACTTGAGTATGTTCCATATTTTGGATCCACTCAAGAATCCCGGAGTAGTGAGGATCTCGATGAATCAATCAAAAGGTTCCATTCTGAGGTATCAAAATGACCTAGTTATAGTCTTGGTTCAAAGATAAAAAGAATATTGAAGATTTCAAAGTATGTTATCCTTCATAACACATTATTTTGGGCATTTTTTTTATTTCACAAGGCATGAAATAAAGGGTTGCAAAAAGGAAAAAAATTTGCAACCACACAAAGGAAAGTATCAATAGAATGCAAAACAATGACTTTTCACTATTTCACAAGTAACATATAGAAGAGGTTGCGAGATGGTGATTTTTTTTCTATTTCATAGGGAGCTTAAAAGGATGATTATGAGAAAGTGATTTTTTGCCATTTCGCAAGTAAAGCATAAATATGTCTGTGAAATGGTGAAAATGTGATCATTTAATGCAAAGGTGGCAGATTTGACAATTAAAATGCACCATTAGATTTTTGCACGCCCGAAGTATTGCGAAGTGATGTTTTTAGTTACTGAGATTTAAATTGAGTTTCCTATATGAATATGAAGGAGTCAAATTGATATCTGTTGGAGCATTGAAATTTGAGCTGCAAAATAGTTTGGAGCTAAAGGATCGAAGCCACGAAATGAGACTAAAAATCAAAACTATTAAGTGAAGCTTTTCCCTAAGTTTGTGAAGTTTTTGATTTCAAAGATGCCTAAGAAAAAGGTAGAAGTAATAACTAAGAAGGAATTAACAATTAGAGAGGAAGCCCATAAGGAGAATCCCTCACCACAGTCACTACTTAGTATATTATCTAGGTCATCAATCAGAGGCACAAAAATTATATTTTCTGACCAATGGAAAGAATGTAGAGACTCTATGATTCTAGTTTCTAGCTGGTCCTTGTTTTGGTTCTTCTACGCGAAGAGAAATGAGAAGGAACTAAGGTGTAATCCTTGGAAATTAGATTTGGGAAAATTTATTGTGCCAAATGTATGTGTGGATGTGGAGTTGATGAATGCTTTAGCTGAGAATTACAAACCAAAGATAAGAATGATAAGAAAAATAGACAGGATGCCTCTGGTAATCATATCTAGGGCATATGTGTAGGAATGTTTTAACCTGAGCAGGAAAGCCTTGACTAAAATTAGCAGATAGCAATTTTTTATTGGTTATGAGAGAATGGTGAAAAGTATAGGCTTCAGGGAGATTTCATATTTTATGAAAAGAGGTGTTATCAATTGGATGATTCCAGTACATAACAAGGGCTCACAATTGACAAATAGTTTTATGGGTTTCCTTCAGAACACGTACTTTGCATGGGCTCAATTATGTGGAGAAGATGCCAGGTCAAAAATGCCTTTGGATTTTATGTATATGTCAATGAGAATTCATAACCCTAACTGTTATTTGGAATTTGATTTTGTTACTGAGATTGAAAGGTTGTTGCATCAACAATTGATGAAGTGGAAAACTACCAAAACCTTCAAAAACTACTCTCTATTATTGCATTTAATTTTGTACCAAAATATTTTTGAATTTAGAAATTCTTTGAAATTAACTACAAATGATGGGCAAGGAAATAAGTTTCCTATAAAACTATGGTGTTGAGCTTAGGACAAGAACAACTGAGATTGCAAATACAATAAGTTTCATGATGTGTTTGTGTTATGTATGTTAAGGCTCTTAGGACATCAAATGGAAAGAGTTCCATAGAGCACCAAGGCTATGCTTAGGCCAAAGGAATATTTTCCCGAGAAAAAGTGTACTCATAATTTTGGAGATTGGATTTGTAAGCCCAAGTACACATTAATCAAAGTTTATGGATGCAAGAAAAAACCTCATAAATTGCCCACACATGTATCAAAAAGAATAAGGTTTTTAGAGTTCATATGGTAGATGTTGTGGTTAGAAAGAGAGGCTATGGATCCAAGAAAGAAGGGCACATATATGCCTCATGTTGTAAAGTTTGTTGGGTTCACTATTGGATCCAACATGCTGAATGAAATGTGGGAATGTATTAAGAATAATTTTCTATTAGATAGTGAAAATGACCCAAAGGGACATATCCAAACTCTGATTATGAAATTTAAGCACTAGTTAAACACTGATGAAGAAGTAATAAGAAATTGAGATGACATCCCAACCATTATTCAAAAGGTCAAAAAAAGGGGAATCCTTGTGAAAATGGAAGAGGAAAGGTTGAAGAAGGGATTGCCTAGGTTTTATGATGAGGAAAAACATGAAGTCCTAAGGATTGAGAAGTGTATTGAGAATTTTGAGAGGTTGTATTAAAAAGTCAAGAACAAGAAGAGATTAAGGAGGTACAAAATCCTAAGGACGTTGATAAATCAATTTTCCCTCCCAAAAAGAGAAGAAATTGACTCTACAAGAATCTGATTTAGACTCTCCTCCTCTAGATACAAATGATGAGAAAGAAGCTATTTCTCTCAAATTCCTTCAAGATGATGACTTCAATAAAACACTAGAGTTCAAAGATTTTTGGATACAATATAAAATGAGGGATTTTGAAGAAAAGAAGAAATTGAGACTCATGGGAGTTAAGGAATCTAAACATGAGGAAATTTTGAGGAAAATGATTGATGAACTCAATTTGGATGAAATTACATGTACTATACAGGAAGCTAGGGAAATTGTTAAAAATATAAATATGCTAATTATTCTAGGTCTTACTTTAAAAGAATTTTTTTTATTGGATCAAGTCAGAAAGAAGGATGACCCCACATTTGTCGTAGAATTTGACACCTTGGAGAAAATTAAAGGGTTTGGGTTCAATCCCAAAATGGAGACTCTAGTCACATGGGTCAATTTCAAAGGAGACAACAAGCCCAAGTTGGTTGATATAACAAAGAGTTCAGAGGGTATGGTTATTGTACATACCATTGACAATACCAACCCATTGGCATCTGCTTTAGAGCTAATGCATAGGGACATGTTTAATAAATCTCAAGTTAAACATTTGTAGGACAAGGTTGAAGAATCACAAATCAGGGAGATGGAAATGAATAAAGAAATAAATAAATTGTATTTGAAGATGTCACTTATGGAAAGTGAGATTCTACAGTTAAAGACTCCAAGCCCCAATAGGACCATGATAGCCTAAAAGATTGTTCCCCGGAAATTAGTAGAGTCACCACAAAGGGATAAAGACTCAAAAGAACCCAAGGCTACTCATGAAAAAAAAATTTATATGAATTTAGAGGAGAAATTTTCTTTCCAGGTAAAATGCATTTTGAAGAGATGTGATGAAGTTCATGCAGGCTATAATAGCCTAGCTCATATGTTAGATAATTTTAAGTAGAATAAGCCTCTGTTAAAAGAACTTCTTAGGAAGTGGAAGCCTTCCCAATATGAATTGACTAAATTGTATGAAGTAACACAAAGGGATCTAGATGCACCTCCACAAATAAAGTCCACTGCATAGATGCTCGGTGAAATTTATAACAATTTAAGTTATATTGAACAAGAAGAGGGGAAGATTGAATAGAACCTATCTACTTTCATATCTTTTAAGCATTGGTCTACTCCTGGAATTGTTGATGAAGCATGAAGAACACAAGATCTTGAAGGATGGAGGAGAGAGCATGAAGAGCTAACACAAAAGATTGTGTCCCATTTTATAGGACAAAAGGAATTCAAGATTGATGAGTTTAATATGTTTTTGGATAAGATTGTTTCTTTAGAGAATAAATTTTCCATGTTTCAAAGTGAAGTCCATGTTGTCATAGGAAAGAAGTGGCAAGAACTTCTCATCAATGTTTCTGAAGTTCCATAGTTTAAATGGCCATCCCATTCACATATTGAAAAATGGATTAATGACTACTTGAAGACCTCGAAGGTGGCTTTGGAAGTTCTAAAGAAGGATAGAGAGGATGAAACAATCCTTTTAGATTAGTTTCTCAAAATGTTTAGCTTTAAGTTTGTTTATTTGGATTATAATTTAAGTGCTTTCGATTGCTATAAGTTATTAGTTAGGAATAGGCGTGATGGTCTGAAGCTTGTTTGCATCCTTTCATCTTTGTTTAAAAAGGATACCAAGACCATTTACAAAACATAGATATAGATAGAATATATAAATTATACTTAGAACTATTTTGAAAAATGTTAGGCAGCATATTGCAATTGAAGCACAAATCAATTGTACCTACTTTTTGAAATCAATATAAAATACCATTTTTTCTGTCCAATCTGGAGATTGTTAGTTCATTTAATTTTGATCAAGTTAGTCCTATGTGATTATTGATTCATAATCAATTACTATCATTTAAATATTTGGTGAAAGATTAAGTTGTAGTATATATCTTGGATCATCAAAGATTACATATGAAGTGTTGTCTATATAACTTTGTCTAATTGGTTTGCTCTTAGAAACTAAATTCAATTAGACTAAGATATGTGTTGTAAGAGATATTTTTCATATATGTGATAGTGGATGGTATGTGAATATTGTCTCTCGAAATTGTATGTAAATGATCTGATAAAGGATTGACCCTATCTGCCCAAAATTGGATAAGGGACTGGTCTGAAAGTTATTTCCTAAATCAATGAATATTTTATGAAATTGCAAGGTTCATTGCTCTATCAAGTATACTCGTGCAATTTATAAACATCATACCTCTCTTATTTTAAAGCACTCACAAGCAAGCAATTAAAAAAAAATAACATTTATTTCAAGTTGTAATTTGATCATTCTTGAGAACCACTCGCTATCTTAAGAAATCACTAAATTTTCATATACTGTTATCTTATATAAAATGCCTCCAACCAACAAATAGGGTTGAGGTATAGGTTCACCTACCTAGGTCTTGCAGAACTTGAAGTGTAGAGGAGTGGGATCAAAATTGATCACTCATGTTCGTTGGCCAAGTCTAATTGGAGGTCCCAAAATTGACAGAGCAAGCTCATAGGTTTTCCAATATGTCGATTTGGGCACCAATAGATCCTATAAAACTTCTAATAATTAAGATACTTGACACTCATTATATTGCACCAATCAACATTGTAAGTGCCACCTTCCATCCCATTTTAATGATGAAAGCTAAAGATAACACATGTTCTTTACACTAAGATACAATTGTTTGAACTTTTTAGCATAAAAAATATAACTTATTTATTTGTTTATGTAATAAATCTTACTTTATTATTTTAAAAAATAAATTAAATCAAATTAAAAATAAAAAGCAAAAATATTAGCTAGACTTAAAATGATTTTGAAGGCAAAATGCATAGGAGCATTAACTCTAGCCTTTTCGATGTTCAAGCTCTTTTACTGAATTCCATGATGACATATTGTCTTTAAATAAAAGATATATATAAAATATCATATTAACAATTCCCTCACTATTAAAGTATGTTATTATTATCTTTCTAAAAGACCATATTTTATATTACATGTACAAATACTCAATCCACTATTGAGTCCCCACAAAATGAGAGCCCCTTAATTAGTGGGCATAAAATTCCGAAGTCACCAATAAAAAAAATTAATTGACTAATTCGAATGGTCAAGTCATTACCAAATTATCTACCCACGTTAATGGTTGACATTTACTAGAAATTATTGAAATAAAAAATGTATGTATCGTGAATGCTTTCTATTTTAAAAAGTAATTAGAAATCAGAAATGTCAAAGTAGCATGTGCTAGATATTGTAAATAAATGGCAATGACTATTTCTTCTAAAGTGAGAAAATAGGGGATATTGTCTTCAATACATTGCCGACAATTTTGGTATTAAAAAAGCTTGGTAACCAAAACATAACTGCCACACCAAATACGAGAATTATAATCTCTTATTCTATAGACGGTTATTTAACTTGATTTATTCTTAACTACCTTCTATCCTCTTAAAAGAAATTGCTTCTATATTTGAATTTAGTTCTACATATGATTATATTTTATTGAGCAACTTATTATTAAAAAACTATGTTTTGGATAAAAACAATATGTCAAAGATTATACCATGTGACAGTTGATAGTCATTTTTATTATTAGTGATATAATTATTCTTCATATTATAATTATTTATAGTTCTTACATTGTAGATATTAATTTCGATTGTCTATTTTTGTCGATATTTCATGATGACGACCTTCAAAAGGCCAGGATTAAGAAGAAGGTAGGAGATCTTATCGGTAACTTGACTGCTATGAAAGTGAGACCTATTGATAGATCTACAATGGTCTTAACAAAAGAGGAAGTGAAATCTCATGCATATATTAACAAGATTCTAGAAAATATGAGTAATTTAAGACTTCAAAATGAGAAATTGTTGCAGGAGTATAATAAGTTGATGTCACTCCTACCTTCTCCACATCCTAATTCATCTTCTATTGATGCTTCTTCTTCCCATCGACTAGTGTCAGATGATTCAAGTTGACTTCATGAGATAAAGATGCTCAATGATGAAGTAGATAGGTTACAAGATGAGCTCGAAAAGAGAAAATTGTCTGAGAAGGGTTCCAATAATGATGAAGCAAAGAGAGTCAGTGATTTGGTAGAAGAGAATAGTACCTTGTCACAGGAGAGAAAGAAACTCAAGGATGAAATAGCAAGGTTGGAAGATGAGCTAAAAAAGAAAAAATTGGTTGAGTCAAGTAATGATGAAGAGAAGAGACTCGATGGTTTGGTAGAAGAGAATAATAGAAGAGTCAACGATAAAGTAGCAATGTTGGAAGATGAGCTACTGGTGATAGATGATTCATCTGTGTGACCACATGATGGGCTACATCTTTGACATTGCTAAACTTGTTTGGGAGAATTATAAAGAATTGCATGATACAAGGAATTAGATTCATGCTAGGGCAACACACAGATAGAGATGCTTAAAAAAAAATTGGTCTCATCCAGTTCAATGTTTACAAATGTTGCTCAAACATGCAACTTTGGATGATATTAGTCAACATTCCATTTGGAAAATTATTGAAAATTTGATGAGTTGTGCATTATTCTACAAAATCATATATTTTGTTATGACAAGTTAGTTTGCTTGGCGAATTTTTATGTAGACCGTCCAAAGTAGTTTCCTCCAATTTTGATAGTACAAGGTGACTTGCCGAGGTTTTCAATCTGGAGATTTGATATTTATGTTGAAGTCAATCACGCAACAAGAGGATATGATAATTTTAGAGTTATAATCATGGGAGTGGTGAATAGAATGCTTGAAAAACTTTACTCCATTGAGTATTAGATGTTCAAGATTTACAGGATTGTGCAGTATCTACTTCATCAATATAAGAATTATCATATGACGGAAGTCAATCAATTTCCTAGGCCTGAAGCATAGTCAAGTTCTATAATCTGCAAAAAAAATTACAAACTTACAAAGCAAAAGCTCCTTTTGTAATTGGAGATTCATTTTTTGGTGTGAAAACATGTAACATATTACATATATCATACAATGTAAAGATGCATAGATTTATTAATTCCAATATCCATGATGACATAAACTTTATTTCTTCTACTTCTCAATACTTGGATCTGAAATTCAATATTGTGTTGATCATACAACAAAAAATAATTATGTCATTTTAAGTTTACTTTACAAGTTTTCATTTTGATAAATTGCACGCAATTGAATCCACAAGCTACAGTAACAAAAAATTTAATTCTAACTATTCTTAGATGTTGTTTTTTATTTAGGAAAAAATAGGTTTTGAAGGGGCCCCTAAAACCCTATACAAGAAATCACTTATTATTAAAATTCAAATCACTTTGTCAATTCTTCTAGGTTGCTCCACGTTGCATATGATGGGATTACAATATGTTGTAGTGTATTCAAAGTGACTTGCAAATTTGTTAGCAATTCATATTTGGAAGAGGACTTCAAATCTGACACTAATGTTTCATTCAATGTTGTATTCAAGGTTATCAATGGTTCGATGGTATTCAAAAGTGTCTCCTCAGGAAACTGGATTACATCACCCTTCATTTTTTCCTACATCTTCTTTTCGAAAGAAACATTTCCAATGTATTGATTTTTTAAATCAACACTGCTCGGCAAACCAAGATCTACTAAAATTTGTGTGTTTCAATTCAACTTCCTCACCTTTTTTTCAACCTTACCTAGAAATTTGTATGCTTTGATGCAGGAGCACCTAGGACTTAGGCTTAAAAGTCCTTTTATTTTGGCTTGTACTAGTCCTAGCCAAACGAGGAGGTTAATAAAAGGATCCAAGAGGGCCTAGGTGTGATAGTAGGTAAGTGATTTGAGTTAGCCTAGGGTTGTGTTAGTTAAGTTTATTTTGAAGGTCAAGGTGTCCTTAGGACCTAGCTTTTTCCTAGAAATTGGAAAAAGGGCACAAGTGTGGAAATATTTCTCAAATGTTTGGTTATGGTCTAAAATGGCCCAAAATAGCCTTGGATAGGTTTTGATAAAATTTTAGGAGTCTTTGAGTGGTTTGAGTAGTGAAATGAGCAACTACGTTAAAGTTGTTAAAAAGTTGTCATGACAACTTTTACAATTTTGCAAAGATGCATGACAACATTTTGTCCTAAGAGGACCGACCTGTGTTTTAGGTCAAATGGGGGTCCTAACCACCCAAACCTTATGGCTAGAGGCCATTTAAGCCCTAAAAATCTTGAATACCGAGGTTGCCTAACATTTCAATTTCTGGCATTAAGTGTTTAATCACCATGACTGTCATTTGAGGACACAACCCTTTGTTTTTATGAAACAATAGTGGTTAATGGATTAGATTTTTCTTGTAAAGGAAGAATCAATAAATATTTAGCATTTTGTTTCTTTTCTGCATCATTTTGTGTGCTAATTTGGCATTTTTTATGATTTTGTCCTTGCTAGTTTTAATTTCATTTTCAGCCTTCTCCAGCTCATGTTTCATCAGTTCAACAATTTTTCTCTCTTTCTCCACTCTTTCTTCCCAATGTTTAGCCTTTGTATCCTTTTCCTTGATCTTCTTCGTTGATTTATTGCTTGTGGCTAATTCATTATCAATTTTTCTATTTCTTTCCTCTAATCTTTTCTTTGGTTCATTTAGTTATGTGTCCATCTGTTCATGCTCTATAATTGTTCATGCAGAGGCAGATTCTTTAATCCTTTTCTAAAGGTCATTTTACTTTTTTTTCCATGTCTTTCCTTGTTTCTTTCTCTCTTTCTAGACCTGCATTAAACTTACTCATTTTTTCTCCAACTTATCTTTTTCTCCCTCCAATTTGTGTATTGTTGAGTCGAGCATTTGGTTGGTCTTTTTTGACACGTCAATTTTGTCCACATAATTGATTTTGGAAAAATCCACTTGGAAGGTGCTAACGTGAAATTGAGAGGGATCTATCTTACTCTGAGGTAGATTTTGATTATTATCTGGTGGTAGAACAAGCATGTACTCCATCATGTCCTTGATTGGGCCATATATTGGAAAAATCATGTCTAATGTAGGTTGTTCCTCATAAACCACAATAAATGCACCCCTCTTCTTAACTTCATGTTTACTTTATTTAATTTTTTTGGTTTCCCTAAATTTTTCAATGAAAGCATTGTGTTGGAAATTTATGGTTGTTGACACAATTGAATGTTTGAAAGGTGGCCTAGCACTTGCAAAAATGTACGCACCTCCACTTGTGTTGGTGGTTGTAACCAATGCATTGTGAGGATTAGCAAATGGAGTTTTGGGCTCTGTTGAGGGGTTTTATTTGAAGCTGGAAATAATACATTTGAAGTGGAAATCAATACTTGTGGAGTTTTTTTGGCCACTATAGTCATAAACTTTTGCCTCTTCACAATTCCTTAATCACTGGGATTTCGTATAGTCTGTACTACTATTAGCCTCTTCTGAGAGATGTTATTATTGCATTTATTTAGGACAGCCAGTATTACTATACATGTCCCCACTACCAATGGAAGTAGTATTTGATTGAACATTAGTGGGAACACTAACTCAAGCTTTTCCACCAGTACCAGTGGTGCTTGATTCACCAAAAACACTAATTGAAGGACTAACAAATAGAGATGCAGAGGTGTTAGTAGTACCTTTCCTTGATGAATCTGACAATTCAAATCTAATGACTGGTTTCTCACCACTTTTTGGTGGAGATGGAATATGAATTGGTAACCAAGGGCCTTCTCCTTTGGGACCCAGACCACCACGACTGTCAAAACCCATTTTTTATATAATGATTTCCGCTTTGGGATATTTTTGTTTTAGGTCCTCGTCAATATTTGAAGATTTTGTAGCAGCTTTTGGAGTAGTTGTGGGATTCTCATCATCCTCATCCTCATCCTCATCCTCAGATGAATCACTACTATCATCAACATTTTTGGACCTCCTATTTTCTTTCTGATTTTGGGTGCCCTTCTTTGTTGTTCCCTGAGGCTATGAGTGCAATGCCATAGTTTTTTATGATAATTATTCTATTGAAATATTTTTTTGAGCTATGGTTTCCCCCATCACATTTTTTACCGCATCCCATGAGTCCTTATTTTTTAACTTTTCTATGAATGGATTTTCTTCATGTACATATTTGGATCCCAAATTTCTATTATCGATAATCCTTTTCTGAATGATTTTTAATGGATCATACTTCCAGTAACTAACAAAATAAAAATTTAAAATTTTCAAATATTTATGTGCCACACTGAATTCCTTTCTCTCAAATGCAAACCCTCCAAATGAGAAAGGTACCAAAAGAAATATGCTCTTCTTTTGCTAGCCATGGAAGATTTAATTTGTACTCTCCATCTATCGTACATATTCCAATGAAAAAACCCTCTCTACATAACATGGATTGGAATTTTGTATGGGTTTACAATTGATCCATAAAACCTTAACACTGTATATTCTTCCATGGGGAACCAGTCCACCAATTGTATTTGAGATCCAAGTTGAATGCAATCTCTACAAGAAATAAGCAATCTAGGTATTGGAATTTCTATAATTTCATGATACATTGGTGCCAAAAATAATTCTAAAAAATGGGGGTAGTTTTGTCTATTCATTCATCCTTATCTTAGGTTCCCATTCATATATTGGAGCCACTGTTCTATCCTTGTCATTCTTATACACCTAAATCTCAAGCTTGTTGGTCTCGAACATTGCACATTATTTTTATAGAAGAAGATGACACAAGTAGGATGTTAACCTAAATTTATTAAACAAGAACCTTCTTTAATCATTACAAATTATTTGTTCATGGACTGAACGATGTGATCAACAAAATTATATCTAATTGGTTCACCATTACAGTGGATTTCAAAATATCATTTGAAGAAGGCTTGCACCCACTTCTCTATCACTATCCAATCCGAGGAAAAATGTTAGCAGGGCAATAGTATCCTTAGCCCATGGCACAAAAGCATCAACATTATAAGGATGCCTATTTTTGTGATCCAATTTACTACTATTCATTGTTAAAATTTTGATAAATTTATCTTTTTCAACTTCACTAACTCTTTCATATACCTCTGCTAATTTATCTAGGTCAATTTGGATGTTTGAGTTTTTTGCTTGAGGTCCTAGTCCCAAAAAACTCTTAAATTCATTCTCGGTGATGGATAAAATCTCCTTTTGGGTGCTCTTATTAACATTCACTCTTCTACTTACATTATAGTTTTTGGTGCAAAGAATTACAAGTTTGGGCAAGGGAAAACATGACATGACATCATGTGTGCCAATCCAACATACAATGATGAAACTTTATTTGTATATGCTCCTATTGAAATGATTTATAAATAATTTGTTTTCCATTCTTCCTCGTACCAATAGGTGCTGACTTATTTTTCAATTTAAACCTAATTTTTAATAGTTTTTATGGACCACAAGATCAAAAAAATCATGGTATTGATTAGTGAAACCTGAGGTTTCAACCAATTTTGTATAGTTTTCAGTTTCTTTCCACTTTGTTGTGATTTTTGTTTTGGACATCACTGGTATTGGTTAAAAAATGGTGGTCCTTGAGCTAAAAAAATGTAAATATTAACCCCTAGGTTATACAATAAAAAGAATTAGGATTGGGTATTTTACCCGAAACTTGATACTTGAATTTGTAATGATGAATATGTAGATGAGGATCTAGCGCGGGCACTGGCAGTCTCTGTTGCTTCCCTCAATCTCCTTTTTGAATCTCAATCTTACTGAATGGTGAACAAACTCCACAAGAAAAATGGTTAAATTCCTAGAGTCCTCGTCATACTCCCCAAGATGTATTAGACTATTATTATTTTCCTTCTCTCCCAAGACTGACCTGTCACATGTGTAATCTTTTTGGAGACTTTGTGATCAATTTTTCTCGTTTCACAACTTCAGCCCGAAATGGAGCTTCTATCGTTGATCATCTATCATCTGAAGGTTATTCGTGAATATTTTTATTGTAGTCTATTCACTGATTAATATTATAGTTAATCAAGTTTGTAAAAAAATTCATCTTCATTAATAGTTCTAGAAAAAGATAATTGCCTTAGTAGCTCAGACCTTATCACTAATGCAAATCCCATCTGGACAACCTGGCATCCTTGTCATTTCATTCAACCAATCAGAAAAGAAACAATTGTAAATAACCTTGGTTCAACCTCACATTCGTCCGCGTGCCCAATCCACTTGGTAGCATCCTGTGATCCCGCAAAGAATATTGATTGATTACTTTTGATCACTGGATCACGAGAGTCATAGGTCTTCGTAGGAACCTAATTGTCTATCAATGCCTAGGAAAGTATCTATTGAGAATCTCCTCTAACAACTTGCAGGATCACCCTAAATTTAAAGCACGTGTAGAAAGATGGTAACTTTAGTAGCCTAACATTTAACCCAAGAGGTAACATAAGGTATTTCCAATGCGATGATGACTCGACGAACTTAGATAGATGGTAGCAAGGAGTGATCCCGCGATCAAATTTGGTAGAAATTGGCATCAACACGATATTGCAGAACATGACACATATCAAAGGTCAAATAGGACTATTCCAATTCATATTTAAAACATTCTTAAGGCTGACTATTAACGAAAAATAAGACAGGCGCATAAAATTAAAGTGGTGTTCCAACATAAAGTTCATAAAATACCTAGGGAAATAACAAAGGTCCCCAATGTGATGATGAATTAACATATAGATTAAGTGATAAAAAGGTAACAAAAAAATATAACGCGCCTAGGGTAAGAGGGTTGTCATGAAGTTTTTGACATACTTCGACAATAAACCCTAACCAAAGCAAGACCATGGAATCCTGAACCATGGATACCTACGAAGGTGGATACGTGGGGCATCCAAATTTTTCCTTTAACATAGCTTCCTTAAAAAATGCTATCCTATATTCTATGTTCTAGAATTTATACTTTTTAGGATCCTTAAGATAAAAGCCAAAGCCTCTAAAAAAGATAAATTCAACATACAACAAATTGATTCTGATATTGAGGTTACAGAAGAAACAAGCATGTCTCATTGGTCCTTTAGAATGGCAATTAAACCAACTAAGAAAGGTAAAAACCTGAAGGAGGAATCAAACTCATAGGATGGTGAGGGGAGTGAGAATAATTGTAAGGAGGAAAATTTGATTATGAAGGAGATCTACTCTAACAATGCCATTATTTTCTCTCACTTCTCAAAAAGCCTCAAAATTTAGTCTTTGAATGGTGCTCAAAATGTAGTGATGGAGGAGAAAACCTTGTCACCCACTACGGAAAGGGGTATCCCTTGTTGATGTGAGGTATGAAAATGTGAGGTTGTGTGGGAGGAGATAGACAGAATTAAAAAGGGTGTGGACGATATGGATTAAAAGTTCGAGGATGTCTCTCATTTTTCCTTGAAGGTGATACACAATTCGGCCACCACCCTGTGTCTAATGTAGAAAGACGTTCTCAATGAGAAGGAACAAAGATGGTAACTACATAGAACTTTTCAAGTTCCTGATGAAAGGCAAGGCAAGGATGATGTTGACAAACACATGCAAGAGGAAGACCACTTAGGGATTTGGTCCCTTTTTCTATTTTACACCATTGCTAAATGTAGCATGGATGGCCTTGTCCCTTCTTTTATTCATTTTACTGATCCTACTATGTTTTACTTAGGTTGTTTATGTCGATTTAGCCATGTGTGGCTAGCTCTAAATACTTTTATAAATTGATATTGGATTTGTGCGTTGTTAATTGATTGACAATGTTATAAATATACTGACTTTTGCCCTCTGGGTTGTGTACCACATGGACAACGCCCTTGTTTTGCTACTCTTAATATCAAAAACTAGAGATGAGCCTTCATGGCCCAATCAAAACAATGATTGTAAATTTATAATGATATATATTTTTTAGATCCATGAGAGGGTCATATCAACTTCAAATTATATCTAAGTCAAACTGACATGGAGTGTCACACAAACACTATAGCTCAATTATACCCATTTAATTTTAGAAAGGACTGTTTAGTTACAATAGAAGTTGGTTCAACCTCACTAGAATGTGTAAGACCACTAACATCTATTTGATTTTATTGTAATAGATTTTAACTTAGTTTAATAATTAGTATATGAAGACAAATAATGTTGAAATTATAATATCCCTTATAATTAGTATCATAATATTGATATAATAATGTATTAAACTATTTTTATGTATTATAAATTACACACACACACACACACACACACACATATATATATATATATATATATATATATATATATATATATATATATATATTATTTTGCATTAATTATCTCTTTATTTTTTTTATCTAATTATTTTTACTTCATTTTTTCTAATTTATTATTTTTTTAATATTTATAATCAACATAACTTATACTTTTTCTTTTTTTTCCCTTTTCACAATGAAACTCAAATGTATTATGAAATATTAATGCCTAAAATTACAATACAATTATACATAAAAAGCACTTGATATTATAAATAAAAAGCACTTGGTATTATAAACTAAAGAAATCTTTATCTTCTAATAATATGCTATTACTTATGCATAACCAACCATCTAAATCAAATTATTTTACTTTCTATTAAAAAATAATAAAACATATATGAAAAAGTAGCTATACGATTGCAACTTGAAAAGCATATGGCCCCAAAGTTAAAATAAACTAAACAATGAAAGAGACATAAACCTGATGTATTTGTCACCTTGCATTCAATATAGTGCCTTGTATAGCTCAAGTGTGATAATCTTTAAAAATCAATGTATGAGAATGTAAGACAAATAATAGGCGGCATGTCACAAAATGTTAAAATTGACTAGAATAGAATAGAATAAGAATAATGGGCACAATCTAACTGCATATAAAATATGAGAGTGATTTGAATGTCTGCAGATAAGTGGGCCTTCTTATTCTTGTGGTAATTGGCTTACTATGCTCACCTCTGACGGATTTGACATAACGTAAATGACAGGTAAGGTTTACATGGTTCATTTTAGAGCACACAAACAACCTTCCTTTTTCTGCTGCTTCATACATTTATTTGGAATTGGGATGTTAGTTATAAAAGGATGCGTGGTGCACAAGGAAGCAGAATGCATGTGCTTTGAAAACGGACAGACATGTTGCAGTTTGTATGGTTATATCTTTCAAAATGAAATATTCTGTGAGTGTGGGGACAACGTTGAAATTTAGAAATGAAAAAGATGTGGACATCTCTTCATATAAAGCCGAATACCATGCAAGAAATCTTAAACAATGTCATTTTGCCTTTGATTATGCACATAAACAGACTCCTTTTTAGACATATTGTTTGTCAGTTATAATGATTGAGGGTTTGTCGCTCCAGTAATGGTGTTATTACGCATGATAAAGATGGCAGCCCCACTAATTGAAAGCTAAAATTCTATGAAAAATGATAAACAATAGTTCTAAGAATGGTATTATAAAGATTATAAATAACAAGTAAATATCGTAGATGATAAAGATTGCAGCTCCCTTGATTGACGGATATAGCTTTTTGAAAAAGTTCAATAAGAATATTATATCTGCCATTCGTTGAAAAATATTATTATTTTATTTGTTTTTATTTTTATAAAATTAATTAAAATTATTTAGTACTTTTGAATAAACAATAAAATAATGTAAATGTAATAATATTTATAATTGAAAATTAAATTTGAGATTAAATTTGTTATTATAATTATATAAATTAAGTTACAATTATAATTTATTTTTATAAAATCTTGAAGTTGTATTAAATTATAATATATTTAAATGATTTAAATAAATTGTAATTTTTAAAACTAAAATTAAAATTGCAATTATATACAATTATTTTAATTATATAATTATTTATTTTGTTATTGAAAAATACATAAAATATAAATAAAATTTATTAATTATTATTTTAAAATTTTAAAATAACTATAAAATAATTATATAGTTTTTATAATATTTTTCCACAATGCCTACTACATTAAAAGCCTTTTCTTATTATGGTAATTTTGTTTTCAACTTAATTTTGTTTTGAAGCTTATGTATATACAATTTTTTAAATTATTAATTATTATTATTTTTCACTTTTTGCATTGTTAAAAATGAGTGTTATTAATTATTAATTATTTTTTTATTTAAATATGGCAATCTTAATGGTTAAATTATTATATTTTTAATTGGTCAATAAGGCTATAAGGTATAAGTAAAATTTTAAAATATTAAAAAAATAGTTATAATTATGTGATTTTAGGAAGGTTGTTTTATTATTTTTATAAATCATTAACATAAATAATATTAAATAATTATTTTTGTGTTTAAAATATCTAATAAATTTTTTAACAATATATGCATTCATAGAATTTATTTATATTTAAATAAATTTTATATTAATATTTTGAGATATTGTCAAATAATTAATTTTAGAAAATATCACACAAATATTAGTCATGTTATTGATGGAAAAATGTCTACAAAACATTTTTTAAAAAAATTATCACAAAACAACATTTTTAAAATAAATTATCACAAAACAACATTCAATAAATGTAAGGGTTTGAGTCTCCCTTCAATGGGTGTTGAAGGCTCAATCAATGTTGAGGGGGAGATTGTTGACTTGGTGGTCAGCACCTCCTTGGAGATTCGTGAGATGGATTAATCACCTCTTGTGGGTCAAGTTAATCTAGCATTTGTATCAATCATTAATAGTTCAATATTTTGGTGCAACGGAAAATGATTCCAATAATTTAGTTTTATAATATTTATTAGGGTTAGGATCGAGGTGATAATTAGGATTTCAATAGGGATGTGATGAGAGATGGCATGCAGGGTTTAGAGTTAGGATTGAAGTATCGTATTTAGTATTATAGTTAGGACTAAAGTGAGGTATGTCATGTAGGTATTAGAGTTATAATTAGGGTCATAGTTAGTAATATAGTTAGAGTTAGAATCAGAGTTTTAGATTACGCTTATTATGGTTATCATGAAGGATAGCATCTAGGGTTAGTTAATGTTATTATTATGGTAGATTTAATTGAAGTTTAGGATTTGTCTTAATGTTATTGGAATAATGGTTATGCGTACGATGAATATTATCATTAGGATTAGGATTATGGTTAGAATGAGCATATGGGTTTGAGAGAAAATTGAGTACCTCACATATCTGTGACATGCCCATTGTAATTAAAAGAATCCTTTTTAGGGTACACATTTTTTAAAGCCATTAATATTACAAATAAAGAGTTCAACAAAAGATGTTGTAAAACCTTGCAAGTATAGTAGTAGACATCACTTCAATATCCAAAACAATTTATTTTTTGCTTGTTTTTCATCAAAATTACATAGATGAAAGGGGAAATATAAGTCCCATTATAACTATTCAAATGAACTAATAATTATCAAAGCCAAGATAAGGACTAACTATATATAAAACGGTTCTCTGTAATTATGTAAACTTACATCACATAATCTTCAACGATCAAGAGGGTATTGTGACCTTTATTTGAACAATGATCGCGATAGACTTCTTTCATCATTGATGTAAAAGCATCTACTTTTGTAGGTATCTCGCGCACAAATTTTGCAACATATTCCATCTTCAATATTTGCAGTTCTTCAACATAGTCAATGGATAAGGATCAATCAGGAGATATAGGAGATTAAGCTCCACCTTCATTCTCTAGAGAAAACTACGGAAAACCTTGAATACAAAGCTGGAGAAGCTAGAGAACAAGATTCTGGATAAGGTAAACAATAAAAGTTGGGAGGAGGAGATAACTGCCGAAATCAACAAAATTGTTGACAACAAGGTGAAGGAAATTAAGGTCAAAGTTAGCAACAATGGGAAAATGATTAACGAAGTCCTGAGCCACAGCAATGAAGGACTCAATTCAGCTGTCATCAACCTGAATATGCTTCACAACTACTTGGATAAAAACTAGCTGGAAAACACGACCATAACTATTGAAGAAGATGTTGGGAGTGTAGGTCCAGGTACTAGAACTAGAGGGTGTACTCAAAGGAAGATCCCTGAGAAGCCGAAGGAGTTGAAGGACCTGAAAAAAGCAATCCAGAAGATGGAGGAGTTGAAGATGAAGGCAAACAAAATGATAAGTAATTAGTTTTGTCTTGTTCATTGTTGGGTGTTGCTGGTAGTGTTGCTAGATCTGTTTTCTTTGCTTTTGTTGTCATTTCTAGTGTTTCTTTTTGTCCTGCTCTGTTCTTTCCAGCAGGCGTATCATTTTGGAAAACTTTAATGCTTTATCTTTTTGCTATGATGCAAATGGTTTCAAGTTCCATTCAAAACTTGTTTTTACCTTATTTAAAAACATAGTCAATGGATAATGTTGCATTCTCAACAACTTTGATCATATTCGTGCACAACTCTACAATTATTTGTGCACATTTGTCCACATCGGTAACAATGATTTGTGACTCTCTATCAGAAGCATCCATAGCTTGAATGTTATGTTGCAAATTTTTAAATAAACATTAGTATATGGAAATAATTGAATAAAAAAAGTATAGTTGATTAGTGGAAAAAAAAATGAAATCAATAATGTTTACTAATACACACTATGACACAATTAGTGAAGACACTTAGAATAAGATATTAGTTGACTTAGTATGATGAAATGTCAGCAAAATAATTTTAAAAACCATAAGAAATAAAAAATAATGAGGTAATCATGTTGCATTGATAATTTGAAACTTTACATGTGTTAGTTATAGTGGAATAGTATGTATGAATTTTTTAATTTAATCAAATTATGGATATCGTGCAACATGATATGATTTTGATAATTGATACACATTGAAGAAAAAATAACATAGTTTCCAAATATCATCTACTAATTTATTGCTTGACAATCATTGAAGAAAATTTGCACATAGTGTAGGATCAGAATAATTAATAATATATTTGTTTCATCTCGATTTTCAATTTCCAATTGTTCCACTGTTACTTCTGCCCTTCTTCTACTCGACCTTTTTTAATCAACTTCATTGTATCTTATTCTTTGTTGTTCTATTTGACTTTTTGTCATTTGTTCTTGTTGATGTCTATCGTACTCTCTTTGATATTGTCTTTGATATTCCCTTCTTGTCGAGCCTCTGATTCAAAGTTTAATTTTGGTCTCACCATAGCTACTATGAAATAATAGTAAAGTTAGAAACGTAAATCGAGTTCATACATTTAATATCTAATAGTATTGTATTCTTTAGAAAGAATGAGTGTTCAACTTTAAATTGAGTAAAAATAATTTATTTAATCTACCTTAGGTTGTACTAAGCAACTTGCGGTTTTTCAAAACTCATGCAGAATAAAAAAGGAACTCAACCTTAAATTGAGTAAAAATAATTTATTTAATTAATATTTCTTATTTTTATCAATTCACTCAACTTGAATTTTAAAAGGTAAAGTTCTAATTTCTTATTAAAGTGTTTTCTAAATATGCAACTCAACATTAAAATCACTTAACTCCTTTTGCACTTAAATATCAATTTTTTTTAATTAAATTAAAATTTCTAGCATATTTGAAATATGCAATTTAATTTAATAAATATTATTTATATTTTAATTATGCATTTAAATTCTAATTTAGACTTAGTATTTAATTAAATCTCCACTTTTCATAACTGGACTTTTTAATTAATTCTTTTTAGTAAACATAGGTATTTAATTAATTATCATTAATTAAATAACCTTATATTTTAATACTCTAATATTTTATAAGATATAAGTAATCAATCACATAATTAACTTTAATTAAATCTTTTATCTATTTTAATACAAAAATCACATCACACCTATAGGCATGCAAAACCTGAAGAAACTGACTACATCAAAAATATTAAATCAAACACAGAGGAAGGGTTCATGAATGACGTTAGCTTGATGAATATGGAGGGTAATAACTAAGATACTTGTCAACTATTTTTGGACAATGAATGGCTTAGGTTAGGATTTGGACACGTATGTTATCTCCCCTCTCTCACCATTGTGATATTGTGATAGGGCACACTCATCCTAGTAATTCAGGGAAGTCGATGTCTGGTACCTGAAATTCTCCATAAAAGATGAGCATGTACATACATGTATAAATATATAACAGATAATGGCGGGGATTGACTGATCATGTGGATCTCACAAACAAGTAACTACAACTCTGTCTCTCAACCACATCAGACATATCAAACATAAATATAAAAGATACACACCAACCATACACATGCAAGTATGGGGTCAATAAAACCATGAATATAAATAACATCATCATATGCGGATAATCAACATGAAGAGTGACCTAAAAGATTTTGGCCATTTAAACTAAAAAAGTAAACTATGGTAGGGGTATTACACATACCCTAGAGTCGTTGGTAGGTGACTCAGGATTCTGTCCTACAAATACCCATAGTGGTTGTCATCATTGTCCAAATACATTTGGATAAAGTAACGAGAGGCTACCTCCCCAATTTTCCCCTAATTAGTGATCTCTTGATTGAGCTCATTCAACAAATGCCTAATAGTATTCCTTTTTTTTTATGTCTAGTAGCAGTTTTATAAAAGAAAATTGAATTCCTATGACCCTCCTTTAGCCAATGTACCCTTGACCAAGTTGCTTCCAAAAAAATTCTTCTTTCTTAATATTATCCTTCAATTTCCTTCTCCAATATTCCTCCTCCTCATGAAGGGACTGGGAAAGGTTTCCAACAGCTATCATACTCTAAATACAGACCAACTTAGAACATATCACCTTTTTTTTATTGAATATATCTTCTAAGGCGGACTTATTCCACCCTTTGACTTCCTTTCTAATAAGGTCCAATTTTTGAGATATTTTGTACATGGCAACCCCTAGAAAGGGGTTCTCCACCATCTTGAACACAATCCTTAAAATTCAAGGTGGGAGGCCCACATGATCTCATTTATAAAAGGGATGGGGCCAAAGAAGGTCTTTTCAGACTATTATAGGAGAATGGGGTTGAGATTTAACATCATTCTAGGAAGAGCTTTAAGGGAAGCATTGCATCCTAAATCCCAACTAGTTAAGACTAGAAAAATTTCTAACTTAACCTAAATCAAGTGAAACCCCTTTCTATTATTGGACTAGGTGAAGGGGTTGCCATTTAATTCTAAATAAAAAAGGCCAATTCTACTGATGAAGTCAGACAGGTTGTTCATATTATCATTATAATCCACAAATCCACCCAATTTCTATGAGGGGAATAAAGGAGGGTTGAAGTCCCTAGAAACCATGTACAATGCATTTTTATCCTCACTGATGAGGGAGGAGAATTCCTCCCATAGAATTCTTCTACCAACTCAAGTGTTGGGAGCATAAATATTGAAGAGATGCCAAGTTCAGCTGCCTAATTTGAAAGTCACCACAAGGTAGCTGTGAGAAAATGTGTATGCCTCCCCTTCCAATTTGTTTGGGTTCCACATAGTTTTGACCCCTCCTCTAGGCCCCATTAGTTTCACTAAGAAAGAAAGAGGAGCTAGGCCAAATTCTAGCAGCAAGTATAGAAAAAGTTTGATTGCACATTTTAACTTACTGAAGCAAAAGCACATCAATTCAAGTCCATTATATTTTGTCTAATAGAGAACTATTTTTGGGGACTATTCAACCCCCATATGTTCCATGAAAGGAACTTCATTTCTTATTCTTGTGTGCAACATCTAGGGTCAACTACCTACCATTGGCAATTTCCCTAGCCATAGATTTGTGTTTTAGCACCCTTTCTGAAGGTCTCCCAACCTTGTTCTCTATCCCCACATCATTTTTTTTAGATCTTGTTTTCTTCTTCTAGGTCTGTCACTCTTCATTGTCAACATCATCTTGGGGTGACCTCACAATAGTGGGTTACACTTTTTTAGAAATGTTGATTTTTGCTGAAATAACACATTTTTAATAAAATATGATGATTTAAGCCTTGGGAGGTTCCATTTGAAGGAATCAATTACAAATGGTTAGCTCAAAGCCTCTTAGATTAAAAAAACATTGATATAACATCTATAAGTTCCTCATTCATACCTACAATGGAGTCTCCTTCACACCTATTAAAATGCTGACAAAAAATCACTTTGACTTTATCTTTTGGTAGATCAAATGAATCCATTTGACAAACCTATCTATGTAGTAAGGTACTACTAAGAAAAATCTTTCCAATGATTATAATGTTAAAATATATTAATTTTATTATGACTTTGTATTTTTAGTTTTACTAAACATAGATATTTCATCGTATGTCTACCTCTTTGTTTGATGCTTATGGAAAAATAGTAAATGAGAGAACAAAAAATCTAAAAAATATCTATGCCCTAGGTATTGAAGTTCTCTTTCTATCAGAAAAAATAAAAATGAAATTGGATAAATAAAAAATAACTTATAAGCTATGTAGTCAAGGTATGTCAAAATTACAGTTTAGTGGACTTCAAATGTTAATAAAATATGAAATAATAATGATAATGTCATCAAACCAATTGCATGCCCTTCGTATGGATTTTACAAAACTAAATTCAAAAGAAGCACATTGATATCTATTTTAGAAAAAAAGTTGTGCTCTATGAAAACAATGCAACTCTTTGAAAATGACATTTTTAGCAACATACCAGTTTTTGTGGGAGAAAGAAAAAACCATTAAAATCAACTCAATATATATATATATATATATATATATATATATATATATATATATATATATATATATATATATATATATATATATATATATATATATATAATCTAGACAAAAAATTCTGAAAGACTCTAATTTACTTCATCTTCCGATTTCAAATGGTTTAACGACAATATGCATCTGAATCTGATTTTTTTTTTTAAATGTAGAGTTCAGTGTCCGTTCAAGCATAAAAGTGTAACCCACTATTGTGGGTTCACCCCTCGGGATATGGTTGCAGAGGAAAGTTTATTCACCGGGATGAGGATCACCAACTTAATAACTTCACAAGCTATATCCTCCATAAAGGAGGATATGGGAGAGGTTGTGAAAGCTACCACATTAGCTTTATTGGGTCTTTCAGGAGTTATTTCCCCTAGTTCCTTTAGTTCTCTCATCCAAATCAATCCCTGAGGGCTAAATTGTAGCAATAGAGGTTATTTTTAAGCTCTCCTCCCTAGTCATCTCCGTCTCCACCTCAGCGACAGGTAATGTATATGAGGAAGACATCTCCATACTTCCTATGGGCGGATTTCATTTTCCTCCTGAGGGCCTAGGGAGTTAACCCTTTCTTTCTCCTTCAAGTTATCTTGCTCCACGGGGCTTGGTGACTTCATTAGCTCTAGTAGGCCATCAGTGAATGGAAAGTCCTCCAACTCACTGGTAGTTTTGTCAATCTGCACTATTTTCCTAGAGCTTGACACAGAAGAGTATTTTCCCTTTAGCTTAGGTTCTTCTAGAGCCTGAAATTTACAATCCGCTATAACATGACTCTATTTGGCACATATTTGATAGTAGTGAGTGGCATTCTCGTACACAATAGCTTGGGTCCATTTCCCTTATTTAGATTTCAAGGTAATAAAATTAGGAAAAGACTTATTAATGACCACATTGACACAAAAATGAGCTAAAACTAACCTGAATTTTGCTAGAGTGACCGCATCCACAATAACATATTGTCCAACCCATTAGAAGATTCGCTTGTCCCAAAATTCTAAAGGGAGGCTCGACAAGCAAACCCAGACATGAGCCATTCTATTGAGTTTAACAGACGGGTCAAATCCCGACTTCCACTTGGATAAGGCAAGAAAATATTTACCATAAATCCATGAACCCGTGAGAACAAAAATGAGGTCTTCTTCTATCATGAACTTGAACAAAAACATTTCCCTAGACAAAGATAGTGGTGTTGCCCTTTAATATTAATTGTTTAAGAATCTGATGAAGGGTGCTCCCCTTAATACCACAAACACATAACAGAAACGGAGAAACCACAACAATATGCAAGAACAGAAAATTGGCTTCTTATTATCTCCACAAATGTGGAATTACAAACTTTTAGAATTACAATATGCAAAGCCACATGGGCATTCCCTTACAATATTCTGTAGGACAAAGCCTCGAACTATTACCCAGATCTATTACCCAGACTATTCTGAACTGCCTAAGACAATAATACAACCTTCCTTATATAGGCAATTTTTTTCACCGCCTGGGAAGGTTCCAGAATTTTAGCCAATAAGGCCGACCAAACTTAGAATTAATTTATTTTACATTTCATTACATCATAGTCGGCTCAAGATAACCTTTGAAACCCGAACAGAAATTTTGAAGAAAATTATTTTTCGCCATTTCAGGTGGCCCAACTTCTGAAGGCCATAAGTCATCACCAGTTGACCCGATCGGCTATTATAACCCCATTTCGAAAATGCCACGAAGCGCTCTACAGGCTTGACCCGCGCAAGCACCCGTCACCCAAATTTTCGACCTCATCCGGGGCCTCTAAAGCCTTCAAAACTGAGTTCAAAGTTTTTGTACCCTGCTGCCAATACCGAAAATCTTCAATATCTTCCAATATACACTTGATCTGGCAATGAAACTTTACTGGCAGACTTATATGACCAAAATGAACCTCCAAGAAAGAAATCAGATCATTCTGAGCACATACGAAAATTACCAAAAATAGTAACTTTCCATAAATAGCAGCTCTGCACAAAATAACCCTTATTGAATATAAAAACATAAATATTTTTGGGTGATGCAAGATTGCTCTTACACCCAGGATGCTCCTGCATCAGACACTCGAGGTAATTTGAGAAGTGACCCTGTCACGACTCAGGTGTGTAGAGGAAAACCAAGACGGTTAACCTCCTCCTTTGTTAGCCATGATGAATCTTCAACAGGTCGTCCTTTCCACTTGACCAGATATTCTTCATATGTCCTGTTCCTTGTGCTTCTGCCAATACGACTATCCAGTATATCTTCAATCTCCTTAGTGTCTGAACTAGTTGCTGGAATACTCCACTATGCTGCTGTGATCTCATCTTCAACACCTCCTTCATGATACTCTGTCAGATCTGAAATGTTAAACATTGGTGAAATATTTAGCTCAGTAGGCAATTCTACCTCATATGCATTTCCTGAATCATGTTTCTTCAATATCCTGCATGGTCCAAACTTCTTCATTTTCAGCTTGTTATATGTACCAACTGGAAACCGCTCCTTCCGCAAATGAACCATGACTTCATCACCAACCTGAAATTCCTTATGCCTCCTTTTCTCATCTGCCTTAGCCTTATACTATGCGTTCATCTTGGTAATATGCTTCCTCACCTCCTCATGGATGTTCTTCAAGTGTTCTGCAAAATCCTCAGCTTCAGCACTACTTATTTCTCCTTTATCTATCTTCCTCAATTCATATGCATTTCTTGGACTACTTCCATATACAATCTGGAATGGTGATTTACCAGTGCTCCTATTGACAGAATTATTGTATGCAAATTCTGCCTGTGGTAAAATCAAATCCCATCCCGTTGGCTTATCTCCAACCAAACATCTCAGCAAATTTTCCAAACTCCTATTCACCACCTCTGTCTGTCCATCAGTCTGTGGATGATGTGATGAACTGAACTTCAAATCTGTCTTCAACTTCTTCCACAATGTACGCCAGAAATATCCAACAAACTTAGTGTCCCGATCTGAAACTATGGTCTTTGGCAAACCATGAAGTCTCACTACTTCTCTGAAAAATAATTCTGCTACATGAACAGCATCATTAGTCTTCTTGCAGGGAATGAAATGTGCCATCTTTGAAAATCTGTCAACTACTACAAAAATTGAATCATGTCCCCGCTGTGTCCTCGGTAAACCAAGAACAAAGTCCATGCTGATATCCTCCCAAGGCTTCTCTGGTACAGGTAATGGCTGATACAATCCTGTATTCTGCTTCACTCCTTTCGCCATCTGACATACTCTGCAACTCTGTACAAACTTTTTCACATCTTGCTGCAATTGTGGCCAATAATAATTCTCACCAACCAAAGCAACGGTTTTATCACGACCAAAATGTCCAGCCAATCCTCCACTATGCTTCTCCTTGATGAGATTCTCCCTCATAGAACTTCGTGGAATGCACAACTGACTCCCTCTGAATAGCATATCATCCTGGATGATGAAATCCAACCATTTCGTCCTGTCTAGAGTAACAGGTTCTGTACAAGCTTTCCAAGCTTCACCAAAATCAGGATCCTCTGGATACAAATTCTTGAGTTCCTTGAACCCAACCACTTCAATCTGCATTTCTGTCAGCAATAGTTGCCTTCTGCTAAGAGCATCTGCAACCCTATTAGACTTTCCACTCCTGTGTTTCAAAACAAATGTATAACTCTGCAAAAACTCAACCCATTTCAAATGCCTTTGATTCAGTTTTCCTTGACTATTCAAATATTGCAAAGCTTCATGATCAGTATACAAAACAAAATCCTTAGGAAGCAGATAATGTCTCCACTTCTTTAATGCCTGAACTATAGCATAAAATTCTTGATCATAAACAGAATATTTCCTCTTGGCATCATTTAACTTCTCACTGAAATAAGCAACAGGTTTACCTTCTTGGCTCATAACAGCTCCTATTGCAGTACCACTAGCATCACAATCTACTTGAAACACCTTATTAAAATCTGGAAGTGCTAAAACAGGTTGTTCTGTAACTTTTTGTTTCAACAATTGAAAACTCTTTTCTGCCCCATTAGTCCACTTAAACTCTTTTCTATCCCCTCTCATTGTTTCAGTCAAGGGTCCACAAATACTGCTAAAATTTCTGATAAACTTTCTGTAAAAGCTAGCCAAACCATGAAAAGATCTTACCTCAGTAGCACTCCTTGGAGTAGGCCATTCAAGGATAGCCTGTACCTTCTCTGGGTCCATTTTTAGACCTTCTGCTGAAACTACAAATCCCAAATACACTAACTCTTTCTTCACAAAACTGCACTTCTTCAAATTAATCAACAATTTCTCTTCTCTCAGCTTCTCAAATACCATACGAATATGCATCATATGCTCCTCCAATATCTTACTAAAGATCAAAATATCATCTAGATAAACAATGACAAACTTACCTAGAAATTCTTTCAGAACCTCGTTCATGAGCCGCATGAAAGTGTTCGGTGCATTGGTTAGCCCAAAAGGCATGACTAACCACTCATACAGTCCTTCCTTTGTCTTGAAGGTAGTCTTCCATTCATCTCCTTCTCTGATCCGAATCTGATGATATCCACTTTTTAGATCTATCTTTGAAAAATACACAGCTCCACTCAAACAGTCCATAATATCATCCATTCGTGGCAATGGAAACCTGTACTTGATTGTGATCTTGTTTATTGCCCTAGAATCTGTACACATCCTCCATTCTCCATTCTTCTTTGGTGCTAATACCGCTGGTACAGCACAGGGACTCAGACTCTCACGGATCAATCCTTTCTGTAACAACTCATGTACTTGTCTGTTCAACTCCTCACTTTCTGCAGGTGTCATTCTGTGTGCTGCCTTGTTCGGCAAACTCACTCCTGGGATCAAGTCCATCTGATGACTGATCTTCCTGACTGGTGGTAATCCATCAGGCACGTTATCGAATACAATATCCTGAAACTCATTCAACAAATCTGCAACTTCTACAGGAACATCTTCTACTTCCTCTTTACCAGCTTTTGGAATTAAAGCAAAACATACATGCTCATGCCTCATACCATCTAGAAAATTTCTTCCATCAACAAAAGTTATCCTTGCATTACCACATACCTTTTCTTCAGTCTCCTTCAATGGTTTTAGCTTATGTCGCACTCCATCCTTTGTCAGGGAATAGGTATTCGCACGACCATCATGTACAGCACATCTGTCAAACTGCCATGGTCTACCCAACAACATATGACATGCATCCATAGATATGATATCACACAATACCTCATCTTGGTATCCGCCAATCTTGAACTTCACTAGGCATTGTTCATTGACCATGACCTTGTGGTCATCCTGTACCCAGGCAATCCGATATGGATGTGGGTGTTTCTGTCTCTTGAGCTTCAACTTTGTCACCATCTCTTCTGACACCAAGTTGTCAGTGCTTCCACTATCAATAATCACATCACAACATTTACCTTCGCACTTGCACCTGGTGCGAAACAGGCTCCTTCTTTGCTCAGGTTCATTCTCACCACTCAACAAGACTCTTCTATTAATCAACGTTTCTCCTCTTTCAGCATCTTCAGAATTTGATGATCTGGCATCTTCATCTACATGTGCAACTCTGGCCTGGCCTTCATTTCTCCTGTCTGTTCTTCCTTGGCGCTGAGGACATTCAAATGCCCTATGACCTTCTTCTCCACAGTGAAAACATGTTCCACGGAAGCCACCTCTTCCAGATCCTTGTCCTCTTCCTCTTCCTCTCTGATCTCTATTATTCTGATCCTGGAAATGATTGGAATTATTTCCTCGCTGATTCTAACTGCTACTGGCCTCATCCTTCTTTTTCAGATCTTCATTTCGGCCACCATATGACCGTCCACCAGATCGTCCACCACGACCTCTTCCGTTTTGTCTGCTCTCAAACTTCTTGTTCAGCTTTTCCTCTACTTTTAGGGCAAACTGGTATGCCTCCTCAATACTGTTCATTCGAACCAGATTCAACTCCTCCTAAATGCTTGGCCTTAACCCATTAAGGTATCGGGCAACTTTCTCCTTATCAGCTTCTGCATGGCCTGTTCTGATGAGGAGTCGATAGAACTCCTCTGTATACTCCTGAATAGATCTTCCTGCTTGCTTCAAACTTTGCATTTTCTTTAGTAGGTCAAGCTCATAATCAACAGGAATGAATTGTCGCTTCAATTTATCCACCATCCGATCCCATCTCATGATTTTCTCCTTTCCCCTTCTATTTCGCTCCAACTGAATCTCTTGCCACCATATCTTCGCATGACCTTTCAGTCTGGCCTTCGCAAATTTGACCCTATCAGGATCCTCAACATTTTCATACTCAAAATATTCTTCACATTCATTGATCCAGTCGATCAATTCCTCTGGGTTAAGATTTCCAGAAAATGTAGGAACCTCAATCTTAGGTCTTTTCCCAATCTTGGAAATCGCCCGAAAAAGTCTTTCTTCCTCCTGGTTCACAATTTCAATTTCTCCTTCTTGATATTCTTCTTCGGCTTCATCCTCACTTTCGTCTCTGACATTAAGATTCATTCCTCTGCGAATCTCTTCTTGCAATGCTCGCACTTGTCTCTGCAGCTCTCTAACCTCAGGTGTCACAGCACCAGGTCTTCCGCCACGTTCTCTTCGTGGAGGCATTTTCGCGATGCGCGCTGAAACCCTAACCACGGTCCTGGTGCAAACTGCCTCACAGTCGGCGATCTGTTTACACACTCAAGAAAACTTGCTCTGATACCACTTGATGAAGGGTGCTCCCCTTAATACCACAAACACATAACTAAAACGGAGAAACCACAACAATATGCAAGAACAGAAAATTGGCTTCTTATTATCTCCACAAATGTGGAATTACAAACTTTTAGAATTACAATATGCAAAGCCACATGGGCATTCCCTTACAATATTCTGTAGGACAAAGCCTCGAACTATTACCTAGATCTATTACCCAGACTATTCTGAACTGCCTAAGACAATAATACAGCCTTCCTTATATAGGCAATTTTTTTCACCGCCTGGGAAGGTTCCAGAATTTTAGCCAATAAGGCCGACCAAACTTAGAATTAATTTATTTTACATTTCATTACATCATAGTCGGCTCAAGATAACCTTTGAAACCCGAACAGAAATTTTGAAGAAAATTATTTTTCGCCATTTCAGGTGGCCCAACTTCCGAAGGCCATAAGTCATCACCAGTTGACCCGATCGGCTATTATAACCCCATTTTGGAAACGCCACGAAGCGCTCTACAGGCTTGACTTGCGCAAGCGCCTGTCACCCAAATTTTTGACCTCATCCGGGGCCTCTAAAGCCTTCAAAACTGAGTTCAAAGTTTCTGTACCCTGCTGCCAATACCGAAAATCTTCAATATCTTCCAATATACACTTGATCTGGCAATGAAACTTTACTGGCAGACTTATATGACCAAAATGAACCTCCAAGAAAGAAATCAGATCATTCTGAGCACATACGAAAATTACCAAAAATAGTAACTTTCCATAAATAGCAGCTCTGCACAAAATAACCCTTATTGAATATAAAAACATAAATATTTTTGGGTGATGCAAGATTGCTCTTACACCCAGGATGCTCTTGCATCAGAATCGATCTAGATTTTATTATATATTTAATAAAACATATTTTACTACATAAATATATAATAGTATAAAAAATTAATATACATACATAAAAAATTATTGATCAAATAAATTATAAATAATATAATAAAATAATTTCATACATATATAGTGAATGTCATAATTTAATTTTTATTTAATATTATAATAATACATACATACATACTATAAAAAATATTTTATTTATTTAATAATTTTTTAAAGAGTTTAACTTAATTAATTGAATATATATTTTAAAATTTTGTCATTTAAGATTCAACAAGGTCAAATTGTAGGCACAAATTTACTGACATGTCTCACTCACTATAGACATGTGATAGGCATGGGATGGTAGTGGTACCGGTGCAAATTCGTGGAAACGTCTAAGCAACAAACTAAAATGCATTTTTTTTGAAGGGGACACTCAGCCAAGTCATTCATACTATCATTATAATTCATTAATCCACCCAGATTTTATGAGGGAAATAAAGCAGAATTGAAGTCCCCAACAACTATGTACAATGCATTTTTATTCTGACTAATGAGGGAGGAGAATTCCTCCCACAAAATTCTTTTGCTTGACTCGAGTGTTAGGATCATAAATATTGAAGAGATGTCAGTCCAGTTGCCTAATTTGGAATTCACCACAAGGTAGTTGTGAGAAAACACATATGCCTCTCCTTCTAATTTGTTCAAGTTCCACATAGTTGCTGCCCCCTAGGCCCCATCAGCTTCACTAAGGAAGAAAGAGGAGTCAGGCCAAATTCTAGCAGCGACTATAGAAAAAGTTTGATTGGACATTTTAACCTCTTGAAGAAAAAGAACATCAATTCAAGTGCATTATATACTATCTAATAGAGAACTATTTTTGGGGATTATTCAACCACTGTATGTTCCATGAAAGGAAGTTCATTTCTTATTCTTGTGTGCAGCATCCAAGGTCAACAACCTACCATTGGCAATTTCCCTAGCCATAGATTTGTGTTTTAACACCCTTTTTGAAGGCCTCCCAACCTTGTTCTATGTCCCCACATCAATTGTCTTAGATCTCATTTTCTTCTTCTAGGTCTGTTACTCTTCATTGTCAGCATCGTCTAGGGATATGGTTGGAGAGGCGGGTTTATTCACCGGGATGAGGATCACCAAATAGTAACTTCACAAGCTATATCCTCCACAAAGGAGGATATGGGAGAGGTTGTGCAAGCTACCACATTAGCTTTATTGGGTCTTTTAGGAGTTATTTCCCCTATTTCCTTCAGCTGTTAGTCAAAACCAGTTGTCTCATCCAAAACAGTCTTTGAGAGTTGAATTGTAGCAATAGAGGTTCTTTTTAAGCTCTCATCCCGAGTCATCTTCATCTCCACCTCAAGGATAGGTAGTGTACATATGAGGAAGGCATCCACATACTTCCTATGGGGGGATTTCATTTTCCTCTTGAGGGCCTAGGGAGTTAACCCTTTCTTTCTCCTTCAAGTTATCTTGCTCCATAGGGCTTGGTGACTTCATTAGCTTTAGTAGGGCATCAGTGAATGGAAAGTCCTCCAACTCACTGGTATTTTTTGTCCTTTTGCACTATTTCCCTAGAGCTCGACGCGGAAGAGTATTTTCCCTTTAGCTTAGGTTCTTCTAGAAATTGAACTTTACAGTCCACTATAACATGACCCTGTTTAGTACATCTTTGACAATAGAGAGTGGCATTCTCATACACAATAGGTTGGGTCCATTTCCTTGATTTAGATATCAAGGTAATAAAATAGGAAAAGACTTATTAATCGTCACATTGACACATAAACGAGCTAAAACTAACTTGGATTTTGCCAGAGTGACTGCATCCGCAGTAACATATTGTCCAAAGGAGTTACCAACCCAACAAAAGATTTTCTCATCCCAAAATTCTAAAGGGAGGCTCAACAAGCAAACCCAAACAAGAGCCATTCTATTGAGTTCAACAAACGAGTCAAATCTCGGCTTCCACTTGGATAAGGTGAGAAAATGTTTACCATAAATCCATGAACCTGAGAGAAAAATAAAAATAAAAAAATGAGGTCTTCTTCTATCATGAACTTGAACAAAAACAGACCCCCACGTAGAGATAGTGGTGTTGCCCTTAAATATTAGTTGTTTAAGAGTCATTCTAAATTTTATTATATATTTGATAAAACACATTTACATTATAAAACATTATTGATCAAATACATTATAAATAATATAATAAAATAATTTCATACATATATAGTGAATATCATAATTCAATTTTTATTTAATATAATAATAAAAAATATATATACTATAAAAAAAATATTTTATTTATTTTAATAATTTTTAAAGATTTTAACTTAATCTTTAAAAAAAAAAAATTTAACTTAATTAACTGAATATATATTTTAAAATTTTGTCATTTAAGATTCAACAAGGTCAAATTGTACGCTCAAATTTACTGACTTGTCTCCCTCACTCTAGACACGTGATAGGTATGGGATGGTTCATGGTACTGGTACCGCTGCAAATTCGTTGAAACGTCTAAACAGCAAACTCAAACGCATTTTTTTCGAAGGGGACACTTCCTATTTTTTTACCATTGTTTTTATAAAAGTTACGTTTTAGTTTTGGCAGTGGCTCTTGAGGACACCTGGAGATCGTCTCTGACTAGAATTCCAAATATAGGATAAGGGAGGAAAAGCATTTTGAAAAAGAGTTGACACTTCATTGGAAATTGTGTCCAACGGATCGATGTCCTGTCCACCTTACTTTAGAGGTCCAAAATAATCTATTATTTATCCTTACACTGGTGGGCCCATTCCATTCCATATAAACTCAGACTTGTTTGCCTACTCTTGTCCTCTCACCATGTGCAGATGGGGCCCGCAACTACGGATGTAGAATTTTGTACCAAGTCACTGAAAAAGGAGAGAAAATCACGTTACCTGTGGGGAAACTGGGGTACATAATATGACACACATATCTCTTTCCTTTGACTACTTTTCCCTCTAAATTCACTGATTCATCTGAACGGGATTCTAAGGGACCGGTCCCACCATATGACGAAATTTGGGCCCACCAACGATTAACATCATGGAACGTCTTCTCATGATTTGAAGTGTCTTTGTAAGAGAATCATATCACGAGGGTAAAAGTTGATGTAGAGATTTCATTGTGTGTGTAGAAAATAAGGAATACTAGGGGACTTATGTGGAGGAGTCAGTAAAGGTGAGCAATAATTTGAATGATAATGATGTGATTGTGGTGATGTTAGGTGATTGATATTTGAGGTTTTGTGCAATGGAATGTAGTGTGTTTGATGTTGAAGTGATTTAATATAAGAATTGTGATTTTGGGTGTATTGATGTTAAGGGTTTATGGAATTGATGTGAGTGAGAGTAGTAGTTGTGGGATGATTACTTGTAATGGATAGATGCATTGGACTTGTTTTTTATTGTAATGGGTCGTTTTTATAAATGATTGATTGCAAATGGTTTGCAAACGTTTGTTCTTTTATAATTGTATTAGTTACACAATTTAAAAGTTGTTGGTACAAGAGATGATGTGATGACTACTTCAAATTATGTTGTCTTGGGCCCAAAGTGAAATTTGGATTTTGAAAATGTGGGTCAAGTGCGTATTGTGGAATTGACCTGAAACAAACCTAGTAATGAATTTGACCCTAGTAGAGGAACTTATAATTTAGTGTCTAGGAATTTGTATAAATAAGGATGCAATCTTAATTTATAAGAGTTAATTAGATATTAGAGTATTTGGGAGTGTCAAATCAATCAATCAATCATATATAAAAGGATGGGGTGAATAATGCACCAATCCAAAGTGGTGAAAAATGAAGTGTAAATGTACCTAAAATGCACTTTTCACTTCTTAATGTATGTTAAGTTTGTCTCTACAATAATTTTTTACTAGCTAAAACTAAGTATAAATAAATTTCTACATCAAATTTTATAGGTTAGAGCATATTTTACATCAAAGCATATTTTGCAATAGTGAAGGAAACAATACCATAGTAAGAAGAGAACTAAGTAAAATAATTGACATAGATTGGTAGTTAATAGCGATGGCTATCACTTAAAATCCTCAACAATCCAAGTGATTGAACTAAAGTTCATCTTGTCTGACACGTAATGCATAGTTTGATGGGTGTTGCAAATGTATTATTAAGTAGCATTATTTATGTTATTTATATTGTGGATGAAGGAACCTATATTATACAAGTTAATAACTTCAATATTAATTTCGTCGAGTTTCCTTACAAGCCCGTCATCATTTTTGTAAAAATAACTCAACTAAGCTTGGAATTTAGAAACTTGATCTTGTAAGTTCTACAATAAAGAAATGTTAAAGTGAAGTAATTGCTTGTTGAATCCATGTGGACATAAAAATTGTCATACATCTCAATTTTCAAATACTTGAAGATAATAATTTGGTGATAATTTCCACACAAATGGGTTGGGTGACTAAGAGACCAAAGAAAATGGATAGAGAGCCAAAACACATCTTCTAGAATTTGACAATTTAAGGAGAAAAACTAGGACATGTGTTTTAATGATTCCTACTTATTGCAAAGGTGATAAAAGGAAAGGTTGAATTCAAAGGAAACAAAGGTGATCATTTATTGGTAGTCTAAAATGGAGCAATTTTTCAACTAGTGAGTTGGGCTTGGGATTCAAATTTAGAGTGCCAAAATGGAAGAACTTAGTTTCATCCCTTTTGAAATGAGAAAGGAGAAACACTATTTAGAATTAAATTATTTTTTAAGTTATATTTTTAGAGGAAAGAATTTATAGATAGATATTAAAGGAAAGCAAGAGAATTCACAACTATTTGCCTAGTTCTAGTTCATAAGAAAGTGTCACGTCCTAATTTTATGTTATTTGAGTATGTGCATATTAGCTCTATACTTGTGTTTATACTTTAGAATCAAAGAGGTTAAGTAGGTCAACTCTTGGTCAAGCAACATATTGGTCAAAGGTACTTTTCTTTCAATGGTTCTTGTAGATCTGGACAATGCAATAGAATGCAAAAGCGGGACAAATCAAAATGCTAGATCATTTTTCAATCAATGATTTGCCTACAAAAGGTTTGGTCATAAAACCAATTAGTGTAGAAGTCAAATTATGAATAATCAAAAAACATGGGAGAAATAGACCCTTTAATGGTTGTTGTCATTTATGCAATAGTTTTTGACACAAGGTTAACCAATGTAGGAACAAAGGAATGTTAAGTGCTACAATTGCAACAAGTTTGGACAACTTGTAAAGTTTTGTAGAAATAAAAATATAAAGAAGGATGATCTCGTGAAAGGGAATGAACTTGTGAAGAAGATCAATGTGGAACAAGTCAAAAATGAGATCACAAAGATCAAGAAAAAGAAAGATGTGGCTACACCTAGCTCCAATGCAAAAAATTTCTCTGGCAATTAGCTTAAAGAGCTTCGGCTTAGGGGGAGATAAACAAAAAATCATATTCCCTCATCAAAGTATGTGATTTTTTCATCATATCATGAAGATGTAATACACATTTTGGCAAACATTACAATAAGAAATACTAAAGTGCGGTGATTTGCAATAGATTGGATAGTGACTTTGTGTACAAACAAATTAATTAACATTTTTTGCTATGGATTAATTGCATGCATTGCCAAGTTGAGAGAGCTCTAAAAAGGGATTTTCTAAGTCTTTTTACTCATTCAAAGCTAAAGAAGAAAGAGGGGAGAAAGGTGAACTGCAATGTAAAGGTTTATGTCAAAGTGAAAAGAGGTATTCCTCGACCCTAGTCTCTAAACCCTAATTTCTACAACTAAGTCTATTTTTCAATGGATACTCAAAATATTGTCAATGTCAACACTAAGCCCCATCCAAAGTTCAAATAATACCCTAACAAATAAACCAAAAATGATCAAATAGATGCCCTATCTAGTATTTTGTTTAGAGTTTTATCAACTAAAGATATCACAACCTATATACATGTCAAATTAGATGAGTACAATCATGGGAAACTTGTTGATTTATGGAATGATGAATTGACTGGTGACAATTTCAATTTTAAACCTAAATACAAAGCCCTAGTTAAGAAAAAGTTAGATTTTTGGAATCAATTTCCCATTTTTGTTATGACAAAAAATGGACTTCAATAGAAATGAGTAGAATTCATGATAAATTTGTGTGGTTAGATCAACCATGGATGATCATTAAGGAAGTAATAAAAGAAATTATTGGATTACGTTCCACCAGAATGGTCCCTGTGTCAAAGGTGGTAAAGAACAAAGATGTGGAGAAATCGACTGAAGCTACTTTTGTTGGAAGAGAATTATTTGTTAATGTGTAATCACCAACCTTACAGTGAAGTGTGAATCTCTAATGATTGGTAATAAAATTTACTTCACAAACATAGAAAATGTTATACCGATAACTACTGTTAATGTAGCCTATGAAATGGTAGAGAAAAATAAAGACTATGACCTGTGTGAACTACTAAGAGAGAAATTCATGGAAATTTTGAAGTAGTAGAGAAAAAGCATGAATTTTGGTATGGTACTTTGGCATTGTACATTTTATTTTACTTCATGTGTGAAGTTCTTGGTCATGGTAGAGTAATCTCATTTTCCAACAAACTTGTAGCACATCAAGTATATGAACTTATGGAAATGTTTAAAGACAAATAATAGAGAAGAAACATTCACTACTTTATTTTTTATATTCCGACTACATATGCATCAGAGAGAGATAATTCCAAATAAAATAGTTGAAAAGTACAAGAATGATATTGCCTTTCTCATAACTATAGATGAAAGCATCATGGAGGTGTAAAAACCAAGAATTGTATGGGTTCCTACTTTAGGTTATGAAGTATCTGAAGAAGAATGGTTGGATTGGATTAAGTATTATTAAATAGTCATAAATATGAAAAATAAGAAAGACATGGAAATTTTGAATAAAAATCTATGGTAGTTCACAAAGAGAAAATGCAACCAATTATTGAAAAGAAATTTTGGAAGATAATGGAGGAAGCAATCAGAGCAACTAACATTTATCTAGAATCTATTAATCAGAGAAGAAGAGAATACGACATTACTAGCAAATCCTAGGAGGTCTGATAGGACCACCTCTTCCTTTGCCACTCCTATATCCTCCAAGACAACACCTTCAAGTTCTGAAAGAAATAAAATAGTTCCAATAGAAGAGAAAATCCCTCTAATCAGTGTACTAAAATTTGCAAAAAAGAAAAGAAAAAGGGAGCAACCTCTTCCTCCACACCAAGGAGGATCTACAAGGAAGAAGCATGTTGAAGAAGAATCAAAGGTAAAAGGAATGAAAGAAAAATAAATAGAAGATGAATCAAATTTTGAAGAAGAACATGCACAAGAAACTCAAAAAGGTAGAAGATCCATAGTACATATAGTAGAATCCTCAAATAAAGACACTAAGAAGGAAAAAGAGAAGTATGTTATTCATGTAAGAAAGAATAATAAAAAGAAGAACAAAGGTAAGAAGAAACCACTCAAATTAGACACTTTGTTCAACTATATGGTGACAAATGACAAATTGGAGGAAGTCGGTGAGATGTATGGTAAGTTAGATGAAACTGACAAGGCAACAATTTTTGAATCCTTTATAAAGTATTTTACTAATTTAGAAGTATATTTGGAAGAATTCAAAATTGAAATTCCATGAGACTTGTGTAGTGTATTAGAAAATTTAAGACACGAGGCCACATAAGATAAAAATGAGATTAGATGATATGCACTAAAGACTATGGGCGCTATATTGTCAAATGAAGAAAAGGAAACTCTAAAACATGTATACTCTAATGAGTTCACTAGAACATGGCAGAAAATATTGGAATGTTATCAATTAAAGGGACACAAAAGGATGGTATTGGAACTTTAATGCAACATTTACCAAAGAAGGTTTCGTCATCACAGGATGAAGGTCAGTCAAAAAATAATATAGAAGATATTGATATGGGTGACACACAAATCCCTCCTCTAGAGAATATAAAATAATATGATATCCCTCTGGAAAACATGTAGATTAATGTAGAAGAAGAGAAAAATGATATGAATAATACTCTAGAAAATTCTACAGGGGAAACATTAGAAGGAGATAATAAAAGAGTAGAAGAAGAAAAAGAAACTAAATCTAAAAAATAGAATGAAGAAAGAAAAGAATATGAGAAAACAAATAATGAAGAATAAGTTGATTAAGGAAAAGGGAAAGAGTAGACAAAGAGGGAAAGAGTAGACAAAGGAGGAAAAGAAATAAATGTCTAAGTCTATTATTGAAACTGGTACCTCTGATGATCCATTAGAAAGTTTACTAAATATGTAGCTAATCTTTTAGCATGTAACTTCTTCAAAAAAGTTTTTATTTGAGAAAAATTGATGCAATGCATAAGTTCCAACTAGGTGATGTGTTTCATGCATCTACAAGGAAAGGCTTGATTGATAATCAATAAGAAAAAAAATTTGAGGTATCACACAATGTTAGACCTAGAAGCAACATTGACCCTTCCATATCAGGTGCAGAAAATTTCAGATCATTAATGCTTTTTTTCAAAGCTTACTCTTCTAAACTGAAAGATGTTGTGGGTAATGAGATGGAAAAGGACACAAAAAGGAAACTATCAAATCTTAAAGAAAGATATATTGTTGCACATAAAAAGTCTCTTGAGCTAGTGTCTAGAGGAAAAGCATAACTCAAAGTGGCTAAATCCTTATATCATTTCAGTTTGCAATGGTCTAAGACCATAAAAATCATAAGACGGTAGATAAACTCTATTGAGTCTGAAATCAATGCAGCTTACCAAAACTTTGATCTAGAACAAGACTTGTATGGTTCCACTAGAAAAAGCAATTAGGAACTACATAAGAAATTCTTTGATTTATAGAAACAAAGAGACAACATAATTTTGACACTTGGTCATCTTAGAGACTTGATTGGTGAAAATGTATCCCTAGTCTCTTGTGCCCTTCATAAGGCACAACAAATTAATTTGTCTGATATGATTCCCATTACTATTGAAGAAGGAGAAAGTGTATTGAAGACATTGGACATTCTAAATAGTTTCCTTGAAGATGTTATGTAGGCTGGGATGGAAACAAGAATACTTAGAAATCTCATGTGAAGAACATCCAAGGGTAAACCTCCTTTGTTTGACAATTTTTTTTTGAAGTATGTAATCTATCTTTTGTACAAACAATTTTGTAGTTTACTTAGGGGGAGCATCACTTCCATTTTTTATTAAAAATGTAATATATTTGTTTTGTGTGCCCTTTTCCATTGATGTCAAAGGAGGAGATATAAGGATATTAGAGATATAAGGGTATTGAAGATATAAGTATATGTGAGATATAGGCATATAGGAGATATAAGGATATGTACTATCCTAAAAAGTTAGCACCCATAACTGGATTCTCTATTAGTCCCCATTTTGGTGATTTCAAGATTTAATGTTTGTTATGCTTGATCCTAGCTACCTATTTATACTTAATATTGTGTTTAGCTCGTCATCCTAACACATGGTCTATATCTTAGCACTTTTCCCTAGGGAAAAAATCTCCTATACATTATGCTCTTGCATAATGTGGCCGAAGTTTGAATCAAAGCCTCATGTTAGTGTTTTGGTGGTAAATTAGGTCCCCTAGTCAGCCTAGATCAATCTTGAATCCTGAAGTGTTTGAGGGGCATATAAACACCCTACCTCTCCTTATTTTTGCATCCATCCATAAATCACAAGAAATAAGGAGTTTGTGATTTGTAATATATAAACAAATTCTCAAGGGCATTCAAGATCAAGATCTATAATTTCTTTGAGCATCCAAGGAAATTTGAAGGCAATATTCTCCATTGTAAAAAGATTCTCTCTGATGATAGACGAGTAGAGGAGTTCAAAATCAAGCTAGAAGATCCTTTACTTATCCACATGTACTCTTATTCCATAGCAAGTGATTATCAAGCATAGAAACATTGAAGATCTAGGAGTGGAATTCATATATCCATGCATTTGTGAAGACATCCTTGATACCTTTCTACATTCCAACATCAACACTTAAAATTCAAGCAACATTCAAGTATCTTCATGAATATGAGTGATTTCTACATCAGTTTATGAAGGTATATTCATTAACAAAGTTAGATCAAGCATTTACCATTACATTTACATACATCCATTTATGCAATTTCCTTTTATTTTGAAGGTTGATTCCTAAATAGGGTTTGACCAAGGAAAACCCCTTTCCACAACATGTTCTCCATTTTTCTATGTGTAGGAACATGTGGCACAGTTGTTGGAACTATTTTGAGAAGATTGAGATTGGACAGAGCATCCTTAAAAGTTTCAGCCCAAAACACAGGGAACAAAACATCAAAAATATTTTATTCCTAGGAATAAAATATCTAGGTCATTATTCTCCTTTCATTTCCAGCTCATATTCATACCACAAGTCATTTCTAATACCTGGTTTCTATTTCAAGTCATTTCATATTTCATGTCACTCTCTATCAATATGTATTTCCTAAATTTGTCTATATTTTCGTATTTAACCTACTATTGCATAATTCTTATCATTCTCCCTCTAAATCGATCTCCCCATTTTATATTACATTATTTGTGAAGTATATTGACACATTTAGTGATTGTGTCATACCTCATCCTATTGGGACATATTCCTTTCAAGTGTGCAGTTTGAAAAGGAGTAATCTACCCCTCTCCATTGCTTCCCTTTTCATACCGTATAGGAGATCTATGGAGAAAATGTGATGGTAAATTTTTTTTGCATGTTCTCATCAATGACAAAGGAGGAGAATGTTGGAATCTTGTTATTGATGTAATAATTCTCCCAACAACATGAGCTCTAGCAATTTTGACAGACGATGTGTTTGTCTTTTGGTTTACACTCCTCCACATATATAGATATCTATTTTCGGTTTTGGAAACACGTTTATATTTTAGTAAAGTATGTATATTCTAAATTTTAGATGATAATTCTACAAGGTGTGGAAGTCCTCGGGATACTTCGCACGAAGACCCCACATAGGGGTCTTCGCACGAAGACCCCTAAATGGCTTCGTGCGAAGTATATACTTTGCACAAAGCCATTTAGGGACGGATTTCTTATAAATTTCCGACGTTTCATTTTTTTAACTATCATTTTCACTGTAGCGATTTGTGGACCCCTAGGCTTGGAGCGAACTACATCACCACACCAGTACACCAGCGTCTCCTGAGCTTCGTCGACCTCTTCAGTTTCCTAGCAGTATCAAGTACACACATTTTTCTCATTTTTTATTGTAAATAATATGTTTTGTATTTATTTTAACTAGTTATTTTTTTTAAATAATTTTTAATTTGTATAAATGTTAGAAATTTGTAATATTTCAGAAATTAATAATAGAATGTTAGAAAATCGTAATTAAATAATAGAAATATTAGAAATCGTAGTATATAAATGTTATAATATGTTAGAAAATGTTAGAAAATCATAGTAGTTTGTTAGCACCTGTTAGAAAATATTTATAAAACATTAGAAACCATAGTAGAAATGTTAGAAAATGTTAGAAACATTAAGATTGGAGTTAGAAAATACTAAATTTTAAGTTTAAAGTTGTAATTATTAAGAATTTATCTCTCTCTCTCTCTCACATGTATGTACACGCATTTTTAGTAAACTTATTAAAGTTAGCTATTTGTTTTATTTATAATTTTTAGTTTGTAAAAATCTTAGAAAATTTTAGTTCAATTTTTGAAAATGATCTAGTAGTATGTTAGAAAACGTTAAAAAATTGTAGTACAATAAGTTTCTAGGACCCTTATTCCTCTCTTACGACATATTAAGACACTTAGGATCCTTTATGAATCTCAAGATCTTATAATACATGTTAGGACATTTTACTTGACACATAGGACCCCTTAAGACCCATATGAACCATTATTATATATTAAAATATCCTATGACACATTCATCTATCTTAGCTTCTGTTAATACATATGTGAACCCATTGTTGCCCGCAAGAACCCTTAAGACATACTAGTATCAATTAATGTAACCTAAGATGCCTTAAACCAAGTTTATCGTGCGTCTACAACCCATTAACATTGTTGGACCATTATACATCCCTTATGACATTTTAAGACATCTATGATCCATTCAGATCATCAAGACCCATTAACATATCTTAGGTTGTCTTAGGACACATTTATGTACATCTTAGATTTAATTAATATCATACAAGGATCATCCACTATGAAACGTAGGACCCCTTAGGACCTCTTATGTTACCCCTGACCCCTTAAGACACATATATAGGACTCATTGTTACCCACGACCCCTTAAGATGTAGTCTAGGACCATTATACATCCCTTACGATATTTTAAGAAAGACATATATATGACCTATTCGGATCCTAAAGACCCATTATATGTATACAAGGATCCATTAATGTAACCTAGGACCCCTTAGGACCTTTTATGTTACCCATGACCCCTTAAGACAATCAAGGACCACTTACATTACCCATGACCCCTTAAGAAACTCTAGGTCATATCAGGTCCTAATAGGTCAAATTAGGTCATATTAGGAAATAAGGTACATGTCTAAGTCGTTTCTCTACTTAAATACCTAACTAGACCTATTAGGACCAAGTAGACCTAACTAGGACATATTAGGATCAATTAGATAGGTATTAGGTCTTTAACCAACATTAGTCTGACCAATTAGATGTATTAGGACCTATTAGGTCCAAATAGACCTAACTAAACCTATCTAGACCTGTTATGACAAATTAGACAGGTAACTAGACCAATTAGGACCTATTAGGCACAAAATTTAGGACCTAATTATCTACCTAATTAGACCCAATTAGACCTATGAGAACTAATTAGGACCTAATTAGACTCCTTAGGACCTCTTATGTTACCTACGACCCCTTAAGACAATCAAGGACCACTTACATTACCCACGACCCCTTAAGACACTCTAGGTCATATTACCTATCCTAATAGGTCACATTAGGTCATATTAGGAAATAAGGTATACATCTAAGTTGTTTCTCTACTTATAGACCTAACTAGACCTATTAGGACCAAGTAGACCTAACTAGGACCTATTAGGACCAATTAGACAGGTATTAGGTCTTTAACCAACATTAGTCTGACCAATTAGATGTATTAGGACCTATTAGGTCCAAATAGACCTAACTAAACCTATCTGGACCTATTATGACCAATTAGACAGGTAACTAGACCAATTAGGACCTATTACGACCAAAATTTAGGACCTATTAGACTTAACTAGACCTAACTATATCGGGACCAATTATGACTCAATTAGAATCAATTAGAACTAGTTAGGACCTAATTAGACTCAATTAGAATCAATTATGACTCAATTAGAACCATTTAGGAGGTCTAATTAGACTCAATTAGAACCAATTATGACTCTAGGACCACTTATGTTACCCACGACCCCTTAAGACAGTCTAGGACCACTTATATTACCTACGATCCCTTAAGACACTCTACATGACTCTTATCTATGTACGTTATGACAGGTAATTAGGACATGTAATATGACCCATTGATGTCTTATCTATACCTTAGGACCTCTTATGTTACCCATGACCCCTTAAGACACTCCATGACTCTTATCTATACCTTAGGACCTCTTATGTTACCCATGACCCCTTAAGACACTCCATGACTCTTATATATACCTTAGGACCTCTTATGTTACCTACGACCCCTTAAGACAATCAAGGACCACTTACATTTCCCACAACCCCTTAAGACACTCTAGGTCATATTACATGTCCTAATAGGTCACATTAGGTCATATTAGGAAATAAGGTATACATCTAAGTTGTTTCTCTACTTATAGACCAAACTAGACCTATTAGGACCAAGTAGACCTGACTAGGACCTATTAGGACCAATTAGACATGTATTAGGTCTTTAACCAACATTAGTCTGACCAATTAGATGTATTAGGACCTATTAGGACTCTTAAGACCTAATAAGACCACTTATGTTACCCACGACTCCTTAAGACACGAGCTATGACCACTTATGTTACCCACAACCCCTTATGTAAATGCATTTTTAGTAAATATTAAAGTTAGTCATATGACCCATTGATGTACATACTAGGATGTCCTATGACCCATTGATCTCTTATCTATACCTTAGGACCACTTATTTGTTTCCATTTTACATGCAGTTATAATGTTGTAATCAAGTACTTAATTATTAACACTTAGCTCTTTCACATGTGATGTATCTAGATGGCCGCTCAGGGTGCACCTCAGACTCCTGACATTCATACTATTTTTCACATGGCCGACACAGAGATAGCTAGACTTAGACAAGCTATTAGTAGATCTACTAGAGATGGTATATATAGAGACACATGTGCTACTATACTGACTAGTTTGGAGTCTATGACTAGTAGATTGAGGGCTCACTCTTCATTTACGCCTCAGGTAGTTGAGGCCATTTTTCAAGAGTTGAGGGAGGAGATCTCGGGTGATGTTTCCTTCGTGATGGTTCAGAGCCTCGTCTCAAAGGAAACCATCAAATGAGAGATGTTTCCACATTATGAGAGGTATAGAGTGGTGAGGGCTTATCAGGTCACACTATGCGTGATCCCTTAGATTACTTGTATGATATACCCTCAACATCTTGCAGCCCATGGTCGTTATCCAAATAATGACCAAATTCCATTATACTTTGCACAACAGTTGTATGCTGAGTTCCGTTTGGGACTCAGGGTCAACTATTTTGATATCCCAGCATTTTATGGTTAGGGGCAGGGTAGGGTTACAGACCACCCTCAGTATCATAAGGCTGATCGAGTTGTGCAGCCTCATAGACTGCTAGTTGGAGAGAGGACTCTGGCAGTGACACCGACGATGGCTGCTACTGCAGATAGAGTCATCATTTCTTCTCAAAGGGGAGTTCTGGATAGCATAGGACATATTGCTTTTGTAGCCACATCGATCAATTCAGATTCAGTGGGCAGATACATTTTGACTAGACCGAGTAGAGCCAGATCATCTTCTGAGGCTTCATCTAGTAGTACTGTAGGTGTGAGTGACGAGACATATAGAGCTTCTGGTCTTCCTGTGCCTAGAGAGATACGAGCATTGTCGGGTTATCAGAGTACTTTAGATATGGCCCTTTACTTTTCAGAGGATCTCGTGCATGCCTATTCTCATATTTCTAATACACAGAGGATCCCTATACATTTAGTCAGGGATTACATTGCACTTACATGGGGTCCTGTAGTTCCACTGACACAGGACGCGCCATCTACTAGTCAGACACAGCATAGTGCAGAGCATCGTGCATAGGATAGTGCTGCAAAGCCAGGTATAGAGATTGGAGATGTACGCATCACCAGTGAGGGCCTAGACACTTTTGATGAGTAGTTGCATGGGTTGGGTCAGGTGGATGTTGCCACTGATGGTAGGTCATTTATGGATATGTTATTTTATCCACATGGTTCAGATTCTACATCACTCCCCTCGCAGCTAGTGTCACCCCTACACTCCTCATTACTACAGAGGTTCGGGACCTTAGGTCATGTGGGTGATGCAGTATCAGTTGATGATATGATGGTGCAGCATGCTGACGATCCTCCTGCTCCTGAGACTCAGGTACATATAAAAATTTCTTTTCTTTTTTATTAGGAGTTTTAGTGAATAATTAATTGTACGTGTATTAATGTTTGTTCAATGCATAATATTTTGTAAGAACAATTAGCAGAGCATGTTACCTCTAGTGTGGTTTCAGAGCATCTTCCACATGATGTGACACCTACTAGTGGTCAGGTAAGTTTTAGATATATATGTATGTACGTGTTTATATTTCAAGTACTTTACATAATATATGTACTATGCACATGTATATAACCAACTGTTGTACACTAAATTTGCAGGGGTCAGTCACTTCTTTTCCACCAGATGATACACCTACTAGTGGTCAGGTAAGTTTTAAAAATATTTAAGTTTAAATATGCATTTATAATATTTTAATTATTTTAGATTATTATCATATATACATGCATTTATATTCACAGGGATCAATTGTTGTCTCGGAGCCAGAGGATGCTCATGGAAGTCACTCAGAGGGTCACTCTGTTCATATGCACCTAGATGACTCCCTAGTTTAGGACATGTTGAACATATATTTTATTTGAAACTCGGTTTATGATTCGAGACATATGATTCGAGATGTATATTTGATTAGATGATATGATTAGATTATATGATATGAGACATATTTATTTGATTAGATGATATGATATGAGACACATTTATTTGATTAGAGACGTATATTTGATTAGATGATATGATTAGATTAGATGGTTTTATTCAATTAGATGATATGATTTTATTTGATTATATGATATATATGATTTGAGACATATATTTGATTAGATGATATGATTAGATTAGATGAATCTATGATTTTATTTGATTAGATGATATATGATCTATATGATTAGATTAGATAGTTTTATTCGATTAGATGATATGATTAGATTAGATGGTTTTATTCGATTAGATGATATGATTTTATTTGATTAGATGATATATGATTAATTAGATGGTTTTATTCGATTAGATAATATGATTAGATTAGATTGTTTAATTCGATTAGATGATATGATTTTATTTGATTAGATGATATATGATTAGATTAGATGGTTTTATTCGATTAGATGATATGATTTTATTTGATTAGATTATCTATATGATATATGATTTGACTAGATGGTTTTATTTGATTAGATGATCTATGATTTTATTTTATTAGATGATATATGATTAGATTAGATGGTTTTATTTGATTAGATGATATGATTTTATTTGATTAGATGATCTATATGATATATGATTTGACTAGATGATTAGATGATCTATGATTTTATTTGATTAGATGATCTATGATTTTATTTGATTAGATGATATATGATTAGATTAGATGGTTCTATTTGATTATATGATATGATTTTATTTGATTAGATGATCTATATGATATATGATTTGACTAGATGGTTTTATTTGATTAGATGATCTATGATTTTATTTGATTAGATGATTTATTTAGATGATATGATAACTAATTTCATCATTTTTTAGTGTCTTAAGGGGAGGTCTTAAGGGAATCTATAATTAATATCATAAAAGATAACTAGTTAATACATGTAACTAATGGATAATAACTATTCTAACTAATTCTAGAACTAACACATGTCATAAGTAATATAACTAATTTCATCATTTTTTAGTGTCTTAAGGGGAGGTCTTAAGGGGATCTATAATTAATATCATAAAAGATAACTAGTTAATACATGTAACTAATGGATAATAACTATTCTAACTAATTCTAGAACTAACACATGTCATAAGTAATATAACTAATTTCATCATTTTTTAGTGTCTTAAGGGGAGGTCTTAAGGGGATCTATAATTAAATATCATAAAAGATAACTAGTTAATACATGTAACTAATGGATAATAACTATTCTAACTAATTCTAGAACTAACACATGTCATAAGTAATATAACTAATTTCATCATTTTTTAGTGTCTTAATGGGAGGTCTTAAGGGGATCTAAAATTAATATCATAAAAGATAACTAGTTAATACATGTAACTAATGGATAATAACTATTCTAACTAATTCTAGAACTAACACATGTCATAAGTAATATAACTAATTTCAAGCATACATAAAATCTTTAACTAACATGAAATCTATAAAAATTATTGAATAATCAAAGTATACGTATAAAATTCTATATATTAAAACCATTGAACCATCAAATAGGTTCATCATATATCAACAAATTATAGTCTACCATATGTTTAAATATATAAACAAAGTATAATGAAATTTAATCCAGAGATATCAAATAGGTCCTAACATAAGAAATAAGTATACATGTATTATACTTTTTAGACCAACTCAAGTGGTTCAGACCTTTCATGGAGAACCTATAATATTCTCTCATGATCCTCACTATCTAGTCTCCACTTACGATGTCCATGTTGAGATTTAACTGTATGGAGACGAATGAATGTGGCAACAACTAGGTGACTATATTGGAACACCTTATTTTCTGGTTCATAATCAACAAAGTGAATACCATGTTGAATTACTTTGATTTTTTTGAAATATGTTCCCTCTAAAACAACTGAACCTGCAGGTCACAAATTTTAACAATATATAAATTTAAACAAATTCAATTTAAATTTTGTTAAAAGGTTGAAATTTAAAATTTACAAATTGAGTTCAATATATTGATGTAAACCATATACAAACCTATGGGGAACAACATTCCATCGCTTTCTTCAGGTTCAAGTAACTTCATCCTCTCTGCAGTACAATGCAGTAAATAATAATCAACTCCTTCTACATTTCCACTCTCAGCAATCACTGCAAAGACATCTCCTACACAATAAATTTTTATATATACGTGTGTGAGATCTTAAAATAAATACTTAGTTCAATCTATAGATCTATCTATATCTATGATCTATACATGCAACTCAGTGTACCATATAATGTGAAATATATATACTTACCAATTTTGACCAATCCTGAGATATGATCGTAATCGGTAGAAATCAAAGGAACATCATCGAAGTTTTCATCTTCATCTCTATCAAATGTATCAGTAACAACTAGTGGCACTAGATTCCATGCACCTACATATCCACGATCTTGATTGATACATTCCTCATAATTGTCAGCAATGCAATGACAACAAAAGCATGAGTAGTCCCTAGTGTTCAACATCCAATTGCGACAATTCGTACTCATAACTGAATGCAAAGATCATATCTTTTCTATCCTATTGCAACCATGCATAATTTTTCTATCCACGCCTGAACAAATGCATACATAATACATTCTATATAAATATAATTTGAATAAAAAATATCATTAAAATTTTAAACACTTTCAAATAATTAAAAAATGTGTGCATACCTTTTATCTCCCAAAATTTTCTATATGGCACCACCTAAGTCAATCCTGATGATGCGTCATTCTCATTTGGTGTGAAATGTGTCTTGCACCATTCAACCACATCATGTGCATTTTTTATATGCACTCCCTTATAATTCATTTGATACTTCCATATAGCACGTTTGATGCAAGCTCCGACACCATCATGTTCACCTTTTCCATGTCCACTCTCAAAGAAACTCCAGACATGTGGTATGTTTTCATTACGATGATATCTACATAGTGCATAAAATGATCTCGATGATTTAAATTGTGCAGCACATCCATCTAACCAAACATAATGTTTATCAATTTTTATACCTCTTTCTTTCAAATTTGCAAAAAACATCTTGAAGCAGTGTTCCACATAATGAATTTCATGCTCTCTATCATCACTTATATAAAAATGATATTCCTTCTTGATGACCCGTGCTTCAAATGTGCTCTGAATACCATCCAAATCTAATTGTGCGTGTCGATAACACACATGTACCATAATAGGAATTTGCTCTGAAAAATAGTATTCTGACTGAATTGCCTTTTGATGAACAAAAGAATAATTTTCTACAAAATCAACAACTGATACAATATTCCAAGTGGGAAATTGTCTCTCAGTGTTTGAAATTGTTGTGCTTGCCACTTTGCAAAAAAAGCATGATGAATGTAGGGTTGAATCAATTTTTTTAATTTTTCCATAAATACTCCAACATTTATCTCCTCTTCAACATATTCTAACCTTTTGGATTCTTTCCCAAATTTTGTTTCATTCTTTACATATTTGTAACTCTTGCAATTTACCATCTTTGTTACATCAATATTTTCAATTTTCAAAGGAAAAAGAGACAAATCGGCACATGTTTGGCATATTCCTTTTATGCAATTTATTTGTCCAGCTACATCATCTCTTTTGTCACATAAAATGGATGAGATGAACTCACTTCGTCTAGTAGGAGGAGCCTTTTCAAAACCATAAGTGTCTTCTACAAACTTTCGAAAAACTTGATAGTGGAGATCAAATTCAATATGATAACGACAACAAGTTTCAAACACTTTGTTTGTCCTGATATAATATGGCTTCAATCTTCCAAACAATGTTTTCCCAATCTTTATATTAGGATTTGAACTACAAAATGACACATACATTTCATGTTGTGTTCTGTCCAACCAATGTTTCGTATGATATTCATATTGATTAGCTGAAATTCTATGTCTGATAACATCTCTAGTGTTTGATGAAGGACATGTATTATCATTCCAAAATGATGTGATCAAATTTTTTGTTCCTTCATCAATCCTATCAGAACGAGGAGCTCTACACATGATTGCTCAATTGCCTTCCAAGGTGCTATCATCCAAAAGTATTCTCTTATTAACATATCATGATATTGTTTTCCTATTAAAACCAATGTGAGATGAAACTGAAGATATCTATCTTTTTCATCCCATAGTGTTACCTACAATAGATGTCAACATAACTTTTCTTGTAATGGACTTATCTATAGTTCGAGATCGCTTCCCTAGCTGGTTCAAACCTTTCTTAAGATTCTCAATCATATCAGTTTGCATGTCAACAACTTTTCTCTTCTTTGATGATGTGTCTATACCCAATAATTTTAATGCCCCTTCCAACTTTTTGTCTATAAGTATAAGTGAAAGCAATTGAGCTTGTTCAAGTGTTTCTGTAGACACGGAAAATTGGCAAAGGCTTAAATCAATCAAAAGGTGCAATCAAATCATCAAAATAGCATGAAAAATCAATAAATGGAACAAAGGCAATTTAAATCAAAGAAAAATTCAATTAAATGATTAAATGATTAAATAAAGCTTGAAAAGGGGAAAAACACTAAGAAATTGATTAAATTCAATTAATGACATAGTTGTTGAAATGAAAAATCAAAATGAACCTCTTACCCTTCATGGCTAAATTTAATTACTTTAATTAATTAATAAATATGAAATTCTCTCAACAAAGGAAAAAGGAGACAAAATGGACACAAATCACTCACTTTTGTTGAAATGGTCCAGCCTTTTGAAACCATTTAAATGTTTGTCCCCCCATTTAGGGACAAAGCAAAGCCAATTGACCTTACCCAAGCATAACCATGGTTATCTCACTCTACCCCCTACCCTTGGGAAAATCTTATAAATAGAAGGCATTTTGAGGCATTATTCATCCACTCCATATCTTTGAATTGCAGCAAAGCTCTTGCAATTTGCATCCACACCACTCACTTAGCATTTTCATTGATATTTTAGCTTAAATTGTTGATCATTTTAGAGATTTTCTTATCAAATAGAGCTAGAATTTGATAATTAGATCTATTTTGCATATCATTCTTAGTTCAATTCTCATAATTAGAGTGTCACTAGTGAGGATTTGCAGCTGAGAGCCTCATTTACCACTTCAATTTAGAGAACCATGAGATATTTAGATTAATTGTGCATTATTTAGATTAGTTTGCTTTGAATAGTGTAAATTCTCTTTAAATCTTGTTATTTCATGAAGGTGTAAATCACTCACAAACAGAACAATATGGGAAAGGATTTGATATTATGCAAAAGATGGGATACAAAGGAAGAGGACCCCTAGGCCAAAGAAATAGAGGATTATTAGAACCTATTGAACCTGTTTGGAGGGCAAGTCATGAAAAAGCCGGAGTAGGTTTTCAACATAAGGGAGAAAGTTCAAGTCCAATGCATGATTTTCATCCTCAAATAAATGCATTAGAATCTGAAGGAGATAGTGATGATTCTAGGGATTATGAATGGGATACTTTATCAGATGAGTCATGTCAAGATAAAGAAGTCATTGTTATACATACTTATGCAAAAATCCCAAAACAAGATGCTCCAATTAATGAAGAATCTTCTATTCAAAGGCCTAATATAGAACAAGCATCTAGTAGTGGAGCATGGATAGAAACATTTTGGACACCTTCAGAGGAGGGAAATTCAAACGTTAGTTTTAACCCGCTTGTGGCTTTTCCCACATTGTTTCCCGCAGAGGTCGACGAGGATTCAAGCGAAGGGGACTTTGACCCTGCTTCCATGGATCATCTTGAGGAAGCGCACATCATAGACCTAAACGATACAATGTATGAACCCTCAAACAAAGTCATGTCCATAAATCCTATTGATGATACCTTACCCAATAATTCCTTAATTTTGATACATCCAGACCTTATTGATTGGGATCAAACTGAACCACATGACTTACTTTACTTCCCAAATGACCAAGCCACAAACCAATACCTCAATGCGGTTGAACCCTCTTTCACCAACGAACTCAATACGGACATGATGACAACAGCAAGGGTCCAATCTCTTAGTCAAAAAAAAGAAAAAATAAAAAAAAATAAAAAAATGAAAAGTTCTATTGGTGAAAACCCAACTGTGGCACCATTAGAACCAAAAACAATGAAAATAAAAGACGTTTCTTTTGGTGAAAACCCAACTGTGGCACCATTAGAAGAGAGATTGGATACTTTGCCTGAACATGAAGAAGAACGGTCATCTATTCTTATAGAACCAACAGAAAAAGTTAACATTGGCACGGAACTAGAGCCAAAGGTTGTACACTTGGCTGCATCACTTACATCTATTGAAAGAGAGGACTTTATCAAATTCTTCCAAGAACAACAAGTAAATTTTGCATGGTCATATGCCGATATGCCTGGATTGGATCCTGATTTCATAATGCATCATCTGAATGTTAGACCCGGAGTTAAACCTGTGAAGCAAAAACTAAGGAAAATGCACCCACATGTGGCTCTTCTAGTCAAGGCAGAATTGGAAAAATTGTTAAAGGTGGGGTTCATAAGAACAATAGCATATGCTGATTGGATCTCTAACATTGTGCCAGTTACTAAACATGATAAATCTATCCGTGTGTGTACGGATTTCAGAGATTTAAACCTTGCATGTCCCAAAGATGACTTCCCATTGCCAAGCATTGATACCATAGTGGATTTGACAGCAGGTCACGCAATGTACTCATTAATGGATGGATTTAGTGGCTACAACCAAATCAAGATTGCTCCCGAAGACCAAGAAAAGATAGCATTTACTTGCCCTTGGGGTACCTTTTGTTGGAATGTTATGCCCTTCGGTTTAAAAAATGCTGGAGCTACATATCAAAGGGCCATGACAACTATTTTCCATGACATGATGCATACTTTTTTAGAAGATTATGTGGATGACATTCTAGCACAATCCCACAATAGAGAAGAGCATTTACAAATCCTAAGAAAAATATTCATTCGGTTAGAACAATTCAAAGTTAGACTAAACCCAAAGAAGTGTGCCTTTGGTGTCCAATCCGGCAAGTTATTGGGTTATATAGTGTCAGCAAAAGGCATTGAAGTTGATCCTGAAAAAGTACAAGCAATTCTAGAAATGGAGATTCCAAGAAATATTAGCCAAATGAGGTCACTCCAAGGAAAGATTCAATCAATAAGGAGATTTATCTCTCAATTAGCAGAAAAGTGTCACTCCTTCACAAGATTGTTACACAAGGACACTACATTTATGTGGGATGAGGAATGTGATAAGGCCTTTGCTACTTTGAAGACTTATTTGATAAACCCACCTATTCTTATGTCACCTATCAAAGGTAAAGAACTGTTGTTATACATATCAGCCACAGAAAGGTCTCTAGGCATATTGTTGGCACAAGAAGATGAGCAAGGAAAAGAAAGGGCAATCTACTATCTTAGTAGAACCTTAATAAAATATGAACTCAATTATTCATTCATGGAAAGAGCATGTCTAGCCGTGGTTTTTGCATCTCAAAAACTAAGACATTATATGTTGATGCATAAGATCAAATTAATTGCCAAGATTGATCCTCTCAAATACTTACTAAGTAAAACTGCCTTAACAGGTAGAATAGCAAAATGGGTCATGATCCTAAGTGAATTTGACATTGAATATGTTGATAGAAGAGCAATTAAAGGACAAGTGATAGCAGATCACTTAGCAGATAACCCAATGGAGTCTACACAAACCATGCAAATTGAATTTCCAGATGCAGAAATTGTCAACATAGAAGCAAAGACATGGAAGTTATATTTTGATGGATCTTACACACAAGGAGGTTCTGGAGCAGGTATATTATTGGTTACTCCTCAAGGATACACCATTCCAAAGTCTTATAAACTCTTATTTCCATGCACCAATAATATAGCGGAATATGAGGCATTAGTCATTGGCATCAAAATGGCTTTAGAATGGAGTATTGCAGAATTACAAGTTTATGGAGATTCCCAACTCATAATCAATCAGGTTAATAATGAATACAATACCAAAGACATAACATTGATGAAATATAAAACCTTGATTGATGGATGGAAGAAGTACTTTGCTTTGATCACATTTGAACAAATTCCAAGAGAAAAGAATAGAGCAGCAGATGTCATGGCTACCTTGGCTTCATTGTTACAAAAACCAGATCAAAATGAGAAGTATGAGTTCTTGGTGGAAGAGTTGGTAAAACCGGCATTTAACCTTCCTGACACCCAAATTGTTGCTCTTTTACATGGACATGACTCTCCTTGGTATGGACCCATCTATACTTACCTTAAAGACCAAGTACTCCCCATAGACCAAACTCGTGCCCAAAAACGTAACTTCATACGCCAAGCCGCCCGTTACCTAATCCTTTTAGACACATTGTATCGTAAGGGTCTTGATGGGACGTTACTTAGATGTCTAGAGGAAGAAGAGTCTAAGTTAGCTTTACGCGAGGTCCACGAAGGCATTTGCGGGTCACACTCAAGCGGTTTTAATCTAGCTAAGAAAATCCTTCGTCTAGGGTACTTTTGGACAACATTAGAAAAGGATGCTTGTCAATTTGTGAAGACATGCAGCAAATGTCAATATCATGGTAATATGATACATGCACCGGCTCAAGAATTACACCCATTCATTACACCATGGCCTTTTTATCAATGGGGTTTTGACTTGATTGGGATCATATATCCTCCATCTTCAAACGGACACAAGTATATCATCACAGCAACAGAATACTTCACCAAATGGGTGGAAGCAGTTCCATTAATAACAGCAACCGGCAAACAAATTTCAATGTTCATTTTGAACCACATAATTTGCCGCTATGGTATTCCACATGCCATTATCACAGATAATGGGAAACAATTCAAAAATCAGGATATTGATGAACTTTGCATGACATTTCACATTACACATCATTCATCATCCATTTATTATCCACAAGGCAATGGACAAGCTGAGGCAACAAACAAAAATATCCTCAAAATATTAAAAAGATCAGTTAACAAATCAGGAAGAGATTGGCACGTGCAAATAAATCCCGCACTATGGGCTTACAGAACTAGTATCAGAACACCTACAGGAGCCACCCCATTCTCTTTAGTCTATGGAACTGAAGCAGTTCTACCATTAGAAGTTGAAATTCCATCTCTACGGGTTTCATTAAGAGGATTGATCACTGATGAGGATTATAGGATTGCCAGACTACAACAATTGGAATTGTTAGAGGAACATCAGACTCAAGCTTATCAGCATTTAAAAGGTTATCAAAACAGGATTGCACACAATTACAACAAACACATCAAACCAAGAACTTTTCAAGTAGGAGACTTGGTACTAAGAGAAAATCCCAAAAATCAAGTTGAAAGGGAAAAGAAAGGAAAGTGGGAAGCTAATTGGATAGGCCCATTTGTGATAGCGTCATCCTTTGGAACTGGAACATATAAATTATCAGATTGTAATGGTGAAGAATTACAAGAACCCATAAATAGCATTCATTTGAAGAGATTCTACACCTAAAACAGATGAAAGAGTATAAAGAGTATCAGATGAGAGAGCATCATAATTATTGTACATAATTGAAAATGGAAAATACCAAAAACATTTGAAAATGGAAAATACCAAAAACATTTGAAAATGGAAAATCCAAAAACATTGGAAAAGAAGAAAGATCAAAAACAGTGGAAAATTGAGCCTGAAGAAAGCAAAAACATTTGAAAAACTATCTCTTGGTGAAAATCTAGCAAATAGACGCCAAGGTGATAATGAAAAACAAAAAAAAAAAAAAAAATGAAAAAAATGAAAAAAATGAAAAAAGAGAAAAAGTGCCTTGGTGAAAACCTAGCAAATAGGCGCCTTGGTAGCAAAAAAAAAAAGAGAATACCCAAAAGTGAAAACTTGGTAACAAGCGCTTTTGGTTCCCTTAAGTCATTTCCTTCCTAGTCACATGTGTATATAATGCATCTCATCATCCCATTTGTCTAAACCTTCATTGCATCCGTCATTTGTACATAGTCATAATAACAGTTTGTAGCACCATCCTTTGCATTGCCTAAAGTTGTCAAAATTGATACATCAAATACTTGGGGGCAGCATAAACGGATTGGAAAGTGGGTACCTCAAAAAGGATTCATATGAACAACATTCAGTCACAAGCAGAAAGAGATCAACATTTTCAGAAGAGAGATCAGATTTTTGTAAACCTTTGATTGATAACGAAAAAAGTTGACTACCACAACAAAATCCATGAGCCTAAATTGACTTATTATTCAGGATTAAAAATCAAAAATCATGTCATGATCAAACACTTGGAAATATATTTTGTTGGAAATCAGAAAACAATACAAAACACTTAGATAGATTCTTTTGAAAAGTTGGTTAAAAATCTGTTTACTTACATTCATTCAATTTGTATCAAGTCTTTTTAGCTCATCAATGATGTTTCGACTAGATTGGCAATGATGGAGACATGATATTTTTCTTGACTATGATGTGACTGTTTGGAGGAAAATTCATTGCCTTATGAGAATTCATTTGAAGACATGGTCATCAAAGAACCATCGAGGATTATCTTATAAAACAATGAGTTAACCTTTGTTTGTTTACGCAACCGGATACCTTGGATATTTAGATTCTTCATATCTAAATGAAAAAATCCACTTGCAACATAGAATCCGACAAAATCGGTATTCGTACTCTCATGATTTTTTTTGAAATCAGTGATAGTCGTATCGATGAGACCGATGGGAAAGCAAAAACGGAGGTTACCATATGAGCAGTAAATAAAAAGTGATATTCATATCATCATGTCAGTGGGCAGTGGTGATTGTATCGACTTTCCGGTCCCAAGTGCTCAATGATGAAAATATATCCTCAAGGCATTTATTTGCTAAAAGCTAGTGACACTTAGCTGCATTCATAAAAAGGTTAAATGCATTCTCATGTTAGATTAATTGCATGTGCATTTTTTTCCCAAGGGTTTTATTTTCGCATCAAAAAGGGGGTACATGACATCATTAACAGGGTTAAATCAACAAGGACAACATCATTTCAACATCATCTTTTCTACAAAAATAAAAATAAATGAGATTATACTTTTTGCATTCATTCCATATCATTAATCATTACATAGATATTATCAAAGAAAAGAAGTAAATAATCATTTACATTTGCATACAGATTGCATACATGAGAAATAACATATCAAAACTGCATCCATACATGAAGAAGAAATGCATCCATCTATCTATATCATACATAAGATACGTTGCATCCATAGCCAATATCCATCCAAAAACAAATGCATTAGATAAACACATATAGCAGCATCTAAAGGAAATCTCATATATCATCAAGTAAAAGCAGGAAAGATCATAAATGTTCTCATATCACACGTCTACTCATAACAATGATGTCATAAAACTCAACTCTATAATCGCCCATCAACAGGGGCATCAATGTCAAATAAGTGTCAAAATACAACTGGAAAGGTGACACCAAGGTCACAAGACTATGGTACAATATCAAGTATCTCAGCATCAGTACATAAATGATAAATAAGAGCACTCATAGCTCATCTCTCGTCACCACTGGGAGGAGGTCCTGGAGGAGGCTGTGGAGGAGGCTGTGATGGAGGCTGTGATGGAGGCTGCTGAGGAGGCGTCTGACCAACCATAGCAACAAGGAGAGGAACCAAGGGAGCCAAACCCGATACCAACTACTGAATCATAGATGACATCTGTGACACCTCTGTCCGTAACGCTCCCACATCTGCTCGTAGCTGGGTAGTACTAGAGCTCTCCCCAACCTCATAGGTACTCTAAGGATCACCTGTATCTATAGGAGCTTTTCCCCGATCACGGGAAAAAGCTGCTGGCATCTGCTGTGCACCTGTATCCTGCCCATCCACAGTAGCCTGCTGTAATCCTGCTCTCATATCCTGTCCTGTACCTGGATCCTGTCTGGCAGCCCTCACATGATCCTGACGATCTAACCTCTGTCTCTGTGCTACTGCAGGACGATGAGGAGGAGGAGGAGGTGCCTGTACCGGTGCATCTCTCGTTCGTCCTCTGAGCCTAATCACTGCCCTACCTCGGGGTCTACCTCTGCGTCTCCTCCCACCACCAACATCATCACCATCATCATCTCGCCCTGGTACTGGCTCTGGAGGGTCTGTAAAGCGAGGCATCGGATGCTCCATCAACCAAGCTAGATACTCCTGTGTGACTCCGGCATCTCTGATATGTAACCTCATGTCCCAATCCATATAACCCAGTAATGATATCTGCTCTATAGCGTCATCATATGAAGGCATGTGACCCCAAGTAGCACGCTCTGCACTAGAACGAGCATATACTGCAGATCCCTGAGGCATAGGCTGAATCCGCCCAAACTGTCGTAGTACTCTCCCTGCCAAGAATCTCTCAAGAACAGAGTCAATCCTGCCAATCATCCATCGAGGAGCAAACATATAGGGTAACTCCAAGCTATCCTCTCTCCAATCCTCGACCTCAACATATGGTCTCCAATAGACCTCATCCATGTCATCAATCTGTCGTCGCCAATACTCCAAGTGACCCAAGTGATGCTGTGTCACCATACCAGTATACTGCCATGCGAAAGGATATCCTAGAGGACGATCTCGATCTGATATAGGACGACTGACTGGTAAGTGCTCCCATATCCACAACTGTAAAATATGAATCCCAGCAGATAATGAGGCTGATCTCCTGTAAACCACCTCATGCAGATCATGATAAAGCTGTGCCAGCACACAAGATCCCCAGTCAAAGCGTCGAGGATGATGTAGCAAATCCTCGATAATCCTGCCCCATCCCACTGAAAATCCGCGACCTCGTCGATCAGGTAATAAAACACCACCAATGATAGCACCTAATAAGGCTGGTAAAACAGGAAATGAGGCAAACTGAGGCCATAAGATACAGTCATCACCAATAGACGGATCTCCGAATACTCGTCGATAATATGTCCCGTCATAGACTGCGTCATAATATACTATCTCTCCATGAGTCAGGATCCGTAGCAATCTGTAAACATCCTCCGGTGTAATAGTCATCTCGCCCTGTGGTAGCCAAAAGGTGTTTGTCTCAGAGTGCCAACGCTCTGCGACAGCAGTAATCAAACCTCGGTTCATCTGGAACCGAGGAAGCTCTAGTACACACAGTAAACCGCAGCGCCTAATCACCCGCCTCTCGGCGTCAGTCAACTGGGCCCTAAGCTCCATCACCCAGTGTGGTACAGTCCGAAGGTACAGCACAGGGACATCCTCCTGTTTAATCAAAACAAGGGAACCACATGAGTAACTTACTATCAGGAAATCAAACAATCAATCATGGTCATCAATTTAAATATACCTATCAGACTTACCAATCCTAACTCTAAGCATTGAGGAAGGACGATCCTAGTTTTATGTCTCTAAGCATTTGAGCATAAATGAATGGACATTTAGATCCATGATCTATCATTTGTGATGAAGATTGATTAACCTTATTTTTTGATATTGTAGTTACCTATGTCCTAATTCGTTGTTGAAATCAAACAAAGGGAATACCCTAACTAAACATTCGATTGAATTCATTGACGTGATCGATATCAATCAAGTTGACGCAATCGAGCAATCAGACGTCTTAGAAAAGTTTGAAATAAACAAATTTTTTTTTTTTCTTACGCGACTTTTCTTTCTGGCGTCATTTCTTTTACCAGAGGTGACATTTCTTTGTTCAAACGCGTGATTTTATTCATCAGCGTGACTTAATTTCACGGAGGCGGTATAAGATTTTCCGTAGGCCACATCTTATTATCACGCGACACCTGATTAAAAATGTTTAAAACCTAAGCGACATTAAATTTTTCATAGGCGACACAAGATTTTCTAAATGCGTGAAAATACCTAAGGGAGGCGACATTTCTTTTCACGCACGCAGAATTAAAATTTTTAAATGCATTAAATAAGGTCATAAATGCAACTTTAAAGACATGAGAAAAATTTGAATGACATACCGGAGGACCATCGGTCGCTCTCCGACTGAACCGGCGCGCTCTCTCAAACCGATGCTCGCGATGTGGGACCACCATCGTCTCCAAAAGGCTAAAAATCAGAGCTCAAATCTCAAGAAGGAATGGTGCAAATGAATAGTAAAATGAGGGGTTTTACCCTATTTAAGGTGAAATTGGTTCTCATAAACATTTAAAAAAATGCACTTTGAACCTATCATAGGACATTTTCATTAATCGGGGCATAAATCAAACTTGATTATTTCTTTCAAACGGTATCAGAAATCAAAACATATTCCAACTACTCAAACTCGTTCAAATCAAGGACTCAATATGTTTTATTTCTGAGGGGGCATCAGAGTATCAAATGGGCATCACGTCAAAAACATTTATCAGTGGGGCATATCATATCATATCAGTATCATGTCATAGCAGTATCATATCAAGATATCAGTATCATATCATATCATATCAGTTTCATATCAGGAGGCAAATCAATTGCATATCAGTTTCATATCAAACCTATCAACATATCAGCAATCAATTAACCCAGGACCTTTATCAATTAACCCAGGACCTTTATCAGTGAACCCAGGACCTATCATCATATCAGGACCCATATCATATCAGAGGCATCAGAATCATATCAGCACCATCATCAGAGGCACATCATCATCATCAGGAAGTATATCAATCAGAACGATCAGAGGCATATCAGAACCAGGACCTGAATCAGATCATTATACTAAGGGAATCTTTGAATCGGTGTTCTTCGCACATCGACTCAAAGAGGGGCATTTGTAGACACGGAAAATTGGCAAAGGCTTAAATCAATCAAAAGGTGCAATCAAATCATCAAAATAGCATGAAAAATCAATAAATGGAACAAAGGCAATTTAAATCAAAGAAAAATTCAATTAAATGATTAAATGATTAAATAAAGCTTGAAAAGGGGAAAAACACTAAGAAATTGATTAAATTCAATTAATGACATAGTTGTTGAAATGAAAAATCAAAATGAACCTCTTACCCTTCATGGCTAAATTTAATTACTTTAATTAATTAATAAATATGAAATTCTCTCAACAAAGGAAAAAGGAGACAAAATAGACACAAATCACTCACTTTTGTTGAAATGGTCCAGCCTTTTGAAACCATTTAAATGTTTGTCCCCCCATTTAGGGACAAAGCAAAGCCAATTGACCTTACCCAAGCATAACCATGGTTATCTCACTCTACCCCCTACCCTTGGGAAAATCTTATAAATAGAAGGCATTTTGAGGCATTATTCATCCACTCCATATCTTTGAATTGCAGCAAAGCTCTTGCAATTTGCATCCACACCACTCACTTAGCATTTTCATTGATATTTTAGCTTAAATTTTTGATCATTTTAGAGATTTTCTTATCAAATAGAGCTAGAATTTGATAATTAGATCTATTTTGCATATCATTCTTAGTTCAATTCTCATAATTAGAGTGTCACTAGTGAGGATTTGCAGCTGAGAGCCTCATTTACCACTTCAATTTAGAGAACCATGAGATATTTAGATTAATTGTGCATTATTTAGATTAGTTTGCTTTGAATAGTGTAAATTCTCTTTAAATCTTGTTATTTCATGAAGGTGTAAATCACTCACACACAGTTTCAAAATTATCAAATTTACCCAATATTTCTCTTGCTATCATTTTCATTGATCTCTTCTTAGCAAGACTTAATTGTTGAACATTAGCAAGTGATCTCAAAGTGTCCACATTCATTGTAAATAAATGATCTAAGTTTCTATAACTAATATTTTTCTTTACACTTTGAGCTAAATTTAAAAGTTCATCCATACCAGTAGGAGCACATGATGTTGAGCCTTCTCCAACATCAATTGTTTGAGCCTCTCTATGGAGTAATTCTGACCCTTCTTCAATGTGCAATTCTTTAACTTGACTTGACCCTCCTACTTTAGCTTGTCTTTCAACTTCTTTAGTTTTATGATAATATGTCAATGCAGCTTCACGATTTCTTTGTTCGGTACTGGGTGACCTTTTTCTAGAAGATTTACTTTGTCTTCCCTTCTTGTTCCCCATTTCTTCAAGCTCCAAAAAAATGTCTTCCACAAGATCATCAACAAAAATTCCTTCTTCAAAAAATACTACAAAAGTAATATTTTTCCTCTTCAAAATTATGTCTTTGAACAAATAGAAATATGGATCCTCCTTCAAAAAATTCCTTCAATAATAAAAAATGTGAATTTATTAATTGCAATTTGATGCAAAATAGAAATAAAAAATTTTACTTTTATACCATTTTAAAAAAATTTACAAAAAATATTTTACTAGCCGATTAGGGTACTTCGTACAAAGTACCCGTGGGAAAAATCCCAGCAATGGCTTTTGGCTGGAATTTTCACTCCAGGGACTTTGTGTGAGGGGTCTTCGCACAAAGACCCCCAGGTGGCTTCGTGCGAAGACCCTCTTCGCACGAAGCCAAAAAAACAAAAATTTGCCCTCAGAAAACAACTTAACTGCAGAAAAATGGTCTTCCAAGGCCTGAAACAAGGACTAAACAAGATGATTTTTCCTAACAAATGATGTCAAAAGATGCTATTCGGAACAAGCTTTCTAATGAATATAATTTTAATACATATTGAGTTCATTATCACTTTTAAATATTACTTTAACTAAACATAGGTTGTTTGGTCATTCAACAACCTGTCTCTTCACGACTTCGGGAAAAATAGTAAATGATAAAAAAAAATTATGAAAAATATGTAGGAAAAGCGTATTTGTGTTACCTTTCTATTAAAAAAATAAATAAAAAAATTGATATACACAGATCAAGTTAGAGCGATCCAAGTGACCTTATGTCTAGATTACAGTTACTGTCACTTTAAAACTTAATAAACTATGAAATATTGATCCAAAATGAATAAAACCAATTGCATCCTTTAGATATTGAAGTTAAAAATATAATCTCGAAAGAATTACATTATTATCGTATTTTTAAAAAAAGTTATGCTGATTCAAGTGACAATACCTCCTTAAAAACATAGTTTTTTCACGCAAACCACTTTTAGAAGGAGAAGGAAAAATGAATTTAAATGATTTTTTATTTTTTTTTAAATATATTTAAAAACTAGAAACAAAAATCTAAAAGACTCTAGTTTACATCATCTTCAAATTCCTAATAGTTTTGCAGCAACAGGTGTTCGAAAGTGAAGTTTTTTCTCAAAATGGTGATCTCTGTGTCAAAGTTGGCCAAAAAGTGGGACACACTATTGTGGGACCACCCACAATAATTTAATTAATTCATTTGAGTTAATTCTTCCTAAAATGTCTCACCTACCACTACAAGACAAAATCAAATTTACCAATGGGAGACAAGAAATAGATTGCACATGGATCACTAATAATCTTTTCTATCTTGACCATTCAATCTTGAAATAGAATCTTGACCATCCAAATGGGACACATCATCAACCCCTAAATCCAATCACACCTTGACTAAGGTTAATCAAACTCGCCCCCTACACCTTGAGAAATCATATAAATAGGATGCATAATTAGAGTAATTCACATCCATCCTCGTAATAAATGCATTATAGTAATTTAGCATTGGAGCATTGTTATTATAGGAAATTTAGTTTAGTTTCATCATTGAGAGCAACATCATCATGGAGAAATTTCATTGTATCTTTGTGTTCTTGATCATTTAGCTTAGAATTTTCATCAATCATAGCATAGATCCATCAATTCATCATCATTCTCATTTTCTAGGTTGTCACTTGAATCTAATTTACAATTAGGAGCATCAATCAAGTCCCTAGAATTAGAGAGCAATAGGATTCTCATCATTGTTTCTAATTCATTGCTTTAACTAGTGTAATCACCTAAAAATGGTCAAGATCAAATCAAGTGAGCAACTAAGGAAAAATTAAGGCATTAATTGCAATCAAGCCAAAATCCAATACTAAGTGAAAATCAAAAGTCAATAAATCAATTAATTATGCAATTAATTTAATTAATTGTATAGTTCAATTAAAAATCAAATCAACTCATTCAAGGGGTACACATGGCTAAACAAATCATTTAAATTCAATTAATTAATTCCTAATTTCCCTCACCCACCACATGGGAGGAAAATATCTCAACCAATAGGAATTAAGGATTAAGCTCACATGGATCAAAACCAAATTGAATCTCAATTACTCATAAGTTGAGAGAATCTTGACCACTCATTTTGTCTCTTTGTCCCAAGCTTTGAAGACAAACCATTTAAATTGTCCCTAAAGGTGAAACTATGGACTTAACCTTAAATCAACCATGATTAGCTCAACTCCGCCCCCGATGCTTGCAAAAATCTATAAAAGAAAGGATAAAATCAGGAGAAAAGGATCCACATATCTGAGAATTGCATCAAAATTGATGAGAATTTCAGCTAGAAAGGCAATTATGATGAAGTCTTCACTAGATTGGTAAAGATCCTTAAGTTGTGCATAGGTAAGAGCATTGACATGTCACCTTTCCTTCCTTTGTCTATATCGGTTGCATCCTTTCCTCTTTTTTTCTAATCAATGACAATACTCAATTTACATGTACTGGTAGCAAGCTTACTGGTTACCATCCCTTAATGCCAACAATCTCCCCCTTTGGCATTGATGGCAAAAACCATAACAACACTACCAGTCCACACTCACTAGTGCCCGGTCATAATCTCCCCCTTTGACAATAATGCCAAAGGCTAGTCAAAAAGACTACCTTATTGAAATATGCTCCCCCTTCGAGCAATAGTCCTTTTCATCAGTCCTGATAAGATGAGGTGAATTCCTCTATTGAAGCATAATGAACTGATGAACACCTTTGCAAGTTTATTGATGATCAAGGAGGGGTATCACCCCTAATTCACCTCTGAGATACTCAAAAGTACTCTTCGGTAATGGCTTTGTGAAGATATCAATAATTTGTTCTTTTGTGGGAACATAATCCAATCTTACTTATTTATTTTGTACCAGATCTCTCAAGTAGTGGTACTTGATGGAAATATGCTTTGTTTTGGACTGCATGACAAGATTCTTGGATATGTTAATTGTACTTGTACTATCATAGTAAATTTCAATCGGTTCAGGTATCTATTCTTGGATTCCTTCAAGTAGTTGTTTGATCCAGATTACTTATGTGCAATTGATTGTTGCAGCAACATATTCATCTTTCCTTGTAAACTGTGATATACACTTTTATTTCTTGCTTGTCCAAGACACAATCCTTTCACCAAGAAATAATGCACTACCACTTGTGCTCTTTCTGTCATCAATGTTACCAGCCCAATCTGCATCAGTGTAAACCTTTAATTGGAAGCCTCCCTTGTGAGGAAACCACAAGCCATAATCCTCAATCCCTTTCAAGTATCTAAAAATTATAATCACTTCTATTAGATGTGTCTCTTTAGGATTTGCAAAGAATATTTCAACTATGTCAACCGCATGTGCAATGTCAGGTCTACTATGTACTGCATACTATAATTTTCCTATCATAAACTGATACAGTGTCTCATTTACTTCTTTTGCATCATCTTCCTTAGATAACTTGAGGTTAGTTATCATAGGTGTATCAACCGGTTTGGATTCTTCAAGTCCAAAAGTCTTAAGAATTTATTTTACATACTTGGACTGAGAAATAAAGATACCTTCCTTTAGCTAATGGACCTATAGTCCAATGAAGAATTTTATGGCTCCTATCATATACATTTAAAATTCTTTCTTCATTTATTCAGCAAAGGCTTTTCTCATCCTATCATCTTCTCCAAAGATGATGTCATCCACAAAAATTTCAGCAATCAAGTTCCCATCTTTTCCAGTCTTGAGATACATGTTTTTGTTGCCCCTGGTTTTTGTAAATCCTATTGTTAGGAGGTATGAGTGTAATCTCTCATACCATGCCCTTGGAGATTTTTTTAGCCCATAAAGAGCCTTTTTGAGTTTATAGATCATACCACCCTTTTGTGTAGATGTGAAGCCTTCCATTTGTTCAATGTAAACTTCATCCTCCAGTATTCCATTCAGGAATGTAGACTTTACATCCATCTGGTATACTTTGAACTTCTTGTGAGCAGCATAAGCAAGAAGAATTCTTACTCCTTCCAATCTGGCCACAGGTGCAAAGGTTTCCCCATAATCTAGTCCAACTTCCTGAGCATATCCTTTGCAAACCAGTCTTGCTTTGTTCCTTATTACTTTTCCTTCTTCATTTAGCTTGTTCCTATAGACCCACTTTGTCCCAATGACATTCTTATCATGTGGTCTAGGCACAAACATCCATGTGTCATTCTTTTCTATTTGCTCAATCTCTTCCTCCATGGCCTTGACCCAATTTTCATCTTCCATAGATTCCCTGGTATTTTTGAGCTCTATACAGGAAAATAAATAGATATTTTCTCTAGCCTTTTTCCTGGTCAAGACATTTGCATGTTTGTCACTAATTATATTATCGGTTGAGTGATATGTGACATACCTTGGGAGAACCGGTCTCTGTTCCTAGTCAAGTTCTTTCGATTGAGCAATTTCTTCAGCATGGTCATGAACAACTTCTTGTTCATCATCTTGAGTTGGTATGTCAACTTCAGGTACAACATCCTTCTCCAGAGGTCTGTTCTCATGTTCTTTTCTTTCATCTTCAGTTGTCATCTCATTGAACTCAAAAAGATTTCCATCATTATGACCCTGCAAACCATCATGTTCATTATGACCGATCTTCTTTCTTGGTTGTGAATATTCATCAACCTTTACATTGATGCTTTAAATTATTTTTCCAGTTCTCTTATTTAGACACTGGTAGGCTTTAATTTTGGTAGAGTAACCTAGAAATGTTCCTTCGTCACTCTTGGGCTCAAATTTCCCAGAGTACATATCTCTCTTAATGTAACAATTTCTACCAAAGACTCTAAAATAGCCTACACTAGGAGTATGACCGAACCATAGTTCACAGGGAGTCTTACCGGTTCCTTTCTTGACTTGAACTCAGTTCAGTGTTTAAATAGCAGTGCTGATAGATTCTCTCTAGAAGTGATCGGGGATATCCTTCTAAATCATTAGGGTTCTCGCACAGTCAATCAGCATCATGTTGCTTCTTTCTGCTACTCCATTTTGCTGAGGAGTCCTAGGTGCAGATAACTACCTTTTTATTCCATGTTCCTCACAGTAATGAGTGAAATCTTGAGAAGTGTATTCACCTCTTCTGTCTAATCTCAAACACTTTAGGCTTTTACCGGTCTCCTTCTCCACTCGAGCCTTGTAGATTATAAACATATGAAACACCTCTGATTTTTCTCTCAGAAAGAGTGTCCACATCATTCTTGAGAAATCATCTACAAAAAGCATGAAGTATCAATCTTTGTAGTAGCTCTTTGTTCTCATAGGTCCACACAAATTTGTGTGCACAAGATCCAGAACATTTTCAGTAGAAAAGGATTTACTACTGAAACTTGTTCTTGTCAATTTTCCTAACTGACAATCCTTACAAATACCTCTGCCAGGTTTTGTGATCTCAGGGAGTCCTCTTACTGATTTCTTCTTGCTCACCTTGACAATACTATCAAAGTTTATGTGGTAGAGCCTCTTGTTCCACAACCAGTTATTGTCCTCTTTGGATACAAGACAAATCTTTCTTATTTCTCCTTTGAATGATGCTATGAGATAGGCTCCTTCTATTGAGTCCAGGTAGAATAGGTTCCCTTTTCTCTGTCTACCGGTTGCAACATGAGCTCCTGATTGGTTCTTGACAACACAAAAACCTTGCCCGAATTCCAACAGGAATCCCTTGTTGTTTAGTTCAGAAACACTCATTAAGTTTTACTTGAGTCCTTCAACCCAGTACACATCTTCACATACAACATCATTGTTGAGTGAAATAGAACCTTTTCCTTTGATAGCATAGGGGGCATTGTTACCAAAGGTTACCGATCCACCATCATTGAGATTTAAGCTGATGAACTTATTCTTATCACCAGTCATGTGGTGAGTGCATCCGTTGTCAATGATCTAGTCATCATGCTGATGAGATCTTGATATAAGTGTTATTTCACTTATCACAGAGCTTTCTTCTGTTATTACAACAAATGCAATTTTTGGATCTTCAAAGTCTTCGGATTCATTATCTGTGACTCCTTCTACAAGGTATCACTCCTTTTCTTTATTCTTGAATCGGTTGCTCTTGTCTTTGTTATCATTGTCTGGACATCTTGCAGCAATATGTCCTATCTTATAACAAGAGAAACATTTCAATGGAATCTTTCCTTTGTATTTCCCTTTTCCTCTGGGAAATCTCCTAGTGATGAGTGCTTCAAAATCATCTTGCTCCATCTCTTCTAAGAGAAGATTCTAAACAAGACTTCCAATCTTACTGGTAGAGCAATTATCAGTTTCTCTTCCTTTCTTTGTGGAAGAGGTATTCACAGAGGACTTAAAAGAAGCTTCTTGCATGGGTAAGCTATTGTCAAAATTTCTCAATTCAAATGCAGTCAACGTACTGATTAGGGAGTCTAGAGTGACTTGATCTGTGGTCACTAATTTGATCACTTGAATGGTTGATATCTTGATGGCATACTGAGGTTTGAGCATTCTCAATATTTTTCTTACCACCTCCTCTTCACTTAGTTTCCCTCTAGCACTTTTGATGGAGTTAATCACTTCTTTGATTCTTGAGATGTATTGCTCAATTTCTTCTCCTTCATTCATCCTCATGTCATCATACTTTCCTCTGAGGCTCTCAACCTTAAATCTTTGTACGTTTGGGTCACCTCCATATACTAGTTGCATCTTGGCCCATATCTTGTGAGCAATATCCATATTTTCAATCTCAGAATAGACGTAGTCTAGCAGCGTGTTGGCTATCATATCCATGGCAGCTATGTGTTTTGTTTTGATCTTTAATTCATCAGGAGTTAGGGTACCACTAGGTTCAGTTTAATTGGTGGTTACATGAGTCCAATATTGATCTCTAGTGGTCTTCATGTACAGCTTCATTTTTCTATAGCACAGAGTAAAGTTTTCCTTTGAAAACTTTGGTCCTTCATTTCTCATCATCTTGACTTTTTCTTTTTGCGGTTAAGAAGTAAAGAAAAGAAACTAAAGCTTTGATACCAATTGATAGTCCCAACTGGTGCTGAGAGGGGAGGGGTGAATCAACACCTATAAAACTTTAAAACAAATCTGATGTAGTATACTACAACTGTAAGAAAAATAGATTCTAGCATAAGAATAGCAGTGAGCAATCAACTACAAAGCAACACCAGATTTATCACGTAGAAACCCAAATCGGGTGAAAACCATAGTGTGAGGAAACCTAACAAATTTTGCACTTTTCTGAAGTGCGCCCTATTAAGAGCCTTCCCTCTTAAAGGATTATAACACACTATTAGATGCGACCCGATTAAGGGATTTGATACAATAAGACATGTTAGTACCTGCCTGGTAGAGGACTTAGAACACTTGAATAGATGTCACCCGGTTAAGGGATTTAGTACAAGGGACCTATTAATGTCCACCCAAAATATTGGGATTTAGCTATTGTAATTTTTAGAGAACATTAGAAGGATTGACCTTTTAGAAATGGCTTTGCATAGCCTGATAAGATCTCTATTATACTCAACTAAGAAACATAACTGATCATTGTTGGTATGTTCTCCTTTTCCTATTGTGTTTCTCTTCACACTCTTCTCTCTTCTCTTTTCTATTCACCTTAGCTTCTTCAGCATACAGGTTCACTCTTTACTTTGGCAGAATGAGGGAAAACTATATTCTTGACTGACAGAAGAATATATAGAGTCTTTGCCCTAATTGATTTTCCCATGCATGACTTGTTTACAGATCCCCTTCGGATCCATCACCCAGTGGAATATTAGTTCACTGAGGAAACATCTGATGCATGCTCTTGCTTTATCTTCTTTATGAAAGAAAGCAACAGATTTGTGTCAAAATCTTTCCTTCACAAGAGATATCTCCATAATTTAATGCCACAAATATCGGCATTAACACCTCAAATTGTTCCTCGTACCGATCATCTTGATAGCTCAAAGACTACATGAATTAGTGCAGTAACTCTCGGTCAAAGAGTAAGATAACCGCTTGTTGACTAAGACTTCCCTGGTTCATCTATTAAGATAAAGTCTTCACTAGATCGGTAAAGATCCTTAAGTTGTGCACAGGTAAGAGCCTTGACCTATCACCTTTCCTTCCTTTGTCTATACGAGTTGCATCCTTTCCTCTTTCTTGCTAATCAATGACAATACTCAATTTCCATGTGCTAGTAGCAAGCTTACCGATTACCATCCCTTAATGCCAATAATGGCATGTTGTGGGTGGAAGGATATAGGTTGAGCAGGGATTGTTGATTCTCAAACTAGCAAAAGTTTATTCGATAGTTGACCGCAGGAAGATTTTATACGTAACATGGGTGGGTGGTTGATGATAGTTGGCATGTTACGTATAGAACTCGATGATTCATCTCCTATGATTCCCAACCTATATTAGTTTCTATTCTATATCCTCCCTCTGCATCGTGGGCTAATAGAATAGTCAAGATTAGTGAAGAAGGTAAATCTTTTGATAAATATGCTAAATTTCTTAACATGTATCAAGCTAAATTTGGTGTAGAAGTCAATTTGAATTCTTATCCTTTGTAAATTTGGCTTATTTGATAATATTGTTGATTTGTTTAACCTTGGATGAGTGTGTTGGGACTAACATTTGTGGAAGCTACCGAGGATGCCAAGGAGCTAGTGCTAAAAAAATAAAAATGCTAAAAATATATTAAAAATGCACAAAATTGTTAAAGGTACACACTCTAAATATCTCAATCTTATGTATTGCATTTCTTTCTATTGAAATTGATATTGTGGTAATTTACTTTTTGAATAGTGGAAAAATGGAAGCTTAGTAATGTACCTAACATTCAACACTTATTCATTTGAATTGAAATTGGAATTGGCATAGCATAAGTAAATCTAGAAATACTTGGAAATTAATTAGGTCAAGATACATACCTCATTGTGAAATTGATTTGGAAATACCTATTTTCTAAAGTCTGTATGAGGTTTCAGAAGATTATACGACCAGATCTGTGATCAGAAAGCCGAGACAGAGAAAACCCAAAAATCTTTCTCCAAGATGAGCTCAGGTCGGGTTTGACCCTCATAAAAGGTCAAATACTACATTCTTTATTTGAAGTCCGATTTGAATTCTGTTTGCGTATCCTAAAAGTTCGGCGAAAAGGGTACTCCAATCTGCCCTCTAATTCTTGTAACAACAACTGTAGATATTTGAAAAAGGGGGTTTTGGGGGTGGCTATATAGGGTTTTGCCTTAGTCGAACCCCCATTTTGGTGGTCTCCACCTCCACGAATAGCCAATTGAAATAGAATGTGTGTGTGTGTGTATTGAAAGTGCAATGCCAAGATCTAATCCTCTAGATCAAAACCCTAGCATGAATGTGTATGAAATAACAATGCAAAGATTTGAATGAGATAGAAAAGCATACCAAGCCCCCAAGGCTAAAGTACTTCTACCAAACTCATAATCTGTAATTGTTACGCCATGATTGAATCTTTGAATGCTTGAAAGTTGATGGTGGTGGATCAAGGAAGAAAGGATCTCTCTTGCTCCAAATATGTGTTCACAAAGATGCTTGATGTCCACAATGGCTTGATCTCCTATATCATCCTCTTGCTATCTTACATCTTCACCATTCCTTGCTTGCTTGAAACCTTCTTGCTCACAAAACTTGATGGAGAGATGTGGATAATGGATGTTGGATCAATCACCTTGCTTGAGAGTGCTTGAGCTTGAAAAACTTGATGTCAAAATGAGAGAGGAAGGCCTCCTTTTATAGTGAACTAGGGCACAATCCTCTAGAGGGGCCACCTTGGAGAATTAAATCCCAATTAGGTCCTAACCTTTAGAAAATATACCTAGATTAAATGAAATTAGAGGATTTACCATCCTAAAACCTGAAATGGTTAACCCGGAGGCAGGAAAATGAATATCCCGAAAGCTCGATGCCCAAAAATCAAGAATTCTAGAAATTTGAATGAGGGGGGAAAAATCAAGGTTGGACCTGACCTATTCAAGTTTGACCTTGATCTTGACCTATTTAGGTTCGAGCTCGATCCTGACCTATTCAGGATCAACCTCGAATTTGACCCTTGGCCCCGATCCAATCAGAATCAAGACATGAGGTCTCGGGGATGCCCATAGACCTAGAAATGATATCAGATCAGGACAGAATACCTAGGATAGGCATAAAATCATATGATGACTATGATGAAAGCTAGGAGGACCTATTTCTAATTCCTACCTATAAAATAGAGCCATGGAAGAGGGAAAATCAGGAGAATCCACGGGATCCTAACCCTAATTTCTCCTAGAATGAAGAAGATAAATGCAAAATGCATCCTAAATGCAAGTCTATCATGATAAATGTACTGAAAGAGGGTGCTAAACCTATCAAGATGGAAGTGCTTCCATTTTAAGATGATACATTTATCCCCCACTTTAGCTTAGATATGACACCGCGTGAATATGCAAGCTAAAGTAAGAAAACATCATAGTAAATAAAAAGGATATAGCTACGTCCTCGATGTAAAGATCCTGTAGAAAAACATTAGAACCTGAAACACACAAGGTTAATGGAAATCCATAAATCACCTAAACCTTACTATATGATCATTTGAGAAGTGTATAGAGCCCCTTATGCCCCCTCTATTTCGGCTTTCTATTTCGAAAGGGTGAAACAGGGTGATAAGAAAAACTCTATATACTGGAGATGTAGAATGTTGAAAAAGTTGTTTCCTAAACCAATTAGAAAGATTCCTAACCTTCCTAAATTGATTCAAGGAGTTAGGTATTTGAATCATGATTCCAACACCGCAGATAGCACTAAAAACGGAGTTACCGAACTCAAGTTATGATGAAAAGAGTGAATGTATTAATTCCCTATACCAACATGTTTTTCTAAGTTTCAAGGCATATTTCTATTGACATTTGGATTGTTTTGATTCAAAAAATTATTGTAATTTTTAGATTAATGAATTAACTTTGTTTCAAACCAATTTGGTCATGATCTATGGAGTGAGATTGATTGAGTTTTCTAAAAATAGTTTTAAAACCCTCACCAATTGAGGCTTGTGGAATGTTTAATCAATATCTTTCGATTGCACCATTGGAAATTATTGTAACTTTGGGATTTCTTAGTATATTGGATACTCTTTCAAATTAATTTATTAAGTATTTGGTGAGGAAATTTATGCCCTAGGCGAACTGTACATGCATTTTTCTTCTTATTTTTATGACAGTCAAATACAGTCTTGGTAAAAGGGGCATAAATTTCATTTGCACAGTTGGATCTACGTACAAAATGGATGTAATATTCATATCAAATTTTTCTACAATATGAATGGAGAGGTTGACCAAATAATTAGTTCTGCAAAATTTATTAATGACAGAGTGATGATCTAGGAAAAATCAAGAAGTTCTTAACCTTGTGGACAACAAGTAATGGCATTGTAAGGTATGATTAATTGACTCAAAAGAATTTCTTCTTCATTTTTAATGATAATGGTTGTGTTGTGAGGGGTTGATCATATTTTAGACCCTATGGTTATTTTGGTGAAAGGAAATTAGGCTTGGTAAGATATTGTTAAGGTTTTTTTGGATCATTGCAAATGTAATAGCACTCCTAATTGTATGTGTTTTCCAAATGCAACAATCTCTTGCATTTATATTGAGAATGAGCTAATAAGAGACATATCCCTTCATGGGACATGTCTATTCATTATTATGTAATTAATATAATGAAAATTATGATTTTATATATATATATATATATATATATATATATATATATATATATATATATATATATATATATATATATATATATATATATATATATATATATATATATATATATATATATATATATATATATATATCTTTACTAGTATTGACTCATAGTGTTTATCCGACCGAAGCTATAAAACATCAACACTCCCTCTTAGCCAAGGAAGATTAAACACATGATTAGGATCATAAGATATTATTTACCGTGATTTCAAAGATATGGTCTGACTAGGAATATTAAGTCAAATGATATTCACCATAATGCATAGATTCATAAGAATATCATCTCATGATATTGAGAGTATTGGCCATAGAATATCAAGTCCCATGATATTCACCAAGTACTCAAAATAATGTGAAAAGATATATTACCTTAATGTAATATCAAATTTTATAGAGATATCATCTCATGATATTAGGAGTAATGGCCACAGAATATCAAGTCACATGATATTCACCATGTATTCAGAGTACTGGCCTACCAACATCAAGTCTCATGATTCAACTAGGTACTAAAAAAATATTTTACATATCACCTCAAAATGATATCAGAGATATGGTTTGACCAAGAATATCAAGTCTCGTGATATTCACCATAACTCAAAAAATATTTTAGATATCACCTTAATATGGTCTCAGAGATATGGCCTGACCAAGAATATCAAGTCTCGTGATATTCACCATAACTCAAAATTTTCCATAGGTAATGTATCCTTAATGCAAGGTATCATCTATTATGATTTGTTTCAGCCATCACACGATGTCTATCACAATAGAAGGTCAATGGTCTGTTTAAGGAACTGAATACACCATATAAGAAATCATCTATTGTGATCAGTTTTATAATTCACACGATGTCTATCACAATAAAAGGTCAATGGTATGTTTAAGGAACTGAATCTACCATGTAAGAAATCATCTGTTGTGATCTGTTTCGGCCATCACACGATGTCTATCACAATAGAAGGTCAATGGTCTATTTAAGGAACTGAATTCACCATGCAAGAAATCATTTATTGTGATCTGTTTCAGCCATCACACAAAGTCTATCACAATAGAAGGTCAATGGTCAGTTTAAGGAACTAAATCCACCATGCAATAAATCATCTATTGTGATCTGTTTCAACCATCACACGATGTCTATCACAATATAAGGTCAAGTTATTAGAAGATCATCACCTTTCAATAACTCTTACAAATACAAGTGATAATCATTTGGAAGTTGTCACTTCCTCATGATTTATACAAGGCCCATATAGGCATTCATACTTCATAGTCATCTGACTGCTTGAACAATAGAGAGTCTATCTCGATATGGTCTACTACCTCTAAATCAATACGACCAAGATTATCAAAAGTTGATTTAATCATATACTCTATCTGCTCCCTCTGACGCTCAAGTTCTTGTATCAACCTCTTGTCCTCTTTTGAAATGTCAGACTCCCTCTGCATCTGGTCTCAATCATCAATTTTTTTGCAAGCATTAAGTTCTTTCTCCCTTGAATGCAATTTTATTGTGCCTCTATCCTGAAGGCATGTCAGAGAGAGATTACAAATAGCTCACTAAACTATCTCAACCAAAAATACCAATGATAGAAGCATACAAGATTTTGCTAACCAATAGTATAGAATGAATTACAAACTTAAAAATTATGTGCATTAATAAAACATGGAATACTTATCTTTTATAAATTTTAATTATTTCATTTTGTAAGGTGAACCCCTATAGAAAATATCATGCAAATGCATAGAATGATGTCACCATTCTCAAACATTACCAAAATTCTTCACATGACCTGTCTTGAATATCCAAAGGTTCTATGCACTATGACAACCTTCAATATGATTGGATCTCCCTTCAAGCGGTTAGACTTTTAAAGAAGGAACCTCGCTTTTTTATTGTCCATATACATCAAATCAGAAAAAACCGTCTCAGATTATTTGAAAGACATCTTCCCTTTGAATCATCTCCCCACTAAGGGTGGTTCAAATGGGAATGTAACATTGGTTGTTATTCTCCCCACAATTTAAAATTCCTACTCTTATATCGTTGAAAAATACTTATGTCTTCTTGTGAAATGACTTGATTGCTCAATTAATGCTTGTTTTCTAGAAAGAGACACCCTTCTTAACAAATCATATTTTGCATAGACCCGTACACATTCAGTCATAAATTTTTAACCCAACATTTTATTTCCAATCACTCCAATGAGAGTCTTCTAAATTTGTTTATCACCAACATATCCAAAATTTAGCAAAATCCAACGGTGTATTTGTGAGATATGGTCCACGTGATGACATTGTATTTTTGAGACAGTCACACATTCACCATCAACAAACTACTCTCTTACATTTGCAACTTGGCTCTAATACCATGTTAAGGTTTTTTTGAGATCATTGCAAATGTAATAGAACTCTTGATTGTATGTGTTTTCCAAATGCAACAATCTCTTGCATGTATATTTAGAATGAACCAAGAAGAGACATGTCCCTTCATGGGACATGTTTATTCATTATTATGTGATGGTGAAAAGTCTTTGTCATATAAATGTTCCATTGTGTTGAGTTTGTTGATGAATATATTGTGAATATTGGAGTTTAATCTTGTTAATACTTCATATAAAGGTTAAAGAATCTTGAAATGAGTTTTGATCAGAAAGATCATTGATGTTGTGTTATTTTTCCATGATTCTCTGCCTCAAATTGGTATCAGAGCCCAGCAAAAGGTCTAGGTTGGAAAAGTTGTTTGGTGTTTGTGATTGGTTGCAGGTGTGGATCCACCTAACTTTAGAGAAGGTGTTGGAATAGGTTAGGAGAATAACCTGGTTGTTGGTATCCAAAAGAGTACGGTGAGAGAACAAAGAGACTCCTAGGTGAGGCAAGGTAGTTGTGAGGTTTTTGGGTGAGGCAGTAGAAGAGGTGGATGCCTCGATAAACACCTAAGTTGTAACCATTCAATACTCCATTGATCGGAGTAAATGAGAAGATAGTTATAAGGACAGTCTCGTGTCCTTTTGAAAATGAACCTGATGGCAGAAGCAAGAAGATGATAAGAGGAAGAGGAAAAGGAAAATTTGAAGAAAAAGACACCAATGCAAGGATAAAGAAGTTTCAATCCCAGACACAAAAGAATAATTGTAGGTTGCTATTCTATGTTTCCAAGAGACTTGGAAAACTTTCAAGGTCGGCAGTATGATGTAGCAGCACCTAGTACTAGAGAAACACCATAAGGTCAAATGAGTAATTTCATATGGTTTTGATTCTTTAAGATCATTTTGATGTATTATGACTTATTTCAAGTCATGGTGAGTCATTATGTAAGGCAATTTGAGCCATGTGTACCAAGTTGTTCAAATAGTCCATTAAGGTCCTGATTGAGTCAAGAAGGTCAAAATATACAAAAAGACCCAAGGAAGGGTGAATTGGTTGTAATATATAATTATTTTTCTATCTTACGATGTTTAGAGTGTACATACAAAGTCTTATTGAGTTTGGAGTGCATATGCAAAAGTTGTCATGTTGACAAAAAGTTATCACATATAAATGCATAAAAAGTTGCAAAATTGATGTCAAGGAGAAGAGGTTCAGTCATAGATCAATTGGGACAGTTAGGAAACTAAGAAAATGCTATAAAAACTAACTTTTGGTCAAATTCAAAATAGTTACCAAGTTGGAGGAAGGGTTTGTAAGATTTGATCTCTTAAAAACCTCTAACTGTCACCAAAATTTGTAGGTTTGATGATAGTCATGGAGTTTACACACATGTTTTGAATGTAAGCCTTCCAGTGATGACTATAGAATGAGTGAGGAAGAAAGGAGATGTTGTGTGAATCAGTTTTCATGTTTTGTTTTTTTAATATTCAATGAGTAAAATTAATGTTTTGTTCAACATTCTTAGTAATTCCCAGTAGTAGCACATTTTTTTTTGAGTTTCAAGGCATATTACGACTTAAATTTAAATTGTTTTTATTCAAAAACTTATTGGAAGTTGTAGAGTAATGCACTACCTTTGTTTCCAACCAAGTTTGAGCCTTGGTCGTGATCTATGGAGTGAGATTGATTGAGTTTTCTAAAAATGGTTTTAAAACCCTCGCCAATTGGGTTTAATCAATATCTTTTGATTGCACCATTGGAAATTATTGTAACTCTGGGATTTCCTACTATATTAGATACTATTTCAAATAAATTTGGTTTAAATTTGATTGATTAAGTATTTGGTGAGAAAATCTGCCCTAGGTAGAATGTACATGCATTTTTCTTCTTGTTTTTATGATAGTCAAATACAGTCTCAATAAAAGAGGCATAACTTTCATTTGCACCATTGGATATCTGTACAAATTGGAGGTAATGTTCATAACCAAGTTTTCTACAATCTCACTAGATAAATTGACCAAATAACCAGTTGTGCAAAAGTTATTAATGACAGAGTGCTGATATAGGAAAAATTAGAAAGTTCTTAATCTTGTGGACAAGTAATGGCACTGTAAGGTATGATGAATTGACTCAAAATTATTTCTTTTTAAATTTTAATGATAATGATTTTATTGTGAGGGTTTCATCATATTATAGACCCTATGGTTATTTTGGTGAAAGGAAGTTAGGCTTGGTAAGATGTGATGGTGAAAAGTATTTATCGTAGAAATGTTTCATTGTGTTGAGTTTGTTGATGATCATATTGTGAATCTTAGAGTTTAATCTTGTTAGATGCTTCATATCAAGGTTAAAGATGCTTGAAATGGGTTTGGATCATAAAGATCCTTGATGTTGTCTTGGTTTTCCATGATGCTTTGCATCCCATTTCAAACCCAACGAGAAAAAGATCAATTTTCTCCAATACAAATCAGAGAAAAACCCAATTTCTCCAAAGAAAAATTATGGAAAATGAATCTTTTTCCACAATATAAAGTCACTTTTTGCCAAAAGGCCAAAAATGGCTAAAATAAAATCACTAAAAATACTTAAATCAAAACTACACATTTCCCAAAAAACCCCACTGGATAAATTAATCCAATTCCAATTAAATGGAATTCAACTTTGGCAAATTTTTTGATAAATAAAAATAACCCTGAAATATTAAAATCAACATTTAATTTATAACTCAACTGCAACAATTGTGGGAACTCTAAATGCACAAACATATACTGGTCCAGCACAATTATGCAAATGAAGTCTGGGTTTACCCACATGCACTAGAGGTATAATAAATCAATTACAGGTACACCGCTCATGTAGGGGTGATATTGGCTAAATCATGAATGACTAGTACAATTATCTCATGTGCCATTGTCGAAGATAAGACACTCTCAAACCTGCAAGTCAAGCAAAGACAATTCCTAGTACATATTCACTAAAACACGCACACATTAAATGCAACTACTCACAGTATAAATAGTCGAAGCATAAATATGAATAATCAAAGCACGCCTAATGGAATAGTGATGCTTTAGTGATGCAATCATTCGTATGTATTAGAATGTCATGGCACTGGTCATTCCATATTTAATCCTCAATGTACATCTTATTTAAATTAAACATTAAATAATCATTTAGGATAATACGAGCATATATCAGTGAAAACCTCAGTGAAATATCCATCAACATAAAAGGCACAATAACATAGGAATCAATAGTAATAATTATGATAACATAATCCAATGTTCTCAAATACAAAATACTCAGATATCATCATAAGACATCATGTCACATCCTAGTAAAATCATCGTGCAAATATGATCAAACGATAAGCAACAATATAAACTAACATCTACATTAGCAATGGTATTGGTAAAACCAAAACAATGTATTTTAAACAAATGCATCACACAATGCAAATATATGATCACATCATACAGATAGTCATGGAATACGGACAAGAGTCTACCTCAGATCAAAATAACACAAAACATAATACAACCACGAGAGGCACTATAGGCTTCTTCTCTTTGGGGGGAGGGGGACTTCTTATGCATGGGTACCTCATCAAGCCTAGTTATCAAGATCCATTTTTAGTATAGATTTTATGCTAAGTTGCACTTAAGGAGGGTGTTAGTGTGAAAGGGGTTCTTTAGCTATCTAGTTATTTATTAGCTAGTTCTCCATTTTAGTTCTCTTCACACTTAATTAAAGTTTACTTAGGGACTTTTTCACTTTATCCCACATTGGTTGTGTTTTTAGTCTCTTGGGTGATAAGTGCTTTATATACTCACCTATATCTCTCATATGAGCATCTCATTCCATTGTGTTGGATACAGTGGCATTGTACTTGCATTCTACAAGTTTTTCTCTTGCATTAGATCCTAAAGCTATTTTGCTTCTTTAGCATTTGTAGCTCTCTCTTGGAGGATAACTCTGTGTTGTTATTTTAATCTTGTATCATTTACAAGAAGACTTTCGTTGAACTCTCTCCCACCGGCTTATCCACACTCACAGAGAAAACTATGTCTTCCTCCTAAATTATGCCATCCTTTTTGCCAACAATTGTATTTCTATTCATATGCACTACTTTTTCTAGATTATTCATCTTTTTAGATTCTAGCAATGTCATCAGCTATAATGTAACTAAACATCACATTTAATTTGTATAAAATTCATAAAATTCAATTCTACATTTACTTCCTGACCTTAAATGTTAAAAAGAAGAAGTGTGACATCTTGCATTTAATCTATATATTGATTCTAATATCAAATAAAGTTTTCTTGATCATTCTTAACATGTTATATTTTTTTTAATAAGGAATGATATTTTATCTTGGAAATATGAATATATAAATAGATAAACTATTTTTTAATGCAGGATGGGAAAAGACAACGTTAAGAGACAACAAACCAAATAATTATTAATGTCTAACATTAACAAATTCAATTTCCTTTAAATGCCCCACCTCACATGGCTTTAGGTACAGTGGAAGCTATCATTATGCAATATTCTTTATGTTGTTCAATGGTACATAATGATTTGTACCTTTTATAGGCTTTTTTGTGTGAGTGCGCACTAAAGAAAGAGTTAAATATAATTTAGAGTGTGGTGGTACCTAAGTAGTACGTAATGTCTTTAAGAAGAAAAACATGTTCCTTTCATCATTTAAGGCAACGACAATAAGCATTGCCTTCGCTATGCACAACTCCATAGGAAAAACCTTAATGCCTTAATTATTAATGCCGTTAAGGAGAATATTATAGATTTTATATTTTGGTTAATGAATGATTATTAGTCCTTTTTTATAGTGATTGATTGGTTCCTAATGGGTGATTTATTTTCTGTAATTTTATTTAATTATAATAAAATATTATTGTTGTTTAGAAATGGTTTTTTTAATATTTGTATTTGATTATTTAATTGTATTTCATTGTCATATATAATTTTAGTTAAGTAATTTGTAATTATAATTTATTTGTTATGAAAGTTGTTTAATGCGATTATGGTGATTTGTAAAGTAGCTGAGAGTACTTGGATTAGAAAGAGCATGAAAATTAACTATTTTTAAGTGGTGAATCTTTGTCAATGACAAATAGGATGTTTTGTCAATTCAAATATGGTGAATATATTGTGATCAATGTGGGCCAAACTACTAGGATTTTATGAACTATGAGTCAAATGCATGTTAATTCTCCAACAAATTATTTATAAGGCATTTCTGATTGATAGGTTGTCAAAATAACCTATGTGTTTGTAATGAGGAATCACCTAGAATTTTGGAGTCATTCTTCACTTCACCAACATATTTTCCAATAGAATTAAAATTTAATTATTTATCAAGGCCAATTTTGACAATACCAATATAATTCCACGTTAAGTGTAGACTATAATAGCCTTCAAAATTACAAGGTATGCATTTGGTCATTGTCCAATTTGTTTGTGCTCCAACTTATTGTCAACAATTTCTAAGAAATTATGAGTTCCTATGTTTGAAATTGGTGTAAGGTTGGACAATGAATGAAAGAAGTTGAGATATTATCCCCTTCATTTTAAGCTCTAAAAAGCCTAGGTAGGTGGGCCTATTCAATACAATAGTTTAAGATATGTAGCATATCTTATTACAATGTAAGGTTTGGCCTTACATGTGATTATTGCTACTCTTTCCTTTGGTGGATTCCATTATTACTAGTTAGCCAAATCAAATTAACAAAACTTAGAAACTTATTTTCTAGATATCATTGGTCACATTAGTGCTCTCTCTCTCTCTCTCTCTCTCTCTCTCTCTCTCTCTCTCTCTCTCTCTCTCTCGTTGTGAATGTGTTTTTATATCAAAGGAATGAAAGATTGTATTAAATTGTCTATAACAGAAAATCACTAATTATTTTACCTCGTTACATTATTTATACTCTAATGATGTTAAATGACCATGTCTTAGACCTTTGACTCTTTAAACTTATCTTAAATAATTGTTGTAGTTTATTTTTACATTAACAAATTTATAATGATAAATATCTAACCGATTTAGAATTGGATATGATGTTATGAGGTTGAAATTATTTCAAGAGATAGTACGTAATGTATGAATTTGTTACAATATTTAAATTAAGGAATGGGATTGTATCTAGATTTAGTCCAATGAATCACTAATGTGTTTTGTGTATGTTGATGAGGATACTACTTGTGAGTGAGTCTATGATCTTTCAGAGTTTTCAAATGGCTCAAGAGGATTGATAGCCAATCATATGCAAGTGTGAATAAAGATAACACTAATTGAACTAAAGGGGAACCTAATGTTAATAGATATTGTAGGTTATGCGCATTAAGTATTTTGTCGGTAATAACTAAAAATTGGTAATAGATAAATTAGGTAAAATAAATAAATGATAAACCTAACTATTGTGATTTCATTCTTCTTGAAGGTGGATTTGAATTCCTATAGTAAAATAAGTACGACATTATCTATATGAATTAATACTAACTAAAATATGAATTTGATCATGGTGAGATCAGTGAATGATAAGATTATGTGTAATGCTCTAACTATACATATATATATGATATAATAATGATGTGATTAATATTTAGGAAAGTGTAGCCAATGAGGGAAAGGAAGAATCATCAAAACCTTTATTGAGATACTTCACTTGTTGAAGTGCTAACTTGTGACCTTGTGTCCTAACAGTAAATGTTGTGGTTTAATATATCTTAAGTTGTTTAATGCAAGAGCATCCAAGGTGTAAGAGCAATCTTACATCACCCAAAAATATTGTTTAATTTTTCAATAATAATTACTTTTTTAGGGTTACTATTTTTGGCAAGCTTACTTTTGTTAATAAGTTGTTAGTTTTGTACAAAATCTTACACAAACCGCCTAAAAGTTGAAATAAAACCAACGATGAAAGAATCACCTAAATATCTTTGGCATTTAAGAGATATTTGAGTTTCCTAGAAAAAAAATTATATTCAAGGGCCCTTCGAGGTCTCATATGGGATTGAAAGTTGACCAGAGCTCTATTGTTGTAAGTATCATCACAAGCTTTCCAACAATATACAATGACTGAAGAGCTGACTATTAGTTTGAAAGTTATGGTTCCCAAAAGTTTGACTACCATAAATCCAATAAAATATTTTATTAAGTCAAAAATCAATTGGTTAGGGTTTTAGCACCCAAAATTAGGGTATTTTACCTTCTAGATAATTCTAGGGCAATTAAGAATTCCAAATAAAGATGATCGAGGGTTACTAAGTGTAATACCCCAAAAATGGGCTATAAGTTCATTAACCTCCTACATCGACAAATCGAACAAAATCGACATCAAAGTCCTAACCTAAGGCACATCTAACATCATCGAATCATAATTGATTATCTTAAATTCTACATCGGGGAATATTCCTAGTAATATTCCTAATTATCTTAATTATCTTTAATTTAATGATTATTTGGCAATAAATCACATTTATCCTAAGTTTGATTAATTGAATATTTTCATATTTAATTAATTAGATTTAATATTTGCCACTTAATTGTGTAATTAAATTTAATTCTATCTATTATTAATTGTATTATTTAATTTTGACAATAAATCAAAATTCCTATCTTTAATTGATTAAATTCTTATTTAATTAATTAAAGCATGTTGTCATTATTTAATAATATAATTTTTAATAAAAGTTTGGTAAAATAGTTAATTAACCCATAAATTAATTATTTTATTTCAAAAATCAGTTGAGTTGAGGATAAATCACTTTATTTATTTATTTAATTCTTAATTATTATGCATATTCAAAAGAAATAGTTAAACTCCAAATTAGAAAATCAATGCAAGTTATTGACTTTTTGGAACTCAACATCCTTTTGGAGTTCAAAAAGTTGATCTAAACTCTAATTTGAGTTAAAAAGTTGTTTTTGCATGTTTTTGCATGATTTTGAGAATTAACTATCTTTCATGATTAGATAACTCAAAAATCAAGATGAGTTAATTTGAGTGATTTATGGCTTTTATCCATGCACCTCCAAAGCCCTGGATTTCTATAAATTAAGGCTTTAGCTCTTCACAAATCATCTCATATTTTTGCACAATCACGCTCGAGAATTGGAATTGAAGAATCAAAGCTCTTGCGAATCGACATCTTTGTGAGATCAATCTTATTTTTGCATTCATATTTCATATCATTCTTAGATAGTTTCATATCAAGTTTTTCATATAGATAGTTTCATATCATTTTATCATTCTTATTGCATAGAAAATATCAAAAATATAGATTAATTGCATTCAATTTCATATCCATCTTTTGCATTCAAATCCTTCATTTAGGTGTCGTCTAGGTCACTGATCTCGATAATAATCTGAGAACATTAATTTCGCGCCTATTAGAAGACAGTAAATCGCTTGGTTAGATAGCTTTCAATTTTGCACGATTTTGATTATAGCTAACCTCTAATATTTTACTGAAGTGTTGTGTCTACAGATCAGGTACAATTTTCACACACACATTTCTGGCGCCCACCATGGGGCAACCCACTTTTGCATGCTGGTTTTGATTTTTTTGAGAGCTAAAACCCCAAAGTTTCAAAGATTTAATTTTATCTCCCAAACGGCTTGGATTTTTGGTCTAAAATTTTTTTTGTAGGTTGGTGACATATCAGAAAAACTACAGTAAAAAATTTAGAATTTTCTGAGATGTTTTGAATTTTTAATAATTTTTTCTTCAAATTTTGGAAAAAATTAATATCTGACGCAAATCAGCATATTTTTCAGAAATTTTTATATTTTCAAAAATCTCTTTAAATTTTATAGGGGGTTCATTCTTTTTATTTTAAATTTGGACATGATATAATAGCTCAAATAGTCAATTTACAAAAATTGGTCTATTTTGATAAAAACGGGTCTCTAGGGCACAAATGAAGAGATTTTTGTAAATTTTTTGCATTTTTGGAAAGCTCTCTATTTTATAGCAGGGGTCTCTATTCTAAATTTCTATTTTTGTGAACAAAATCATATCAAAAAAATTAGATCTTGTTGACTAGGTCAAATGCAGCAAAAAAAATAAAGTTTTGTGATGGGTATGCACTTATTTTTTTACATGGTTCAATGAATGATATGAGTTGTCATTTGGGTTAATTGCTGGTTATTATTACTGATAATAATTGATTTTTAGAGCTAACCCTATGGTTTTCATAAGTTGAATATATTTTGCATATCTTGTTTGCTTGTTGGAGAGTTCGTCACTTGCTTGCATGGAAAAGCTCAACAAAAATTGCTAAAAATCAAGTAAAATCTACTAAGCGCGTTGCGAGGATCCCAGGTATTCTCCTTCATCTAATAATATTTTGATTTGGGACTTAAAATAAATCTCTTATGTGTCAAGCTTGTGTGCATCTTTTCATGCTTTTGATCTATTTCTACACACTTGCATAATTGATACTAGGTTGTGAACCCTTAAGGATTCATTAAGTAGTCTTAGATACTTGTGATTGATCTTGATTGCTATCTTAGGTTATTGGACTCGCTAATCCACCGGCCCCTCATTTTCGCCCCGTGGTTGCAATCTCAGCGCCATAAAGAAGAGGGGTCAACAGGACAGAAGCGTTAAGTGTTCCACTTGGTAACCCTTTTGTGCTTTTAGGAACTCACTTGTTTTCTAAGTTGGGGACTCATTTTTAGCTTGTGTGAGGTGTTAAGTGTTCCACTTTGTGGACTCATCTCATATTCGCTTTAAGCGTTAAGTGTTCCTCTTTCTACTTTTTGGATGCTTTTGGTAGATTTACTTTCGAAACATACATCTATGCTCACATAGTAATTAGGCCCTATGAACACTATTCGTGATTCTTGAGAGATTGGATTCCCAGCGAAATCCTTCTTGACGACAGAATCCTTGTAGGTAGGGAGGATACTTAGTGTGTTTCACATTCAGCTTGGTTAGTGCATCTTCTCTTATTGATCGACACATTCTCTCTTCGGAGAGCTTGATAGATCACGTGGGGTTGATATCACGAGCTTTGGTGAACTAAAATTGGTTAGTGCGTCTTCTCTTATTGATTGATACATTCTCTCCCTGCAGAGGTTGATAGATCACGTGGAGTTGATATCACAGACCTTGGTGAAACAAAACTTTGTCTTAGCGTGTCGGATTAATCTGCTTGCTTTGTTTGGGTTAAAAGTGAAGAGGTGTCAAAACCTTGAATCTGGAGCCAAGTCCCCTTGTGGTATACTATTGTGAGTCATCTTTAGAGAGGGTTAACCGTAGCGGACAATCCCTTCACAGGGCAAACTGCGTTGACGGAACCTCAAGCGGTAATAGCCATTTTCGCCATGGTAGTGACAGCCGCTATATAAATGTCCTTGTGGAAGAAATCTCCACGGGTATGGTTCATTGTTGGGTTGTCAGATCTCCCTAGCAGCTCTTGAAGATTAAGTTCTCGGACTATGTCAAAACCCTGGTGCACCGGGATTGGAGTTCACCCCTTTGAATCATAAAAGTTGCAGAGTCAAACCATTACTAAAAACCCTAGAGAGGCCAATTTTTCATTCTCAGGTATATGTGTGTTATTGCAAAACTTTTCAGAACATACACAATTAGTACTCTCAGGGATTAGCACAATTTGGTCACTTGATTGTTCATGCGCAAGGTTGCTTTTGCCCTTGTTCATTATTTTCAGACATGTTTGAAATCACTTGCTTGCTGTTCTGCGTGCTTGTTTATCTACTTGGCTATTAAAAATGATCAAATCTGGTATAACCTTCAAAATCTGGATAGTACAATTTGCAAACAATCCAAAACTGAAGACCTTAAATTTTGCAAAAATTGACGTAAAATCTTTTCTGGAGTCAAAAGTCATTTCAGGAAGTTAAAAGTCGTACGAGTTTTGTCAAGTGTCATTTCAGTATTGTCCATCTATCGTATGATTGAGAACCCAGTGTCATATGAGTTTTCAAACCAGCAAATTCAAGAAAATTGAAACCCTGTTAGCAACTGTCGTACAAGTTTTGTCAACTGTCATTTCATTTCTACCCAACTGTCGTACGAGTTTAGCAACTGTCATTTCATAGACTACCCAGTGTCATACGAGTCTGCAGGGTTTCGTTTGGAAAAATTTGAGAGAGTTGTCAGAAATTGTCAAATTGTAAGATATCCAATGTTTCCAGCCTAGTTCCAGAATCTGTCAAAAATATCATTGTGTCAAGAACAAATCAGTAGCTATTGAAAATCAGTACACGTCTCAAAGAATCAGTACACATGAGGAAGAAATTCTGATCGCCGCTATGATGAAGCAGCTGCAAGCTATGCAAGTCCAGCTTGACAAACTTTAGAAAGAAAAGGAACCTCTATACTCTTTTCCATTTGATAAAGACTTGTACATGTCACCATGCCCCCAGAAAAAATTTGAGCAATATGATACCTCTTCCACGGAGAGTGACACATCTAGCTTTGGAGACTATGATGACTATGACGACAGACAATGTAATGATACCTATGACACCTCTGTTCCTAAGAGTCCTCCTCATCATTCATTCCTGCTTACTACAAATGGGTCGTCACATTGGATAGATCGTGATGGTGATCCATATGATTCTGATTTTGAAAGAGATTTTGATGGCTTTTGTGGACAATACCTTGATGATGATCCATCTACTACTGCTGAGGACTATAAAATACATCGTGCTAGCTTGAAACGTCAATACTATACGGATCTCCCCTCTAAGAACTCTCAGGCTGAAAATAAAGATTACACTCTCAAGCAAGATCATGTTAATGTTGGACCTTTGTCTAGCGATGGTTCCCTTCCATCCCCTACTTCCTCCAATACCCATACATTTCCTAAAGCTTCCGAGTCTTTCAAATCTTTCACAGAACCTTCATCTGACACAAGTGCTAATACTTTTCATGCGGTTCCCTATAGTTATCCTCCAGGGCTACCTCTTAAAGAAACTCAAGCTAACCTTCACCTGGCTGCAAATACTTTCAATAATGCTAAACCCAAAGATCCTAAGCCTTCATATGCTATAATTCCTATTTCAGCTGGTCCTTCACCATCTCTACAACAGTCTTCCATACCATTCCAACATGCTTGCTTGTCTTTAGAAGTGGCTCCATGTCAAGAGGACTCTAAAAATGATGAAAAAAATAACATAAAAAAAGATCAAGATCAAGAACCCTCCATGTCATCCACTCCTTTTTCCGATGTCTCTTATCTGCCTCATGGTTCTTTTGATCCTATACACCATTTTTCATGCATTCCACCATGTCTTAAGTCTTCGCCTAAGCAAGATCAAGCTACTACTTACACTGTTGAGCTTATTGACAATCAAAATAACCTTACTACGCTTGCGCTTTCCAAAGATGATACTTCCATTAAGGTTGGTAAAAATGGTGTTACTTCCAATGTTAAGCCTATTGAAAATCAAGAGACAAATTATGCGCTGGTGCTATCCAAAGATCCTTGTCAAGATCAAAATCTTCCATCTTCTTGTTCTACTACTCCATGTTCATTTCCACTTTCTACTCTTCCTAAGGCTTTGCAAGTTTTGAACAATCCTATCAAAGAAGGTGCTCATATTCAAGATGTACATGATTCTATTGAAGATCCTAATGCTCACTCTAAAGATGTTGATATCCTTGGTTGTCATATAGATGCTGATGAACTTATTGATTATCCTTTTGCGTCTTCCACTTCCATCCTTGGACCTCTTCCACCACTACAAAGATCTTCACGCCTTCCTTCCATCTTGGGTCCTTATGTCCCTTCACTTTCCCCTCCTAACTCTCCTAATTTTCCATCTATCTTGGGTCCTTACATACCTCCATCTCCCATCTTTCCTCAAGATCAACATAGATGCATACCCTTGAATCCTTTTCATCCACCCACCCATCTAAACCAGTCATATCCTCCCTCTTCCACAAATCCCAAGTCTTTTGGAAGTAACTTGAATGTTCAATACAAGAAAAAGAAGCAATGCAAGAATCCATCAAAAAAAGATCACCATGTCTCCTCTAATCGACACGGAGGCATAAAGTCAAAAGAGATATCTAAGAAAAAAACTACAAGACAAGTATGGGTTCCAAAATCCATCATTGAAGATATTCTCTCTAGATCATCAAAAGGAAATAAAAAGCCTACGGCTATATGGATTCCAAAGTCTCTCTTGAAAGAGTCTGGTGTTGAGAAAAAAGTGAAATTGACATTCAAGCTTCCAAAGGCTTCCACTTCATCTCCCTCCAAAAATATTCTTCCATTTCATGTGCCTAAACCACAACCTCTGCTATCCATTCGCCATATTCTTTCACGTATTCCTTCATTCACGATTCCTCCATTCTCTCACCACCCTTCAAGGTATGTGTTGATGTTGAGCTTGCCTTCCTTTCCACCTACCCTTTCACAATCCTTCCATGCATTATCCTTCTACCTCCTATCCTTTTTCCTCACTTGCCTATTCCTCCTATCTTCCAACCTCACTCGCTTTATATAAAACCTTATCCTCCATTTTTCTCTTTCATCTCTCTTTCCCTATCAGCATCTTTGAGCGTGTCATTTTGAATCCTTGGCATATCATGGTTTATCCTTTCAAGGAGCATTATCTAAAAAGCTTGCCTTCTTCCAAAAAAAGAGAAATAAAAAAAATAAAAATTGAAAATGTGCCTTGGTGAAAACCTGGAAACAGGCACCTTGGTAGCAAAAGTAAAGATAAATAAATTCATCCTATGGTGAAAACCACTTCCTTGTGGCACCTTGGATAAGTACCATGATGAAAACCTGGCAATCAGGCATTATGCGTAGTTCTTCTACATATTTCATCCATTCCGTCTTCTCTCTTTGATCTTGACAATGTTGATCTATACACGAACATTTGACTATTTTGCGAGTTGTCTGATGATGATCTTGCTTTCAATCCCTTCCTGTTTAGCCTTCATATTTATTTTCCTCCATTCATTTTCACCTATGGCTATCCTTTTCCCCTTTGGTCTTGATCTAAAAAAAGAAAAAAAAAAGAGTAAAATACTGTGCTATGAAGCTTCTTGACATATCTACTCCTTTGGACTACATCCTGTCCTTCTTTGACATTACGCTTTTGTGACTTATCCTATGTTGGCCTTTCATTGCTTATCCAAATCTGCTTTACATGACAATTTTTCCCTAGCTTGAGTATTCTTGAGGAGTTTTCCCATGAGGATTTCTTCCCTTCATTATCCTTCATTCTCTTGTCTTCCATCTCTTCCACCAGCTTGTCAATCCCTCTTGTTCTCCACCTTGCTAGACATTGGGACTGCACGATATGATCTTGCTTGGGAGTTTTCAAATGGAAAAAGATGCTATCAAGTATACCAGTATCAGAACAATTATCAGAATCAGTATCAGAATCAGTATCAGAACCAGTATCAGAACAATTATCAGCATCAGTATCAGAATCAGTATCAGAATCAGTATCAGAACTAGTATCAGAACAATATCAGAATGAGTATCAGAACAAGTATCAGAATGAGTATCTGAACAAGTATCAGAATGCCTATTGGGGCTACACCATTCGCTTTAGCTTATGGGTCTGAAGCAGAACTACTTATTGAGGTTGAAATCCCATCACTCCAAATCAGAATGCATGGACTTGTCACTGATGAAGACTACAGAATGTCTAGGTTACAAGAACTTGAATTACTAGATGAGCGCAGACAAGCAGCGTATGATCATCTCAGAGTGTATCAGAAAAGAATGTCTAGAGGCTACAACAAGAAAGTCAGACACAGAGAATTTCAGGTTGGTGATCTAGTCTTGAGAGAAAATCCTTAAAATCAATCACATCGAGAACGCAAGGGGAAGTTCGAACCCAATTGGCTGGGTCCTTTTGTTATCACTGCTACTTTTGGCTCTGGTGCCTATCAACTCTCAACAACTGAAGGAGAACAGCTCCGAGAACCAATCAACGTTCTCCATCTGAAGAAATTCTATGCCTAAGGCATTTAGTCTATGGTAAAATGTCCTGAAAAAATCTTAAAAATCAGAAAAAGTCCTGAAAAAATGAACATCTTGGTAAAAACCTAGCAATAGGCACCTTGATGATTCACAAAAAAATCAAAAAATATCAAAAGTACAAAAAAATTGAAAAAATGAAAAAAGAAAAAGTGCCTTGGTGAAAACCTGGAAACAGGCGCCTTGGTAGCAAAAATAGAATCTCTACCAAGATGGTGAAAACCTGGCAAACAGGCGCCACTTGTTCCAAAATGCTCCATCTATCAGCACAATATTGGTCTTTCCCAGCTTTCAGTCTTGCTTTAGTTTATACATATCTCCCGGTTTGTTTCTACATATCCTGGTTTCAATAAGTCGGTCTGTACACCAACCAGCTCAAGCGTCTGTATCCTATCAATGTTCAAACTTGGGGGCAATCAATGTCATATCTTATAGTCTCCAGTGTATCTTAGACGTATCCTATCCAGTCAGAGTCCTTTGAAGCTTCAAGTTGAGTCTGTCTGTCTGTCTCGTCTCCAGAAAGGATTTTGCATCTACAACAACGCAATCAAACATCAAAACTCAACTGAAAACAATCTATGTTTTTTACATGCTTTTATCTCCTTGTATGCTTACTGATTCGCATTGAGATTTTTGCATATTGTGTCCCTTCGAGCTCTTCGATGATGTCCTTTATAGGATTTAGAGAGTGATGACTGGGGGCATAATCTTTTCTTTGTCTTCTGCTTGTATGTGAAAATCTAACAACTTTGGAAATTCCGGATTGAAATGGTGTCCGACTATAAGAGCCTCTATCTCGAATTGGATGGCCATGCGTACCTCGACCATTGATACCCAAAAAATTCAAGGAAGTTTGATCTAACTATTGTCTTTTTGAGTGAGTTCTTTCTCCTATTGTGAAACGCGATCTTGCCTAAGGAGGTGAACGATAAAGGGTCACTACGGGTAATTCACATTGGATTTAGAATGATCTCTTGACTATTTGATGTGTTTGCAATGCAAGGCGTACTCAAGTCATCACGACGTTTATGTTTTGATGCTTGTACAAATTGCTATATCAAAATGGACATGATATTCAGGTCATCCTGGCGTTTGTGCCTTGGTGCTTATATCTGATTCGACATTCCGAAAATAAAATCAATATTCATATATCCATGGTTGTTGACCAGTGGGTGTTGTATTGATTCTTGCACATACAAATCGATATTCATATGTCTATGGTTTCATAGCTAGTGGGCATTGTATTGATTTATCCGGTTATCTAAAAGTTCAATGATGATAACAAATCGACATATGATCAGTGACTAGGTCCTAGGTCTTAGGTTGCATTTCATTTTGCATGTCTCATTTCATTTTGCATGTCTCATTGCATTTTGCATGTTTGTATGATCTCACAATGATTAAATGAACTTCAATGCTTAAATGATTCTTCAAATCGCATCTTCAAGTCTAACAAGAACTGCATCTCACACGAAGGTTCCTCCAGTGAAATAGCAAGTAGAATCCTTTTTCGGGATCAAAATTCAAATCTGAGATCATTCATATTATTAATTGCTTGCATAATCAACCTTCAATCATCACAGAAATTTAGTATTCAACTTAACTGATTATCTTACATCACACTATCAAAATTTCAACTTGGTCAACCATGGTCAACTCATGGTCAAACCTAGTCAAACTTGGTCTTTTGGGACCTTCCAACGATGCAGAATGTGTTCTTGAATGTGTTTCACCACACTTCTCAAATCAATTAACATGCTTCTAAACTATAACGCTGACTTTTCTTGTCAGATTTCAATTTTAATCCCGAAGGGGGCATGGTATTGCACATCATTCAAAGTCTGTAAATCAAATTCTATCGATCAAATCTATCAATATCTTTCATCAGTGATCAAGACAACAATCACGTCTAGTCGCTGATTCATCAAAAGTCCTCATCGCTCAGGGCAAATCTATCATCACTTGGGGCATATCAGATTCATCGATCCATATCAATCTGGTATTCTCCTAATCTTGTAAACTGTATTAGTTTTTGCAACCATCAGATCATAGTGTTCTTTCCTTGGTTCTTCGGCAACTGAAGGATTCGGATGTGATACCTGCTAGTTCTACTAAGACAATCGAGTCTAGAATGGGTCACTCACTTCTTATCAATCCTAAGGTTCAGAATCAGGTGTTTTGACACTTTTTCGCAATCATAGGTTTATTTTCTGCTACAGTGAACATTATCTTTGGCCATTCAGGACCTATTATCTCCATATCAATTCAATATCAATCAACTCCTATCTCAATATCTTTCAATCAGTTTCTATCTTGAGATCGGTTTATCTTTTGAATCAGTTTCATATCTTTATCAAACACAGACTATCTTTGAACCACTGCGCTTCGCACAGTAATTCAAAGAGGGGCAAAATGTAATACCCCAAAAATGGGCTATAAGTTCATTAACCTCCTACATCGACAAATTGAACAAAATCGACATCAAAGTCCTAACCTAAGGCACATCTAACATCATCGAATCATAATTGATTATCTTAAATTCTGCATCGGGGAATATTCCTAGTAATATTCTTAATTATCTTAATTATCTTTAATTTAATGATTATTTGGCAATAAATCACATTTATCCTAAGTTTGATTAATTGAATATTTTCATATTTAATTAATTAGATTTAATATTTGCCACTTAATTGTGTAATTAAATTTAATTCTATCTATTATTAATTGTATTATTTAATTTTGACAATATATCAAAATTCCTATCTTTAATTGATTAAATTCTTATTTAATTAATTAAAGCATGTTGTCATTATTTAATAATATAATTTTTAATAAAAGTTTGGTAAAATAGTTAATTAACCCATAAATTAATTATTTTATTTCAAAAATCAGTTGAGTTGAGGATAAATCACTTTATTTATTTATTTAATTCTTAATTATTATGCATATTCAAAAGAAATAGTTAAACTCCAAATTAGAAAATCAATGCAAGTTATTGACTTTTTGGAACTCAACATCCTTTTGGAGTTCAAAAAGCTTATCTAAACTCTAATTTGAGTTAAAAAGTTGTTTTTGCATGTTTTTGCATGATTTTGAGAATTAACTATCTTTCATGATCAGATAACTCAAAAATCAAGATGAGTTAATTTGAGTGATTTATGGCTTTTATCCATGCACCTCCAAAGCCCTGGATTTCTATAAATTAAAGCTTTAGCTCTTCACAAATCATCTCATATTTTTGCACAATCATGCTGGAGAATTGGAATTGAAGAATCAAAGCTCTTGCGAATCGACATCTTTGTGAGATCAATCTTATTTTTGCATTCATATTTCATATCATTCTTAGATAGTTTCATATCAAGTTTTTCATATAGATAGTTTCATATCATTTTATCATTCTTATTGCATAGAAAATATCAAAAATATAGATTAATTGCATTCAATTTCATATCCATCTTTTGCATTCAAATCCTTCATTTAGGTGTCGTCTAGGTCACTGATCTCGATAATAATCTGAGAACATTAATCTCGCACCTATTAGAAAGTAGTAAATCGCTTGGTTAGATAGCTTTCAATTTTGCATGATTTTGATTATAGCTAACCTCTAATGTTTTACTGAAATGTTGTGTCTACAGATCAGGTACAATTTTCACACACACACTAAGCATAGTTCCATTAATGCAGATGGTGTTTCTGGCTTGCATATTATTGTGATGAGAATGCCCATGTGGTTGTAGAATGTTATTTTCTTAATGTTGTAGTCTTGTTTCATTGGGATAATACAATGAAATTGTTTCTTTCTTGCATGTTTATTTTTGTTTATTTTTGTTGTATGCCCAAGTTTATAAGGGGAGTCCCCTTCATTTACTGGTATTAAAGAAAAATTTCTTAAGTGTGTAAATAGATTGCCAAACATGAGGTAATTTTCCCCAAGATTAGGATTATGGTTGTGGGTCTTTGAAATAAGTGAGAAAAATGCCTCCACGAAGGAACCTTTGTGGAAGAATCTTTGGTGTGACTAAATAGGGTTTTAGAGTCCTCTAGAGACAAGTTCAGGCACTACAAGAGGAGTTGCATAGAGGAATTGATATTAGGGTAATAAATGAAAATGAGGATAAATCTAAAGGACAATTTGATCAAGAACAAGAAGTAGCTATAAATCCTAACAAGGGTATGATTCTGAGGTCCATTAACAAGATTAGAAAGAGGCCAAAGATTGAAGTTTGCATGCATTATTCGAGTATGAAGAAGTAGAAGGTCTTGAGCAGGTCAAGTTTGCGAAAACCAAACTGAAAGGTCAAGCTTAAGCTCATCAATTGATAAGTTTAAGGGGCTTTATAATAAATGGTTCATAAGGCACAACACTTGTTGAAGGTTTTGCAAATGGGGTTGCAAGCAAAGTGAGCTTAACCTTGGAGGAAACTTTGTGGTTAAGCGTGCTTGAGTTGGATTAGTACTGGGATGGGTGACCTCCCACGAAGTCACGGTGCTTCCCCTCTATGAGCATCACCTAGATGCAATGAGTGCTAAGTGTTTCATTCATTCTCATGAGAGATGGGTTCTTGTGAACCTACTCATGAAACATGGGTCAATGAGTTTGACTCAAAAATATAGTTAAATATTGATAGCAATATCACAAGAATTAAAATATCAACTTGGAGCTACTAGTTACAAGCCACTTGCAAATCATAGTTAGTTAGCAAAACTCTAACCCTAGGTATGGAAGAAGAGACCCCAAAAAGAAAGTTTTTTTTTCATGACTACAAATTTTGGAAGACACCACATCAGCACCAAGGGGGGCCTCTAAACATATGATTATTCATTTCATCCAAACACCCCAAGCCAAGTGAGGAATAAAAAGGGACCAAAGGAAAGAGAGATCTAAATTAGGGGAAGGGGAAACTCATTGACCTTAGAGATCATTATAGGAGGGGAAGACCCAACCCACACTCCAAAGACCTAGAATGTAACCAAACATTACACACATAAGGACAATTCAAAAGGAGATACAAAGCACTTTAACAATTTCAAGATAGAGGAAGCGCCTATTAATAATAGAAAGACCCCTTTTACACAAATTATCCAAAGTGAGGACCTTGTTTTGAAGGAAGATCTAGAAAAAAAAAGGTGGAGAAATAGGAGGATACAAAAGAGAGACAGTTGAGGCAACCAAATAACAACCAACAAGGGAGGTAGCCCACAACATCTTGTCAATGAAGGTCTGCTAAAAAATACGAATTGAATTAAAAATACACTAGAGGCTTAAAAGGCCCTTGTGAACCACTATCAAATCCCTCTAGGCACCATTCTGGATAGAGTCTCTCACAAAGAGACCAAATGTGTTAATACAATCTGCCATAAATGGTCTATATATCAAAAAATTAGATAAAGGCTCGTGCCCCAACTAGCGATCATCCCAAAACCATATTAATCTTCTAGAGACAAGTTTCCATTTTGTACCCTTTTGAATGATAATTTGATAGCTTCATATGGTTCCAAAGCAAAGAGCTAGAAGGAAGATCCTCTTAACTTAAGAAAGTAGATAAAGAGGCAAGACCTTTTAAAAACTAGATAGAGTTAAAAACTCTCCAAATTTGTTTTGCAAGCATGATCAAGTCAAAATCCGTAGTACGCCTTAGCCCAAAGCCACCATATTTCTTAGATTTGCAAACATTTCCCCATTCCACAAGAGGAATCCTCTTTTTTCTCTTCAATATCAGACCATAAAAAATGTTCCAAATTCTTTATATTGCATCCACAAACTTTGCATGGAAGGGTTTGAAGAGATGCCTTTAACAATTGAACCTTTCCAATCCGACTTAAGAGGGTTCCTTTTGATAAGCTCCATATAGAACAAATCTAAAACTTTACTACATAAAGAAAGTGCACAATAGGTCAAATGAAGAAGCTCAATTTTGCAACCCAACACATCAACAATTTTCCTTTGTCTAACCTTAGGAGTATTGAGGAAGATAATAGAGATCTTATGGAGATTTACCTTTTGGCCAGAGGGAGCTTCATATGTAGATAGGACCATCTTATGTTACAAGCTTCCGCAATAGAGGAGTCCCCAAGAATAATGGTATCATCAACAATTTGTTGATGACAACAAATAAGTTGACAAGAGGAGGGATGGAGGCCCTTTACCACACCAATAGTAATCATCTTTTATAAATATCTACCAAAGACTTCAACTATAATGATAAAAAAAGAAGGGGAAAGACAAGATCTCCATATCTTAGGCCTTTGGAGGTTTTAAAGAAACCAGAAGGAAAGGCAACAATAATGGATATCATAAATCCAACCAAGCATTCATTTTCTTCATTTGAATGTTACTCAAGTTTTAAGAAAAAAATACTCTATGCACTTGTATACATTTCATAATACCTTTAATCCTTTTATACTCAAACAATTGCTCTACTCTAACCTACCTATTAGAATTTGGATTGAAACAAATATTCCTTCTATATAATAATTAACTTGAGTTAACACTTCCAAAAATGCTTTCAAGTTGAGCAACACATTATCATTGCCTCATTTTTAGGTGTAAGATACAATGTACATGAATTGATGCAATTGATTTTAATCAAAGAACTAACAAATTGGATGAGATGCATAAACATATTAGATGGGGATGTCAATTAACATTATAAACCAAGGTCATGTAAGTAAAGGCAAGGGATTTATAGGCTTCGAGATCAGCCATACAATTTTTTAGTTAATAATGATATCTTAAACATAGAAAATTGTACTCCATAATTATCTATTATCACAAGCTTATAATTAGTGTTGAAGATTTTTATTTTTTAAAAAATTAAGTGTTTAAAATGAAAATTGTGTAATGTTGACGACAATATTGTTACATCTGTACCATATAATTATATAAAATGTACTAAAGATATCTTACAAATTGTATAATAGTCTTACCAAAGCTTATAGAAAATTTCTTCAAATCAGAAATAATGTATATCCTAAATACCTTTATACATCCTCTCCTTTTAAGTACAACACTTAAATGAGTTCTGCATTTTTTTGGAAACCTTAATCTACATGCATGGCTTGATTATTAAAACTAATACAGAGAAAAAAATAAAATATAATTAAAAATCCTAAATTGTTAGGAAATTGTAAATTGTTAGAATGACAAATATTTGTTCGTATAATTGGAAAAACCCTATTGATTAATACAGTTGTTCTCTTGAGATGTGTAGCTTTTAATTTTCCAACTGCTATTTTATTTGCAATATAATTAGAAGGAAAGAAACTAAATGCAACTTCCCAACTGCTAACCTTTTAAAAATGCACTTAACAATCAAGGTACATTAAAGACCATCCATTGTGAATGACAAATCAATATAGAGCTTTTATTGCAGTTGTTTGGTTGCCCTTTCTCATCCGCAAGAGCATGCATGTTGGTTCCTCTTGCTTCCATAAACAAAGATTTGGTTGAATTGGCTATATCTTGAATCAACCCCTCGCATTAATACTAATGATAATTCATGTCGCACAAAGCACACACTAGTGTCTTATGCGACACTTGTAATTCTCTTAATCGCCATGAATCTGTATGGCACCTTGCCTTTCTGGTTTTCTTTAATGCAATTCTTCGCATGTTCATGTTTCAATAAGAATGTACCTGACTAGGAAGTTGTTTAATGAATCCACTCAAACCTCCTTACTTTTATGAAGAGATTTGTTTACTGTGGAAAAGTTGGATTGCGTCTCAACACAAAGATCCGATGCCAACATATAGTTAATTCTTAACGCCTCGTATGCAATGAGCATTATTTCCACATTGATCGAAAGTGGGCCTTGGTATATGTAGTTAAACTTGTTCTATCAAGAATTGACATGATTTAAATTTTAATCAAACTCATTTAATATCTATGGCGAAAGTTTCCGAAATTTTGAAGTGTAAACCCTTATATTCTCTATAATATTTTGTTCATATGTTTTTTGTTCGGATATTTTATCAATACATTAAAACATTGATAATACCGTACATTTTTACTTGCTTGATATACTGTGTAAAAACACACATATTTCACTGCCAGGCCTAAGAAAGTAATTTTGCATTATTGGCGTGCTGGTCACCAACCTCCTTCAGCTATTCACTGAACAATTATGCAGAAATAGTATGGTTCATTACTATCCAAGTACCTATAGAACAATTTAGTTTTGAATATAAGCCACCCAATTTCTCTCACGTGGCTCAGGTTACAATGGAAGTACATATGAAATGCTTTCGATGTATACAATTAGTATTCATCACAGATGACAATCAAGGTAAAGGCCTCCTCCGCATAAGTATTTCATCATAGTGAATCATCAAAATTTCAATGCACACACTAGCATGCAATGATTCAGTCTTTGGCAAATTTACAGACCTCTCAATGTCTCAATTAATTTCTCCATCTTCAGCAATTTGTCACAAGGATCATCAAGATTCCACATCTGTATCCATTTCCTAAATCACAAAACCAAAGGATAAGAGTAGGGCGCATAAATCAAAAACAAATATATACAGACGAATAAAGTGAACAAAGAAGAATTCTTATGACTATGGAACAATAAACGGGCATATCATTTGTGTAGTACTCTACGTTTGACTACTTACAATTCCAAGAATTAGTTCCTATAAAAAATAAAGTTCATGGTGTTTGTCTTTACTCTTTCCCAAGCTTGTGAACCATAAAACAGGCTGGCTGGCTAGCATACAGATATGCTAAATTTAAATTATAATTGATCCTTCTCTTAGTTATTCTTATGAGCCCAGCAAAGAGCTGCTGATATGGATTATTACGCGTGTAATGCAACAAACTTTCCATGCATGTTCATGCTTTTTTATCATTTTGAAATAATTGTTTGGAATCAAGTTTAACCTGGGTTTGAAACTCAATGTGTGGATATATGCTTTTGTCATACCAAAATACTTTCTTTATGTTAGGTAAGGGTTGATGGTGACCTAAGTACTCTAAAGGAAAAGGTTGTATTGTACAACAGTTATTGAATACCATTCATACAATATCTTTCATCGCGAATCGTATGGTTTTAAATTTAGGTTTAGGCCCAATCTTCCACTTATGAATTGTATATTTTTGTATGCAAAGGTGTGCATTGCAGATGCAAGCGTCGAAGGGCAAAATGGAGTACGGAATATTTTTGTCTTTGATCTGGAGAAACAGCAAGGGTAGAAATAAAATGGAAATTCAAGACTAAACTTCTCCTTATGCTACCAAATAGTTATGGAGCTTAAATCCAAAAATAAAATTTTCAATGACAAAACAGGAAAGAAACAGAAGTTCCTTATCTTAGTGTTCAAGGAATGTTGAAGTCTTATAATTTACTCTTAAGCCATCTACCATATGAACAAATGTTATGCACTGATACTCCAAGTGTTATGCACTGATACTCCAAGTGACCTCTCATCTTACCCAAATATTAGAGACCAAATATCAGACTAGCCAGTAATTATTTTGTGGTTCAAACAAAAAAGACAGAAAACAGTTCCTGCTTTATAACAGCATTTTCAAGTTACCCGAATTCAAAAGGTATCGACAAATAATATATTTTGAGATTAAATAAAATGGGAAATAACCTTGACAGTGTTAATTTTGTTTTTGAGAACAGCTTTCAACTTGAAGAGAGAAGATTGGAGGAAATTTGTAAGAAGGAAACCTTAAATGAGGGCCTAGATGGGGAATATGTCCTCAGCCCTTCTCTTAGATTGCAGCATCTTCCCACCAAGATGGCCTTGAAAAATATAGGAAAATGGTTCAGGCCAAGAAGTATTCTATGGGCCCCTCTGTTCGGATATGAGCTTGTTATTTTAAAAAGAAAATTCTCTCAGAAAGGAACTAAGCTCGATTGAGTCAAAGAGTAAGGCAGTTGAAAGTATACAGAGTTCCCTAAAGCATTTTGGTTTTAACTTTAAAGCTGCCTTGACTTGATGGATCTGCTATTGTTTATGGGCAGTCAACTCCTTTTTATTTTCCTTGCTACTATAGGTAGGGTGCTGCTTGTTTGCTGTTGTATTGCCAACTTTATGCTGTATGTTCCTTGCTGTTGTTCCATGTTGAAGTATAACTGTCTGATACATCTTTATTGGTCAAAAGCATTTATCGATAATACAACAAAATGGCAAAATTCCCACATCTTAATATTCATTTTCATGTGAGTTTCCTTATGTGGCCTGATATGCCTTGGATAGTTTTATTCAGACGTGTGTTCTGGGACAAGTATTTGCTTAAGGATTCTACTTTCATGTCAAAAAAGAATACCTCTTCCCCAGTTTCTTGTATTCTTCTCATTTATATCATCTATTTTTTCCACCATATATCTATTGGATTTGATAACTGCACAAAAACAAGGCATATCTAAAATATCACATTCATGATGGAGTTTCAAACATCAATCAGAATGGTGAGATTTTTCAAGTAGATAACATTAAGGTGATGGTTTCATTACATAAGATATCTCAAAAGTAAAACAATAAAGTTTGCTTATCAAAATTGAATATATGCAGTCAAAGGCACCTGCTTATAGATCATGATTTGTATCTTTCTCATTTGTATCATCTGTTTTTTCCTCCATAGTTTTGTGTATTGGCAATCACACGTAAATATCACCATGGCAAGAAAACTATCTGAAGAAGTTTCACAGATCAATAATCAAGCAGAATGGAATCTGGGGTAAACGCTTTTCAACAGGGTGATCTTTGGCCTTCAAAAGTGAATGGATGTCTTGTGATTCAACCTGCGACAGTGGAGGATGGTAATTATTTGAAAGATTGTTTAAGTCCTAATAGTACATTGATTAATTTTGAAAAGGATACTCAGGAGGTTATCAAAAGTAAGGTTATTCCACCACTTTTAAGTCTACAGCAAAATGCTCTTGGAAAGCCTCCAAAGGTAGTTTGGAAGAAAGATCGGGAACAGATGAAGTTGATTGGGGAGACTCTAGTGGAGTCTATGAAGACCATTGATTCCCATTTCTCTCCTCAAACATGATTGTTGTCATGGAATGTAAGGCAGTTTAATACCATCCCTGGACGAAAGGCTATTTGTCTGTCTATTGGATCTCATTCTCCTGATGTAGTCTTTATTTGGGAGACTGGTGAAACCTTCTTCACTATTGTTCATGCTTCAACAAATTTCCTTGGAAATTCACTCCTTTTGGCCCATATCAGATTTGTCCACTCTCAGGCCCGTTTATTTCCTTAGATCCTAGCATGGGATTTTAATGCAGTTTCTAGTCTGGACAGGAAAAGGGGGGAAATGTCAAGCTTGATCCATCTGCTGGTCTCCTAAGGGATAACATTGAATTTTTTAAGGTTGTTGATGTTAAGCCTTCCAATGGTTTGTATATTTGGAATAATAGCAGATGTGGGAAGGAAGCTATAGCTGAGAAATTAGACAAGTTTTTAGTTTCTTTTTTTTTTGGATGGCGAATAATTGGGTGACTAGCTCTGAAATTTTAGATTTGAAATGTTCTAATCAATGGCCAATCAAGTTTGTTGCTTCCCATTTCCAAGCCTCAAAAACGCCTCCTTCAAGTTTCACCTTATGTGGCTTTGGGACCCTTCCTTGCAAGACCTCATGATGGAATGGAGGCGGCATGGGAAACCTGCTTATGGAACTGCAATGTACTCTTTTTTCAAGCAACTTCAATTTGTTAAGTATAAGATTAAAAGATAGAATAGAAAGTTCTTTGGCAATATCTTCTCTGAGAAGGAAAAAGCACAATCTCAGGTGGACAACATTACTTGTCAAATCGGAGATCAAATCTTATTAGAGGAATTGTTAAGAGAGGAATATGTTAAAGTGAAGGAGTTCGAGGAATGAGAACTTCACGAAGAGATTTATAGGAAACAAAATTCTAGAATTGATTGGCTTCACGAAGGCAACAAGAATATGAAGTTCTTCATGGGAATTCTATTACTTCCTTCATCTCCTTTGAGAGAATTCATCTTTCTTCCTATCAGGAGTTTTCGCAAGAGGCTATTAGATTCTTTGGGGATTTGTTTACTGAAGGCTCTCCCCTTGACAGTGTTGAAGGTCTTGTGCTCGACTATATCCGCTCTATTGTTCTTGATGGGATGAATGAGGACCTTTTGAGACACATTTCTCTATCTGAACTTGAGGACACTGTATTTGGAATGTAGGGTAAAGCCCTTGGTCTAGACAACACAATTCTATCATGAGTTTTGGGAGATTATCAAGTTTGACCTCTCAGAGGTGGTGCAAGAGTCCCATAGAAACAAATAGATGTTAAGGCTTGTAAATGTTACCTTCCTAACACTTATTCCTAAAAAGGAGCTAGCTATTTGATCTCTCCTTTTGGTCGATAGCTCTATTCAATGTGATTTATAAAATCATCACATAGTTGATTTTGGAAAGTCTTAACCCATGGTCTAGTAAATTAATCTCTTAGGAGCAGAGGGGTTTCATTGCTGGTAAACAAAAAGGGATTATCATAGCAACTAAAACTATTTACTCTATGGCAACTTCTAAGGAGAAATCTATGTTTATAAAATTAGATATAGCCAAAGCCTATGACAGAGTCAAGTGAAATTTGGAAATGAATGAATTACTTAGATAATGAGTTGTATCATCTCCTCTTTTTTTGTTATTCTTATCAATGGTGAGACAATTGAGCTTTTTACAACCTCCAAGGAGCTTCGACAAGGTGATCCCCTCTCCCCATACTTGTTTATCTTAATCTAAGTTATCGGTACGGATATGGATAAGAGTATCCGATACATGGATACGAGCAAAAAAAAATTGGGGTTTGGGTAAGTGGTTTTGAGTATGTGTGTGTATTAGAAATTTATATATATACAAAAAAATTAAAGAAATATACAGAATTAAATCATTTGATACTATGATACTTCATCATTGATCAATGCCAAATGCCAAAGATAAATATTCGTTCTAAAGTATTCAAATAAGCCATATCATATATGTCTAGGTTCACGATTCAAATGAAAATCATTAAAATTACAAAATTGACCATCAAAAATGGTAATTATCTTCTATCTTCATTGTAGTTCATCAATCATCAAAAGGATTATCAAAAAAGTCATCGTCTATTGCATTTTCAGTTGTTGCAATTGCAAGTTCAAGACCATTTGAACCCACTCGCACTAGATGCACCATGTGTAGCCATGTCATCATCATTAGCCGTAGAGAGTCTAGTAAGATCCTCAATGGTTGCATCCAAGTTAGCACAATCAGGGGCTATATCCCAAAGCTTTGATGCCCCATCCTTCTAGTGGAAATCCTTACATAACAGAAGATACAAATTGGAATGAATATAAACCAAGTCTTAAGCTTTTTTTGAACCCAGCCAATTACACTTCACTGAGTGGATAAAAGAGTATGTACTCCAATTCTGTTCAGCAACAAAAGAACTTGAACCCTAGATAGAAAACAAACAAAATTAAAAAAATGCAAAGTAAATTAAATAATGTTTAGTAAATAAATACAAGAGGTAAACAAACAAACAAAAAAACTCGTGAGATGATCTTTATAGCAAGAGGTTGAAGGTACACAAAATCTTGACCATGGAGGTACCACCATGTGACAACATCCATGTCAGCTTGGTCATTAATAGTTGTTGGACTATGACTTCTTCTTGAGACAAACAAACCAAATTCTTTCCTCACATCTTTCTCCACTTGTACCCATTAGCAACTTCAGCACCTCTATATGGTGGTAATCTCACTGGCATAGAAACTACTTTCCTGCTATAGTACCTCAGAGATAGGGCATATGCAAGGAGGTGCAATGGCCTGATCATCGTTTCCCAACGATGATGAATGATTGATTCCACCTTTTTGCAAAAGCTTTCACTTTCTACAAGGTCATTCTCATTTTTTTGTATTACCAATTTTACTTTCTCTACCATTGTGTCCATGCCATCATAGACATCCCCCAAACAAGGTGCATCTGTATCAGCAAATCAGAGCATAGTCACGATAGGCTCAGTGAATTCCAATACATATTCCACAGAAGCCGACTAATTATCATCCAAGGCTAATGACTTGACCTCTTGGGACCTCTCTAAATTTGAAGACTTCCATACGCTCCATTGGTTGCAAATAACCATTTGACACAATGCCTCTCACATCTTCAAAAGTCGTCTCATAACAATTGTGTGAAATACAAATCGGGTCTCAACAACCTGGGATCATGTTAATAGTAAGTTAATAACAATACATATTATGTAAATAACGGATTAAAATATATATATATATATATATATATATAAAGAAAATCTATATACAAATTGATATTGAACATGACATTAAATAAATAGCTCCAATTTCGAGAAAGATCTGAACATTGGTTGTGACATTTGGTGGTTCATCACAAACATCTAGATATTCTCACCCTCTTCATATATTTGTTTCATCCACTCTATTTGAGTGGAAATTTGTTGCATCACCAAGTTGAGAGAGTGTACAATGCATGTTGTCCAAAAAATGTGCTCATATCTTGCCTCAACCAAAGCACCTGCACCCCTACAATTTTTTGCATTGTTTGTAATTGAATGGACAACATTTTGATTACTAACCATTTATATGGACTCAATGAGGATTCTGGAAATGAACTCTGCATTTTTTACTCCCTCTTCACAATCAACTACCCTCAAAAACATTGCTCCTTTGGGGGACAATGCAATAACATTTATCAATGGATGGTGTTTGTTATCTTTACATCCATTGAAAACAATAGAAACCACCTATTTCAATCCAAAATCTCTAATTGGTTGAAGCAAGGTCTCTACAATATTCCTCTCTTTCCAATAAGGTGTTATGCACCTTTTCAAACTCAAGACTTGTGAAACCAAAGGTGCACTATTAATTGCCAACACCAGTTCCTCTCAATATGGTGATCTCACCAAGTTGATGGAAGACCATTGGCATAGATGCAACATGCAATTATTTGTTCAGCAATATCTCTTGCCTCCATTTTAAATGCCTTGTCCAATGGACCTCTTTTGCGAGTCATAATTTGCACTTCATCTTCTTCTTCTATAAAGGGTATAGGCAAGAAGAGATGTTTGGAGGCCGCTATCGTATGGGTGGGTAAATTCATTGTTTTTTTTTTTCCTTTCGGGTAGGATAAGCACTTTGTTTTGCTTTTAGAACCATTTTATCAACATCTTGTTCTTTTAGGAATGTTACTATTTGTGCAAGAGACAAACCCATCTCACCTTGCCCTATACACATTCCCATCCCTTTACCAACAAGACCCATAAAGTGAAGTTTCACTCAAGAATATGAGCTAATTTTTTGAGAATTCTTGCCATTTGTGAAACCCTTGTGGTATGTCTCCATAAAGGAGAACCTTTGTCAATTTTCAATTTTTGGTTTCCTTCCCCACCCATTAAACTTTGACTACAGGCCATTCTTGCAATCTGATTTCTTGCTATTATAAGAAATTACATAAATTTAAATTAGAAAAATAATTTTAAAACTACGAAACGCAAGCATACAAGTGCAAAATAAAGATACAAAAACATTATAACAAAGAACTAAACTTGTTTCTTTTTTCTTAAAAAAAAATTATTAAAAAAACTTGAAAATATTTGTCACAAACTTAAAAATTCATCAAAATCTATAAAAAAATCATTAAAAGACTCAAGAGTAGGATCAAATGCTTACCATAGACACTTAATCTCCTTTGTGGAAGCTATCTAGCACCACACAATGATCCCCTTCAAAAATAACCACCTTCCCTTCGAAATGTCAAAATGGAGACTAAATGAGATGAGAGCAAAATAGCAAACAAAATTATATGTTTTTACGTATGGCCTCATAAAGAGTCATTTTAGGGTTTTAGGGGGAAAATATTAAACAACACTTTATAATATGTTTTCAAGTGAAAACAAGTTGATTGGGCCCACTTGCCCCCGAAATCACTTCAGAGGCTCTCCTAACGCATGTCAAGTGCACATTGGTGCCTACGAACGCATCTAGACCACATCCAAGAGCGCATCCGGACCTGATGTAGAGGCTACTTGGTGCGCATCTGGTAACACAAATCTTAATGGCAAAAGGGTTGGCAAGGTTTATTAAATTTCGTGTAAGTCAAGGACTCATTCAAGGTTGGACTTGGGGTAATGGCCTTCCTCCTCACTCTCATCTTCAATTCATGGATGACACGGCTTTGATGGGTGTTGCCAGAATTATTGACACAAGCTCTAGATATCTACTCGTAAGCTTTAGGGCAAACGATTAATGATGATTAAACTTTTATCTTCTTTTTTAACACTCCTATGTCCATTTAGGCCAAGCTTGCTAGGATCTTGGCATTTCAAATTGCTTCCCCTCCTTTTGTCTATCTTGGAATTTCTCTCTAAGTTGGTCCCTCGCCCAATGATTTTTGGCAAGATATCTTGCAAAAGCTTTGCAAGAAGATCAATTGTTGGACTTGCAGATGGCTATCTATTGTTGGGAGACTGACACTACCAAAATTCTAAAGATAGCGTGGATGTTTCCCAGCTCAACTAGGCAGGTAAAGGTTCTATGACTTGGAACACTCTAAGGAGGGGAGTGCAGTTAGTTAAGCAAGGACTTTTCTTGATATGCAATAAAGGTGTGGAAGCCTTGTTCTCGCATGATTCTTGGGATGGCCATCCACCCTTGGTTCTATGATTTTCACAACTAAAACCCCTTAAGTAATAGCTTCCTTGAAGTTGGGTGGAGTAGAATTGAAGATTTCAAAGCTATTGTGAGATTGGGGCAAGTGGAAGTGGCTAGATGGTAAGAGTAGCATGAATGACCTCCTGTGGGATCGATGGAGGATCGGGTGGAACTTGCATGGATTTTGTCAAGAAAAATGTGTTGATTTGTGGTCACTGATTAGGCAAGTATTGTACACTCGCCATGTATCCTCACCAAGCAGTTTTGGTTAACTCTTCAAGCATTTTTGGTTAACTCTTCAAGCATTTTTCTAGGTTAACTCATCAAGCATTTTTAGGTTAATTTGTTAATCGACCTTTGAAAACTGACATTGGTAAACTCTCTAAAAGACCTATAAATAAGTGGTGTAGTGTGAAATTATCAGATTGTAATTTGCTCTTTGCTAGATAATAAAAAATAAGTGGACGTTTCTCTGGAGGATGTAGCCCATATTGGGTGAAGGAGGTTAAATCTGTGTTATCATATTTTTGTCTTCTTTTATTTTTGCATTATCTTAATATTGTTTATTGCTCATATCTGTCTAAGCCCTAACAATTAGTATCAGAGCAGTGTATTCCTTAGTGATTTGGCAAGAAATCTCAGATTTAAGTGGGAGCAATGGTAGAGGAAGGTCGGCTTAAGGTTGAGAAGTTCAATGGCCAAAACTATAAGTTATGGAAGATGCAAATGGTAGATTATCTATATCAAGACCTTTATTTACCATTGGGTGAAAAACAAAGCAAAAGACGACTATGAAAGATGAGGACTGGGAGGTTCTTGATATGAAGGCACTAGGAGCAATACGGTAGTGCCTAGCATCGTCGGTGGCTTAACAACAGAGGGTCTAATGAAGGCATTAGAAAAACTGTATGAGAAACCCTTGACCTCAAATAAGGTGTTTCTTATGAAACGTTTATTTAATATGAAGATGCCAGAAGGTGGGTTTGTTAGTGATCATTTGAATGCGTTTAACATGTTTACTAGTCAACTAAGTTCTGTAAAAGTAAATTTAGATGGTAAGGTTAGGGGCTCTCTTAATTTTATGCTCATTGCCTGAAAGCTAGAATGGCTTGGTTATGGCTGAAAGTAACATTGTCTTTGGTTCAAACACTTTAAAGTTTGATGATGTTGTTGGTGTTATCCTTAGCGAGGAAATGCAATGGAAAAGCACAAGTGAGACATTAGGTAATGCTTTGATTGTTGAGAGCAAGGGATGACAGAGGGAAAGATGAAAGAGCCCAGGTAATCATGGGAGATCCAAAAAAGGCAAATCCAAATCTAGGGTAAATGTGGAGTGTTGACATTGTGGAAAGAAAAAAGACGTCTGAAGAAAGATTGTTGGTCTTGGAAGGGAAAAACCATGGGGATGGACAACAAGAAAATAACAAGGAAGCAAATGTAGCAGGTGAAGTGTTACACAATGCTTGATTCTTTCTTTGGATAATATTACTAATTCTTGGGTGTTAGATTCAAGGGCTTCTTTTCATGCCACACCCCATAAAAAGTATTTTCTAGACTATGTTCAAGGTGATTTTGGATATGTATATTTATGTGATAATGAACCATGCAAAATTGTTGGAAAGGGAAACATACATATAAAATTACCAAATGGAAATCAATGGTTGTTGAAAGAGGTGAGACATGTTCTTGATTTGAAAAGAAATTTAATATCAGCAGGACAACTGGGAAGTGATGGTTGCATAGTCATATTCACAGACAATTCATGGAAGGTCGCCAAAGAATCATTGATAAAAGCGAAAGGGGCAAAGGTAGGTACATTGTATTTATGTACTGGTAATATTGATTATTCTATTTCCCTCGCTTCCACAGGAACGAATACGCCTCTATGGCACAATCGACTTGGGCACATGAGTGAAAAGGGGATGCAGCTTCTCCATTCCAAGAATTTATTACTAGGTTTGAAACAAGTTGATTTGGGTTTTTGTGAAAACTATAGTTATGGAAAACAAAAGAGGGTCAGATTTCTTAGAGTTGGGAAGGAAAAGTAAAGTGAAAAAGCTAGAACTTGTGCATTCTAACGAATGGGGACCAACCCAGGTACCATCTCTTGATGGGTCTTATTATTATGTTACTTTTATTGATGATCTAACTAGGAAAAATTGGGTTTATTTCAATCCCAGAAAATGTATGTATTTGAAGTCTTTAAGAAATGGAAAGCTTTGGTTGAGAATGAGACAAGAAATAAGCTAAAGTGTCTCAGATATGGAGGTGAATATTGCAGCACAGAGTTTGATAGTTATTGTTCATACCATGGGATTCGTAGACAAAAGACAGTTTCTAGAACCCCACAAGAAAATGGTGTGCCTGAAAGGATCAACAGAACAATCATGGAGCGTACAAGGAGCATGAGATTGCATGCAGGATTGCCAGTGCAGTTTTGGGCAGATGTTGTAGATAATGTTGTTTACTTTATAAACAGAGGGCCTTCAAGTTCCTTGGATGGTGGTATTCCAAAGGAGGCATGGACAAGCAAATAGGTAAACTACTCATTTTTAAAAAAATTTGGTTGTGAAGCATTTGTCCATATTGAGATACAAAATCGATCAAAGCTTGAGGCAAAATCCAAGAAGTGTACTTTCATTGGATATGGAGTTAATGATTTTGATTATCGCTTATGGTATTTTGAGAATCACAAAATCATTAGTAGAGATGTCATATTCAATGAAAAAGTCATGTACAAGAATTAGATACAGGTAAAGAAGCAAGAAGAGGAACACACAGAACGCGTGGTGCTTGATGACATCCCAGTAAATGTAGTACCAACAATGCCAAAAAAATATTGAACAAGAACCACAACAGGCTCTTCAAACTCCAATAAGATCTTTCAAGATAAGTAGAAGCAAGGAGCAATGCAAGTTGAAACCAAAAATAAGTGGGAGCAAGGAATGAAAGAGGAGATGGATTCCTTGATACAAAATCAAAATTGGGACTTAGTTAAAATGCCTTAAGGTAAAAGAGCATTGCCTAACAAATGGATTTACAAGTTAAAGGAAGAACGGGGAGGCATGAAAAGATACAAGGCTACACTTGTGGTCAAAGGTTTTGCACAGAAAAAATGTATTGATTTTGCCAAAATATTTTCTCTTGTTGTTTAAATGACTTCAATTCGAACTATTCTAAGTCTTGTGCCCAAAGAAGATTTGCATTTGGAACAATTAGATCTCAAGATAATGATGTCAAAGGTAAGGAGGGCATAGAGTGTAGGTTGAGGAAGAGCTTGTAAGGGCTGAAACAAGCACCCCGACAATGGTATTTGAAATTTGATGGGTCTATGGCTGAACAGGGTTAAAACAAATGTCATTTTGATCATTGTGTTTATCTCAAGAAATTGGATAATGGTAGCTATATTATCCTGTTATTATATGTTGATGATATGCTTGTTGTCAAGTCTAATACACAGCATATAAATGACCTTAAACAGAAATTAGCACAGTCATTTGCTATGAAGGATTTGGGTGCAGCGAAAAAATCATTGGTATGAGAATAACTAGGGACAAGAAAAATTACACATTGACATTGTCTCAGAGTGATTACATAGAAAAGGTGTTGAACAGATTTCATATGCAAGATGCAAAACCAGTTAGTACACCTTTGCCTAGTCACTTTCCATTGTCCAAAGAGATGAGCCCCAAGACATAGGAGGAGATGGCGTACATGTCTAAGGTTCCATACTCTTTAGCAATTGGCAGCTTGATGTATGTCATGGTTTGTACAAAGCCAAATATTGCACATGCAGTGGGAGTTGTGAGTAGGTATATGAACAATCCCAAAAAAAAGCATTGTAATGCAAAAAAGTGGATTCTCAGGTATTTGAGAGGTACAACAACTCAATCTTTATGTTTTGGAGGCTCTCATTCCACTTTACAAGGCTATGTTGACTCAGATTTGGTAGGAGATATTGATACCAGGAAGAGCACTACAGCATATGTTTTTACTGTAGGTGGCACAAAAGTTAGCTAGATTTCCAAATGACAAAAAGTTGTAGCACTTTCAACCGTAGAAGCAAAATATGTTGTTGCTACAGAGGCTAGTTAAGAGATGATTTGGTTACAAAGGTTCATTAGGGAATTGAGCAAGCCACAAGAGCATAGCAGGTTGTACAGTGACAATTAGAGTGTTATTCATCTTGCAAAGAACTCAGCCCTTCACTCTAAGACCAAACACATCCATCTTCGATATCATTTCATACGCTCAGTTTTCAAAGATGGACAATTGAAGTTGGAGAAGATACATACCAGGTCCATCATCCAGTGGGAGCTTCAGAGGTAGCAGTGTTGCTACAGGACCAGTCTCCAAGTGGAAGATTATTTAGTGTGGAGTATGATCAATCTCCAAGTGGGAGATTGTTGGTTTGTGGTGACTAATCAGACAAGTATTGTACAATCGCCAAATATCCCAAATTGAGTGAACCACATTAAATCACTGTGTTATTGCATTTATGTCTTCTTTTATTTCTACATTAACTTAATATTGTTTATTGCTCATATATGTCTAAACCCTAACAAAATGTGTAATTCTTTAAAGGAGAAGGAATGTTTTGGCATGAGGACTAGATCCGAACAGGAAGTTTTCAATGGCTTCAAGATACCTAGATCCTAGAAGCATGCATGTGTTCACACTAGTCCTCTAATTGAGTTTGTGAATAGCCTCGGTGGACCTCCAACTAGGACCTCTTTTCTCCTTGTTGCTTGTAAGGTTGGTCCTTGTATTATATGACAATTGTGGTTGGAGATAAATCGCAAGATATTGTAGGACAAGAAGATGGTGCAACAAGTGTGGCAGAGAAATATAAATATGATCTAGGAAACCCTAATGGCAAAGTGTGATCTTTCTAATAGGGTGGATCCTCGTGATTCAGAACTTGAATATTTATGGTGGAGATATTAGAGATCTCTTGACTAGGAAGACTAGACAAGTTAAGCCTAGCCATGTTAAGAAAAACGTTTACATGATGGCAGTTGCTCACCCCCACCCTTGAGTACATTGAAGATTAATATTGATGGTCCTTCTAGGGGAAACCCTAGACATGCAGCGATTGGAGGCACTAGTAGGGATTGTCAGGGAAAGGTGATTTTTCTCTTTTCTGTTTATATGTGACAGCAAACGAAGAATTTAGTGGAGGCCTATAGTATTCTCCCCACGCTTGAAAGAGGGTATGCTCTTGGCCAGCACAAGATTATTTGTGAATCGGACACCCAAATTATTATGCATATGTTGAATAAGCAATGGTTGGAAGATTTTGATTAACATCTGGCTATGATGTTTAGGCAGATTCTTAGCTTGAGGAATTCATTGGAGTCAATTTCCTTTTGTTATGTCTCGCGGGAGTGGAAGAAGGCAATAGATTGCATGGATAATGGGGCCTCTGAGCATCTTGAAGGTTGGAACACTAAGGAATGGAGACAGTTGCCCTCGGATTATGTTCAAGTTCTTGAAAAGATTATCAAGGATGATTCACTTCGATAATTGAGGCCTCTCTAGGCCTCTTTTGGTTTGGAGACTCTTGTCTTTCTTTATTCATGGGGTCTGCCTCTTGATTATGTACAATTATTTCTAATTCAATAATTTTTTTACCTCTTTCCAAGACAAAATAAGGCAGCTCTACCCTTTTTCGCCCCTTTGAAATGCTTGTTCTACAACTTCCAACACCTCGTTTGTGACTTTCTGAAGATCAAACTCAACAAAGGTCTGTGGAAAACTTACTAAACTTCAAGGAAGCATTGAGCAATAGCAATAAATTTTTCAACTATGTGCAAGCAATATCTATCACCCATCTCTTATTTGGTGATCTCTCCATCTAATTTTGGTGTCTGCTCACCAAGGCTTCCCCCTTCCTATTCATTGATTCGTTAATGTGCCTGAATTTGTCTGAACAAATTTATCTGCAATAACAAGGTCTATTCGCATAACCATGCCCTCATTTGCAAATTTACAAAAAAGTGGCCTAAGCTTTGCATCCCTTCATTCCTAAATCTCTAAAATGCGGAAAAAATACATGTAGGGATAAATTTGCATATACAAATGTGCCAAATGGTTCTTTATTCTTGAATTTGATTATGTCAAAGACAAGGAGTTGGTACTTAAAATTGTCCCTAGATTTTCCAAGAAGATCAATCATGAAAGTTCCGCTTTAAAATGTATCATTTATGTGTTGAAATGGGTCTTTCCAAAGGTGCTCTTGCAAAGATAATGCTAAAGGTGATTAACAGATGCTAGAGGCAACCTTTAAATTATAAAAAATTGCTTTCAACAATAGGAAATATTTCTCAACAGATCATTTCACTTCCAAATGTCAAAAGTTGCAAGCTCACCAACAAGGTAATCATGTGTAAGCCCACCTAGCAGATCGGGGTTGAGTCCCAACAGTATACCACTCTGCCCAACAGCTAAAATGATATGGCTTCTCCCCATGCTTCTTCAAAAGACAACTCAAAGTTAGGATCATCTCCTTCACTTGGCCTACATTAGCCAACTATTGAGGTTATGCAAACAGAAAGTACAAAGGTTGTTAATTTTGTGGCCTCTTCAATCTTGATGGGGAAATCAATAAAAAAGTCTTCAAGTTACATGATCCCACTACAGCCACAAGTGATTTCTTTGGCTATTGCGAATGAACATTGTCCAAGAGGGAAAAATATTTATGACCCAAAATCATTGCCTTGGAGAAAACAAGAAAGGGCAAAAGTAAAGAGGAAGAAATCCCTTCCATCAAAATCCACGCATCAATGAAACTAAACTTGTCAAAAAAGGAATAACTCTAATGAAACATGTAATATTCTACACCTCATCTATGGGTTGATGCAAATTTGTTAATTTTTTTATTTATTTAAATAGTTGTGGACCCCACATCCAAAATTTACCAATCAAAAAGATATAAAAGGACATGCATAAAATTAAATTTAGAGAATTTGTAAGTAGTTTTTTCTTCATTTATAGATTAAAAAACAAGCTCAATGCACATCGAAGTGCTAAATGATTCATTGATTATAAATTACATATTCATATTTATACTTCACAAATTTCTTCTCTGTTAAAGCTTCTAAGAGGTTGGGTGGGTTCCTTGAAAGTGGATAACTAAGTTGCCAAATCAAAATCAAAATCGAAGTTGTAATTGTGGTTAAGGTACACCAATATATTAATAAAAAAAATTGGCCATCGAGTACATCAATACTAAAAATATAAAAATCAATAATATTATTAGAAATTAAATATATTAATGCCCAAATGGGTGGCATAACTAGTTAAGGGCATTGAGCTCATCCCATGTAGGTCTTGAGATCGATTATGTCCACCTCAAATTATTCGATGGATGACTCGTTCGAGCCTAGTCAATCACCTCGAGAGGTTGGGGGGGGAGCTTGCTGAATCAAAGAGTTAAGTTCTGAGTCATTAAGTAAACCTATCAATTCCTCTTGGTTACCAATTTCAATTTAAATTAAAAATTAGATATATACTATACAATTTCAATTCTATTTTCTTATATAAATAAATAAGCAATATACAATAATATTTTTTTCAATACTACGATTTTTTTTTATGCACTATGATATTATATATATTAGAAATTAAATATATTGGTTATATATTAATTTGAATATATACCTCAAACATAATTTTGAAATTTGAAATATTTTTAATTTAGAATTTTATTATATAGGGTAAGAGCACCATTAGCAGTTATAGGCATAGCTAAGTTCACATACCTTGAGCTCCTAAACTATACTTGGGATTTCAACGAAAAGATTATTTTCTTCACATGCAACCTTACTGCATACAGCTATTGTTCCGGCTTCTGAGTAGTATAGACAAATGTTGTGGGGTCCTTTATGCACACTAGGGTCAAAAAGTAATCATTTCAAAGTGTCGTCCAAAACATATTTCATATTACCCTATTACTTGTTGGCTTTAACAACCAAAAACTCTGCACAATTGATCCAATGCTTGTACACAAATGCCCAAATAACTGTGCATTATTGGTAGCAATAGCTGCATAATTGATCTAATTACTAACTTTTTCCACAAAATGGGCAGATAATAACCCACTAGATGATTTTTCGTGGGCTTTTAATTACCAAAATCCAATGAACAGTAATTGTAATATTGGGGGTAACTAGTGCTCTTCCTCTAATCATTAATATAATTTAACAGACAATACATTAACATAGTATACAATAGTTTGAATATTAAATTATATAATAAATATATATTAAACTATTAATCTTATTCTTGTGTTGCTTATTGTGATTCCTCTCATAGTTTGCAATTCATAGTTTTACATAAATAGAAAATAAATATAAACGAATTGCTGTCAGACAGTTAAAATATTATTTTTCAATTCATAAGTTATGTTTGAAACAAAACAATGTTCTTATTTGTGTTGTGCACTTTGATTACACTTAGGGTTTTTGATTTCCAAGAATAAAGAATGTTGTTTGGGAATTTTCAAAGGGTCAAGAAATCAACAAAATATAGGGACAATAATTCCAACCCTGATAGATTCCACACCAATTCCATGCAGACTTTAATTCTGGGACATTTTGCACCTGGAACTGGCCTAATTTTCAAGTGATTGGGTAACATAGGTGGATAATAATGATTCCTATTGAGGAACAATCATCCAATGAAGTCACGATTGATGCTTCACCTTTTGCCCCTGCATGTACTGCTACATCTGTTGCTCATTCTGTTGTTTCTCTCTCAAATTGTAACCTCATCTTTGAAAAACATAGATAGCGGAAACCACAGCAGGCTTGAAGGGCAGTGGCCCCCTTGTTGTAAAATAGGGTGTGGTCAAGAGGCAAAGCCCCTACCACCAAGCCTAAATTAAGTCAAAACTGAGATAGTGAAAAAAAACAGTTGTATGTTTTCTGCCTGCTGCCTCTTTTCCTTCCAGCGGGCATGTTTTCTGCACAAATTCACCGGACCTCATGACTTTTGCAGTTAGTTACTTATCTGCAACTCACCCACAAGTTTTTCATTGAGTGACTAGCTGACCATTTTCACTCACAGGCTCTCATGAGTTGACAAGTAACTTGCCGCGTTTTAGAATTATTATATCATGGAAAATATCTCGGAATAAATAATGTTTACTTAGCAAAAGTGTATAGCAAATGCTCAGTCTACATGTTTGACTTTCAACTTGTAATAAATAAATTATTGTACATTCTCAAGGAGAATGGTATAAATTCAGAATACCACAACCAACAAATATATGTATAGGAAATCCCACCAGAATCTGTTCAAGCAAATTGATAGTAGCAAATGTATTCCTGATTGATGCCAACCTTATAAAATATTTCAAAGTAATTTGGTATTAAGGGGAAAAATTTTACCACTACATAAAACGTTATCTACTAACCTGCAACAAGCAGCTTGAACTTAAAACTAATGCATTTCTCTTCTGCTAAAAATCTCATGCTCTTTCATCTTCTGCTGAAATCTTGCTAGACAGGCTTGTAGGTTAACTAACCCAGTTGCTTTGCGTGAGAGAACTGAGCTTAGTTGGGACACATATCGATCTATACGGCTTCCAGGCTGATCCACTTCTGTAATAAGTTTCATTTCCTGAGAAATGGACAAAGGAAAGGAACTCTCACTTAAAGCAATAAATGCAAAAATTCCTAGAATCTTATTTGTATTCTTGATGCAACCATCTTCCAAAACAAGATGTAAATATATCATTGGTCCTTGTGTAAAGAAATGTGTATGTGAAATAGATCTAGAAAGTATTGTTATATAATGGTCAACAAATAAGATTATTAAAAATGGATGAATAATAAGATTATTAAACTAAATTCTATCTACATCATGAAAAATCCTAGCAACAAAATAAAGAAACAAGATGACGAGCAAATGAGTGGCAAGAGGAAAATTTTACAACAAATATACAAAGGAAAATGTTGACTAAATATTGTACATGTACAGACATGTGATAACAAGCTCTAGCCAAACAGTACAGTGATATCGAGATAACATCTGGATGCCAGAAGCTCACCTCCCGCACTAATTCCATTGTGTCTTCAATCTCCTTCCTGTGAGCAGCTACTAAAGCCTCCTCTTGCTTCAGTAAAATCACGATACAATATTAGTCTAGGTTTAGTGATCTCCAAATATAAATAATAGTCATCTTTTAATAGTATCATGCAAGATAGCAATAAAATTATCAAATATACAAATACAGTCTCATAGTACAAGCACTAAAAGAAGATGCACTAATCTATCTTGCATACCTCAAGTATGGCATTTATGTGCCCATCATATTCAGTTTCCTTTGGTCTTAAGGAAGCAGCATTTGATGCAGATTCATCAGTATATGATTGTTGTCGGCTATAAACCGCATACAATGCATCAGGTTTGACATCTTCTTTTGATTGCCAGTACATTTGTTTCTCAGGTTTCTGTTCTCTAGATATCTTCCGAGTAGTTGGCGAAAGCAAATCATGCATATCATTGGATTTCACCCCTGCCAAAGATAATTTCTGACTGCCAGCAAACTTTTCTCTCAAGTTGATTTTATCCTTTTCTAAAGTATTTGAAGTAATTCCAGTTTCATTTCTGGTGTTAAGAGAATAATTTGAAACTAAATTAGAGGAATGTGCATCAAGGTCTCCATTCTGAGCATTAAATGATGGAATTTCAACTGTCTTTCTAATATTATATCCAACTGATGACTCCTGATTATAATCAGAAGACTCCACAGAAGTCACAGGACCAGTTGGTGGTGAATCCTTTTGTGGAGGAGCTAAATTGCTTACACTTTGATCTTTTTTGTTATTGCTCTTTGAAAGTCCTTTAACCCTGAAATACATACAGAAATACAGAAGAACAAGAAATCTCAGAAGAGCAGCATAGAATCAAAGTTTAATTAAGTGACAGACTATGAGCCTAGATGACAAGGTACCAAAAGACTGAACTCTCACCTATCTGCGTATCTTAGAGTATTGAGTGTATGTTCACAAGAACCTCCATTAGGAGAAATACATGAGATCATAACTGTGCGTGAGTCGCCAACAAATGAATCCCGAAGCACCTCTGTTAACTTGCTTCCACGAAAAGGAATGTGAATTTGATCATTATCAAGAGCACGTATGCACTCTTTCAAAGCCAATAGGCTCTTATTAATCTCAGCTCCCTCCATCCTGCACAGAAACAGCCAAACAATTGGCAGATAATTCCTTTCAGAATTAAGCTATGCCATGGAGATATATCAGACGAAGAAAAATCAATAAATGTTTCTTGCCTTGTTTGCCTATCATTATCCGTAGTGTCAGCACCACGTTCACTTCCAGCGAGGTCAATAAAAGACATCTTCCCAACTGTTTTGGCCCCTTTCATCTCATTGCCACTACTGTGCTTTTTAATAACCAATTGTAGTATAGCGTGTGACCTAGAAGATTCCTCATTGGCACCAGTTGATCCAGTGCTTCGAGATGCATTTCCCTTTTCAATATAGTCCCTCACAACTTGTACATCTGAGACTTCAAATTCTTGCAAGCCAACAATACAGACTTGTTGCCGACCATCCTCCCTCATGCACAGTTTCCTTAAAATTTTCAAACATGACATCAATTATCCCTCATACTATTTCCATGAAACTTTCAAAATACATACAGAGATAATACATTAAATACTTGTTAATTACATAATAAAAAAGATACATACTTATTCAATGCATTGTTAATTGAGTTACTAGCTTTATTGGAACAAGAACCTCCAAAAAATAAGTCTTATTGTCAAACATCTATGTGGGTGTTATTTGTTTGCATGTGAACAAAAATCTATGTGGTTATTATTTGCTTGTATGTTATAATTCCTTTTACAATTAAAAAAGGTGATGTAAAGAGAAATAATTTTTACTTTTGAAGACCATGAAGACCGTTGTCTTCTACTTAAATTCTTACCATTTGCCATCCAAAATGGATCAATTATAATTTAAAAACTACTTCACCATCTGACCCTTAAACCACTTAAATATGTGTACTCACCCTCTAACACAGGAATGCTATAAGCATATTGCATATAAACATGCAGCATTGAAAAAAAGTGTGGGAGCCCATAAGAGCAGTCCAGACAATTGAGTACCCCTATTGACTCGTTAATCTTTTAAAACACAGAAAAGAGATACATTAAACTACAAATAAAACTGTCACCTGCTCAAGAGTGGCATGTTATATTTCATTCACCCGACAATGAATTTTGTCTTTGTTAACAATCTCATACTCTGCCATCTCTTTTGTCCATATGATCAGCGGTTTTTGCATTATTATTCTTGATGGGCTCTCCTTGAGAAATACCTCCCTACCTTGCCTCAAAAGTCAAAACAAAACACAAAGTCAAGTGAGACTATAACTGTGGGGAAATGTGGCAAATGAAAATCACTTGTGATGCCAAAACATCACATAATACAGTTTGATCAAAAAAGTAGGTCGCTTTTAGATCTGAGAAAGAATTCAACAAATTTAGAGCAATCATATTGGTTTTATTTTTCAATGACCACATTGCAAAGACCACTATCAACCATTTTTCCAAGATTCACTAAGAATCACCATTAGGAATCGCCATGACTTGGCGAGCCCTGGGGGAAAAAACCCCCAAATGAGCCTACGAGACTTCGTAGTTGGGTACTCACCAGACATGTGGAGTCCTCTGCCAATTCATTCAATTACATAGGCTTCAGCGAATTCATTCAAGATTGTTTGTCTTATATTTGTCTCCTACACCCTAAAAGCAACTTCATTACATTTTCTAGCCAAAGGAGAAGGATAAAATGAAGTTTTGAGCAAGATTTGAATTGCGTTGGGGGAAAAGCAGCAAGGAGATTGAGCAAAAATCAGTGTTTGAATGATATTTGGGCAGGTTTGTAGCTATTTTTGGTGCATCTAGAAGAGTCTACAGAGGATTGGTAAGAAGAGCTCACCCATAATTTCAAGCAAGATTTCAGGGGTTTGTATTTTGAAAGTTTTTTATAGTTTTTTAAATAAATATTCAATCTCTTTTATATTTCTTTTTCCTTTTTAAGTTTTTTTTCTATTTTGCTTTAGTGTTCCAGAGAACAAACCTAGGTGTGCTTAATTTTTCTTGTTGAACAACCCCGAAGTGTTTTTGTAACAAAAATTGTTTTATAATTCCAAACCCTAGAATTTTTATACTAGTTTAATTATATACCATAAATGTTAATTTTTTTCTACTTATATGTTATTGTAGTATTCTTTAAATTTATAAATTGTCCTTGTCACAATGTCCGAAACCCCAACTAGAAGGGACTCTTGTTGGAAGCATCCTATCCCTAAGCAAAAGAAAGGAAGATAACTTGTTTTTATTGCAAAAAAACCTATGCTTGAGGAAGGCACTATCAAATTAAAATACCATTTTAAACATGCAAGTTCAATTTAAAACCATTGAACTGCATGAAGAACTAAAAAGGAGGCAAAGAGAGGAGATGGCAGCCATTGGTGGAACTAGAGAATCTTATTCCATTCCTTAATTTCATCCATCTTCAAGTACAGGTAGCGACAGTGTTAACATTGGGCCTAGAGTTCGTGCACAAAGATTAAATTTATACATTTTTGTCATGCACTATCTTGGGTTCTCAACTGCCACTTGAGAGCATGGGTTGGAAAAAAGATAAAAATAATGCAGCTAAAATTCCAATAGGAGACTTGTGGTCCTATAGCACCATTTCATTCCACACACCTGTTGAAGTTTTGATAGCTGCAATAGAAATCATTCATACCGCTGATGGTCTCTTTCTCATGGTTTTGTGTTTGTGCATCCTCGAGGAGCGGCATCCTTCTTCACACAGAGATGTTATGGTTTACGCATACGCTGTGATTAAACTTTCCTTAGTTATCGTTCTTGATCAGAGTCGTGGATATTCTTCTCATCATTGTTGTAGCATTCTCTACATCATCGTATCTGCTTGTCTGGCTCTTGGCATCGTATTTGTGTTTGTCATGTCATCATGGAAGACGTCGGTGTAAGTTTATGTCATGACTGTTCAAGTAAAGCATGTTACCATGTATATTGTTCGATATAGCTTCTCCTTGTCATTCTGCGAAAGTCTATTTTGTTATTTTGGTGACTTGGCATCGTGGTCTCTTGGTGTGGTGCATTTGTCCGCTATTGAATGTGTGGTGTCATCAGTTATGTTATTCTGGTTCTAAAACTTTAACATGGTATCAGAGCTTGGACAGCCTTGACTCTCTCACGAGAGGGGCTAGTAGTCGATCTTTAATCTATAGATGCTCATTGAGCTGGTTCGATATTCCTGAAGATGGAAAAGGGGCTTCAATTTATTGTTGCTATTGAAAATTCTGAGGAGGATATGAGATTTAGAGGGAGCTTGTGTGACAAAGGAAGAATGTCGAGTCTTTTTGCAAAGGATCGACAAGCTTGCATAGCAGTATGACTGTTAAAGCTCTTTGCTTGGTCAACATTGGAATCAGCTATATTTTGTTATGATATTCAAAGCAGCAAGAATGCTGCCCCTGTTCAGAGGAATTCTTTTCTGCGAGTAGGCAAGGTGGTAATGCATTCTTCTCTGGGAGAAGTTTGAGGTGAAAGCCCTTGTTCCACCCTCTGCAAGGAGGTATGGCGGATCCACCCTCTGCGAGCAGGCATGGTGGAAGTCATGCGAGTGACTCCATGACTTTAATCTTATGTTTCCTTATTTCACCTTCTAGGAGTAGCTATGGTGATTGTTGTTATGTTGAGATAACAATATTATGTTGAAAAATATATGATGAGATTTTGTTATTAACATTTTTTTGATGAGATTTTTATTGAGAAAAATTGTGATGAGATTTTTTGACACTATTTGGTTGCAGCTCCTTTGTGCTTGTCAGGTTGAGAGACACACTATGTCATATGAATAATCTCTATCTTGCTAAGAGGGAGTGCTGAAGTTCTGATAGCTGCAATAGAAATCATTCATACCACTGATGGTCTCTTTCTCATGGTTTTGTGTTTGTGCATCCTCGAAGAGTGGCATCCTTCTTCACACAGAGATGTTATGGTTTACGCATACGCTGTGATTAAGCTTTCCTTAGTTATCGTTCTCGATCAGAGTCGTGGATATTCTTCTCATCATTGTTGTAGCATTCTCTACGTCATCGTATCTGCTTGCTTGGCTCTTGGCATCGTATTTGTGTTTGTCATGGCATCATGGAAGATGTCAGTGTAAGTTTATGTCATGACTGTTCAAGTAAAGCATGTTATCATGTATACTGTTCGATATAGCTTCTCCTTGTCATTCTGCGGAAGTCTATTTTGTTATTTTGGTGACTTGGCATCGTGGTCTTTTGGTGTGGTGCATTTGTCTGATATTGAATGTGTGGTGTCATCAGTTAAGGCTGGGATTTATTGTCGGTATTATGTGGATCTGTCAGTTGCTTTGTAACCGTAGACTCTTGGCCTTCCAGATGAGACACGTCAGACACATGGTGGTGTTGCTTGGTTCCAGCAACAGCAAAACAAAATAAAACATTACTCTTTCAAGCACTGCCGTGCAAGAGACCATTTGGTTATCGAGTTCATATATGAAGGACATGAGCTACAGTTTTTCTGTGTACAGCATTACCGTGACTGGTGGTGTGTGTTCATTCTGCTCTAAGAATACACGAACCTTGTCGTACCTTCTGTTATCATATCATTACGGTGATTTGGAGTTGTGCACTTCATTGCACTATTAGTTTAAGTGCTGAATCATTGATATATTGTATTGTCTTATTGCTTACGATCTGTGTGTGATCATTAAGCTGTTTCTGTGATCTATTATGTTTGTAATCAGTTGTTTTATTAGAAGACTGTGAGACATTTTGATAAGAGAAAAGTCGAGCTTATTGATTGACTGGTTGGAGACTTCAATCATAAGCAAGAATACTTTTATTTGTTTCACAAGCTGAATAAAGGAATCATCTTTTGGAGTGGCTGGGTTTTTCCCTCGGTGAGAAGGGTTTTCCCAGGATAAGGACTGGAGTTATTTGTTACTTGTGTTTTGCATTTCAGTTATGTTATTCTGGTTCTAAAACTTTAACAACACCTAGGTAATTCTTTTTTTTATTAGTTTGATTCTTCGTCTCTTGAATTTTTATATTTAGAGGCCTGTTGAATTCAAATTTAAACTCTCAATTTTACAATATGTATTTTATTTTTTTTATTTGTTTGTGTTAGGTCAGTTTATTGTCAAAACATTGTGAATGTCATTATTGTTTGTGGAGCAACATTCAACATCCCTACATCCCTAATGATGAGGAAATAAAGGGACCCATTTTGTCTCAAAAGGGGATGGATGTGAAAGCCACAATTGACAAGCAGTGAGATATATGGAGGAAGAAGTGTTGCACCATAATGACTGATGGTTGGACAGATAGAAGAAATAAAACATTGCTGCATTTTTTTGTCTTCTTCAGGTGACTGTACTTCCTAAAATATGTTCATTTAATGATTGAGATTTTATTTCTTTCTCACATGGCAAAGTGCTCATAAAATCTACTGATGCTTCAAGAAACACATAAAATGCTGAATTCATTTGCGAAGTTTTGAAGGGAATCTGGTGGGCGAGGAGAATGTGGTGCAAGTAGTTACAACAAATTATGTTGCTGCAGGTACACTACTCATGGATAGGCACCCATCATTATTTTGGACTCCTTGTTCAATTCATTGTTTGAGTTCATATTGGAGGATCTTGGCAAAATTCTGTGGATCAAATCGTGTGTGGAGACAGCCATAAATAGGCACCCATCATTATTTTGGACTCCTTGTGGTGCTCAATCTTCTTGTTATGATTTTTGTCGATTGATGCCCTCTCTACCCTACAGAACCCATCTAAAATTACTTAATAAACAATTATTAGTATATGAAATTATAATTATGTACACGTATCAACCAATTGTATAGATGACACCATCATTAAAAAGTTAGGTTTTCTAAAAAATTTAATACTTTCATCAAATTTATGATTTATCAAAAAATATCTTCAAGTCTGTATTTTGCTCTTTGATCTTGAGCTGATTCCTGGCTCCTGTGCTTTCCTGAGATTTGTTTCAATGTTAATTGTTTTGAAATTTTAGATGGTATTTATGTTTTTTAAATATATAATATTTTGATAGTTTTGTAGGCCAAGCTACTGTAGTTAAGCCTCCCAGCATAACCATGATGTGAAACAAAAGGACAAAATATGATTCCAGAGCAAGGGCATTTTCTTTAGATAAGTTAATATCAGTTTTAGCTACTTTGTATATAGTGACAAGCAAGGTCAACTTGTTGCCACTTTATTATGAGAATCCAAATTGACTTGCCCTGCCACCTACTGATTGTGAAGCTAGGTCAATCTGTGAACCATTCTCCTCACAGGGAGAGGACCAAAAGGAGGGGGAACCCATAAGCATCACTTTTCCTATGGCGCATAAGCACCCTGATAGATTTGCTTAGGTGCCATTTTCCCCATACCAGAGTATCCAGATACTTGTCCCTCCTCGAGCATGCATATCCCCATATCTGATATTGACTTGACCTGCCACCTACTGATTGTGAAGCTAGGTCAATCTGTGAACCATTATCCTCACAGGGAGAGGACCAAAAGGAGGGGGAACCCATAAGCATCACTTTTCCTATGGCGCATAAGCACCCTGATAGATTTGCTTAGGTGCCATTTTCCCCATACCAGAGTATCCAGATACTTGTCCCTCCTCGAGCATGCATATCCCCATATCTGATACGGCCCATACAGAGAAGAGGAAAAGGATGGAGAACTTGTAAGCACCACTTTTCCCATGGCACATAAGCACCAACAACAATTGATCAAATTCAGGTCATTTATGCGTTCAAGCAAACCTGCAGCTAACAATAGTTGGGAGAGGATAGTGAGATATTTTTTTCATACGAAGAAAAAAAATTTGTTTCGTCTGTGGAATCTCACAAACAATGAATCTCATCACATTGGCATTGCAAGTTGTCATTTCACATTTATGGTAACTACATATGCCCTCCAAGAGTTTGTGGTGCTTTACCACTAAGGAGATCATCTTCATCAAAGCCTGCTTTCAGATTGAACATCATTCCATTGCCGACTACACACATCATGTTACGTTATCTTCAAGTGAATGATATCAATAAATGACATATGTGAATTCCCTTCCAAAACCCCTACCTTTGTCTACAGTATGAACAGAATTGTTTTCATAAACTAACATAAAATCAATGACATGTGCACCAATAACCTATAAACCAAATATTTGGCTTATATCATACATTAAACCTATATTACTACAATGATGTTATCTGACATCTTATAGTTTTTGTAATTATTTATACGTATTGCCCTCTTTCATCCCTTCATTGAAGCCACTGCTTCAAAACGTCACCAATATACAAACTTCTCTTATCAATTATGGAGGAATGTACAATACTTTTTCTTTCTTTACTCAGAATTTGATATGGCACCTATGCTCCAGTACTATGATGTCATTTACTTTAATAATAAGTCTTTTTAAACACTATTATAATAATAATAATAATTTAGATATGTTAATGATGTTATCTGACATCCTATAGTTTTTGTAATTATTTATACTCATTGCCCTCTTTCATCCCTTCATTGAAGCCACTGCTTCAAAACGTCACCAATATACAAACTTCTCTTGATCAATTATGGAGGAATGTATAGTACTTTTTCTCTCTTTACTCAGAATTTGATATGGCACCTATGCTCCAGTACTATGATGTCATTTACTTTAATAAAAACACTATTATAATAATAATAATAATTTAGATATGTTAATGAAGTGATGATATTAATGCCAAAGGAAACTCCATTTCAGATGAGGTCAGCTCATTTTGAATTAATTCAAAAAAGGTAAATAAGCAGCGCTGAAGTTAATTTTTTCTATCATGGCATATTGCTTACATCTTGCTTATTCGTACCTATCCCACTTGGGACAAAACCCTCAACCGGTGATCAACACCAGGTTGAACGATAACCCAACCCTAGTGGTTGCTGTGAGCTATTTCCACGCAGGTCATGGCATTGAATCTAATTCTGAGTTTTGGCAAATCTACAGGTCTGCATACCTGAACAAAGGAAGAAGGGAGAACACAAGCATTTTCACCTCACCATCCCGGTCAAATATCATATTTTTTTAGTAAGATTTGCAATCCTAAGTGGTATAGTCCTCTAGGCACTGGAAAGGATCAGAATATGGCAGTGAGCTCCACCCGCTCTGAACACAACCTGCTGCCAGTGCATATCCTTCACTAGGTGCTCAGAACTCCATGACAATGATAGGGTTGCTGGGTGTCTTTGATACCATCAACCACCCATATAACTCAAGACACCTGGGAGCATCATGTTGGCATTTAACACACAAGTTATGAGGGGTCCAGGCTTCAACATACAGATCAAAGTGATTTTCTGGCTGAGAACATTATCCAGAACCATGCAAGTGTTCATAATTATCTTGTGACTGTGGTTGTGTTTCAAGGGTTAACAAACTGACAACAGTTCTCAACCAAATAGCAAGAGTTACTTATGATCTGCGTCAAGATTAAGACTTATCATACTGTAAATTTCCAGTTTGAGCAATTGAGATCATTGGGCAAACAGCAATAAAGTGCCTAAGATTTGTGCCAGTGCAGAAGGAGGACAAGTTTCTATCATAGCTGCTACTGCCTCAAGTATTGCCACAGAGCTTAATCAAATTATCCTGAAATCTACTTGGGCTCACTAAAACTTCCAGCAAGCAGACTTCATTTATATTTGTCTAAGACCTGGGCCAGGAAACTGAATTATAATTGAATGCCATTGTGACTTAAATCTGTTAATATATTCAAGGATTTCTGAACTGGATCATCTGAGTAGGGTTTGTGTGCCGGACAGTGAGTTGTTTAAAAAAGATTTCCTATGTTATTCTCAAGTAGTATAAATTGATGCAATTGTTTCTTTTACACATACATTTTGAAGTGAAATCTAATAAATAACTGTCGGAAACTGGAGTTGTAAGCAACCTTAGGGTTTGACTACAAAACCAGGGATATTTCAAAATTGGTTAATATCCCCCATCTCCTTTTTGTCCCTTGTATCTCATTTATCTTACTTTTTACATATTCAAAATAACTTATTTTACCATTTTTTATCAATCCTCTAATTTGATTGGTTTTATCCTCCAACTTTCTTGTATTAATTCAATCCTCGCTAACTGATTTTGTTTTAACATCTGGCAGCTTAAGCATACCTATAAGAAATGTTCACGTTTCCAATAATTGGAAACAAGTATTCTGCAGGAAAAAAAATATACAATTTTTTGTTTGAGCAGCCTACAAATATCTTAGTCTTCAAACATAATGTTCTTGGTTATGATGCCAAGTGGCTAGCGGAATGTAATCATCAACCTGAAATTCAAGCCATTCTCAATCACACAATAAGCAAACACAAATGGTTTCCTGGATGCTTAGCCCATACAGTTTTCAATATATGTAACTGTCAAACAGATCTCAAGTATATTTAATTTTTAAATCAAACTGGTAGATAACTTGTCATAGGAAACAAAATGTTAAAAGTGGCATTAAAACTGTAAAAAGTGACATTAAAACTGTAAAAAGTGACTTAAATAACCAACCTAAAACTGGTAGCTTGTAGAAGCTACACTTAAACTGAAGTATGCAAGATGAAATCAAACTTTCAGAAACATTTTACAAACATTTGAATATTTCAGGAGAAATTTAAAGCTGAATTTAAATCAAACAACATTGCTTGATACATTTGAGAAATTTTGAAATTTGTTCACTATTGGCAGTATTTATTCACTAAAGTGTTGTTACCTTCTATGAAATATTTAAGATGGGCTAGAAGTACAACATACCTCCTATCACTGAGAAGATCGAAGAGTTTACCCCCATAAATCTCAAAAAAGCTAAGCCACAGGTGGAATCCTTGATTTCGGTATACAGGTTGATTCATACGAGCTAGTATATCCTCTGATGCCTTGAGAGGCAATGGCTGCATTGTGTAGGTTTTTCCACTACCTGGTTATGAAAAAAAATCAAGAAAGAAATGAAAGAGGATCAAGATAAACAAGCAATTTCAATCTTTATATTTCAGTATTACGAACAAGTGATAAATGATCCTATACCATGAAAACTCAAGCAACTGCACAATAAGACAACAAACTCAAATGAAAAACAATATCTCAACGTTTATCCACCTAAACAACCAGCCTATTGCATTTATCTACCAAAAAGGAGCTGATACTTGTCTATCAAAACTGAACTGGCTGCACAATTACTCATTTACTTGACTCAACTACCACCAGCATGTTCAATTTTTAACGTATGAAAAAAACTAATAAAATATTAAAAACTGCAAACTCACCTGTCTGACCATATGCAAAACATGTTGCCTTTGTGCGATGGAAGAGAATGGGAATAATGGGCTCCACAGTACATCGATAAACCTGCAAATTGAATTAATTTTTAAGCCGAAAATATATTTAAACACTGTAAGATAACCATAAACAAACCACATTGCATGCCCAGAGCATCCTAGAATCCTTAACATCAATGAATGATACAGGTTTGCACATATAACACTGGAGAAGTATAAAGAAAGAAAAGTTTTTTACAGTTCTTCATCTATTTAAGCGACTTGTTTCAGGAGATGTCGTCCAAGAACATAAAGTTCTTAAATAATATCTTTGTATTCCAACAATGCATATTCAAATTTGAAATAAATGTCTACACAAAAAGTAAAGACAAGCAAATGTTCTGTGTTGCATTCCTAAGACTGGTAAATTATATTGTTACTTCCTCTAAATTTCTGGAAATGACAATTGTGTCCAGCATTACAGCAAAAGCATAGGCAGCCATACTCCCGAGATAAGGGGACATTGAGACGGGGATGTGTTTTGTGGATGGGTTTTTTTTAGGCCATTTTTGGGGACTGCATGGGAGAGCAAAGGGCGAGGCTATATTAAAATTCGGGAAAAGATTTTAAAAATAGGTAAATTTCAAATATTCATATGATATCATGTTTTTATGGCAAGGGTATCATTGCAACCCAGCCCAGCGATCATCCTACCTTACCTTGGTCTTACATACTACCAAGTTGGGGTTTAGAGAGAAGCAAGCTGGGGTGACATGAGTCCCCAAGGGATGTACGCAGTCACCTGCAACAACGTGCATCGGGTGACTTTAAGTCTCAAAGTTGAACCTGAGACCATTAGGGAGCAAACCCACGGCCAAAGCCAACTCCGCTACTTGTGCAAGCTAATACTTATTTCATTTAAAGAGGGGAAAACGCTTCTGACCCAAAGCTATGAATTGGCGAGTTCACAAACAAAGGACATCATTTACAATTTAATCAATAAACACCAACACCCCACTAGGGCTTGAACCTTGATGGCAAAAACAACAACACTACAACTTAACCATCACACCATGCCAGCACCAGCCATATGATAACATTGATAACATAATAACAATGATAAGGCATTCATCATATTGACATGTACATTATAGAAACCTTAATGCACAACAATAGAGTTCACATAAATGTCAAACAAATTAATATTAATAAATTTAAAAGCTTAAAAGTAAGGAAAACATAAATCTCAAATGCATAAACAAATTAACCTTCGAAAGGAATGCCTACCTTCTATTTCCATATCACTCTTGCAAATATCAAAAATACAACGTCCATCTTTACAAACATCAAAACAATATGTCCAGATTGTATATTGGCATATATTATACCTTTACAAAGTCGGATACCAATTTTTGAATCTTTGAGACAGGCATTAAAGTAGTTAAATGCTAAGTTACCGGTTCGAGTTCGGTTCTAAGTTCGGGTACGAAGAACCGGTTCGCAAGTTCGAAAAAATTTTCAAAAGGGGTTTGGGTTCGGGTTCGAAGAAATGTGTAAAAATTTTAAAATTATATATATATATGAAGCTTAGAAGCATGAGTTAAAATTAGACTGTCACCTAGTATCATAAAAACAACAAAAAAACACCATAAACTTGTAATTATAGCATCATATAAAAATCAAAATATTAGAATAATAATATTGAGTTCAATTATCATTGTTTTGACTTTCAACAATTGGAACTTTATACTAAATTTCAATCATCTAATGGATTATCTATTCTTCTTCTTCTTCATCATCATCATCAAAGGCATTAGTTGATTCAGAAACAGTGCCAATGCCAATGGTATCAGCTGCATCAATAACAATCTCGCTTTCCAAGTCCTCAAATGCTTATTACTTTTTCACTGTACAAAGAGCTTGTTTGTTTGTAATTATTAATTAACATCCTACTTGAAAAATCATAAATGTTAAAAAAGTAGCTGGCAAATCCCTTCACCTATTGAAGATATTGTTTAATGTTTAAAATATGATTTATCACTATAGAGAGCTTCCAATTAATCGGACAGGGGTCATTATCAGCAATTGGATATACAAATATCACTGGAAGAAATCGTGAGGGCTAGTTTAATTTGATGTAATAAATATCTGAACTACAGTAGATTTTGTTTTGTGATGTTAAAGATCTTATTCAAAATCTGTAATAATTGTTTTCTGCACCAAATTATAGAATGTTTCTCAGTGGAAAAGTACCTGGTTTGACCTGGGTTCGACCTGGTTCTGTCCTGGTTCGACCTGGATTCTGCTCGGACGAACCAGCCTGCCTGGGTTCGAATCCTGGGCGAACCCACAGGCGAACTAGACCAGAACCAAGTACCAGTTCGAACCCAGGCTGGTCTGGAGGGGTCTAGGGACGAACCAGCGTAGCTAAGGTTAAATCAAAATGTGATATGGTATTAAAATAATGAAAACGGAAATTGTAAACCATGCAGTGCAGCCAACAGCCAACAACACCAGCAATTATGCTGCAGCACTGCTACAATTTCCACCTGACAACAAAAAATAAAAGAAGCCTTTCTAAAACTTGAGGCAAACTCCAATGGTTTTTCCTTTTTTTGTATGTCTATAATTTGTCAGGTAACTGAAAAGATTTTTGGATACTTTGGTGTATCTTTTTTTCTTGCTGTATCAAATTTAAGTTTAACATTATATAAACTCTTCCACTATTTTTTTATCCCATGGTTCCTTCAGATATTATAGTTTTGTCCAAATGCAGAAGCGATAGGACTGTCATGAAACGGATTCCTCTAAAAAATCTTAACAAGGATTTCAGATAAATCATTATTTTAAGTTTTTTTTATAGCATTCAGTTGCAGCAATAGGGTACAGCTTAACCAATAGTTACTTTGTTATGTTTGGGTTTTTCCTTTTAATAAAACTCAGCTACAGCAGTAGGGGACAGACATCCCCTAACCGCCCCAGGGACAGCCAACCATTCCCTATCTGCCCCCTGCCTGTCCCCATGTACCCAAAACATTTCCTGTAAAAAAAAAAATTAGAACAGGAACTACTAAGGGGCATCCCCATGCGGTCCCCAATATGTGTTTGCTTGGGAAACCCAAGGGATGCGTCCACGGTGAAAATAGGTAATACTAATAAATGAAACTCCAAAAAACTAAATACATTGTATTAACAATAAACCAAATATATAGAGTTTACAGATGCCATAAAAAGCGTTAGCAAAAAAAATAAAGCAGTCTAAATAAAGACAACATCTAAAAATAGAACAGATTAAGACAATTAAAAAGTAGAGCCTAAATGACCATTAAACTAAGATTCTAAATAGCAGGCTAAAAATAGCAAGAATCTAAGATACTGAAAATAGTCTAATATCCTCTCTTAATGGTCATTCTATCAACTACCCTACACAAGACTGTACATGTCTTGTGATCATAAATTCTTCAGAACATTCTGCTGCTGTTGAGACCCTCCCTAGATCTGCAGAATGTCAATGACCAAGACTAGCCAAAATCTGTAAAAAATGGTAAAATCCCACACAAACAAACAACTTCACGAACTACAGATCCCAAAAACAATTTTTGAGGATAGCAAAATCCGAAACACGGAGTAGCATACAAAACATTGTTTTTAAGGAAAAAACGGTAAAAGCTTTACAGAAACCAATGAGCCCTCTCAAATTACGGAAATCCTAACCAAATCATATGAGAGCAAACCCTTAATTTTTGAGGAAAGGTGCATAAACCCTCCCAAAATTTTAAGGAAAAAAATTATAAAAAACCCCTGAATTTTTTTTTAAGAATAAAAAATTATGAAAAACCCACAAAATAATTTTTTAATAGGAAAAAATTATAAACCCACAAAATATTTTTTTAAAGCAAAAATTATAGAACCGACAGATAATTTTATTTTTTTAAGAATAAAAAATTATGAAAAACCCACAAAATAATTTTTTAATAGGAAAAAATTATAAACCCACAAAATATTTTTTTAAGACAAACAATTATAGAACCAACAAATTATTTTTATTTTTATTTTGAAATTAGCAAGAGACCCTAAACACGCTTAAGAGTTTAAAGACCTGAATGCCAAAAACAACAGAAAACCCTAGTTTGAAGCACAGAAGAATCTGAGAACACCCTAAATCGTGGATTTGAGCCTGTCAAAAGTTACAACAGTGCGGCATGGATTTACTGAATATGTCATTGATTTTGTTTGAAAAATCACAAAAAAAAACAGAACAGAAAAACAAAAAACGTTGTGCAAGCTGCATCTGAAAATATAGGGATCGTCAGGTGTAGTAAAACACAAAAAAACGCTAAGGAAAATCACATTAAAAAAGCCAACTGCAGACAAAAAAGGGTTGCACAATTTTGCAGAAAGAACAGGCATGAAATCCTAAACGCATCTGTAAAAAAATGGCACCAAGAAAAGGCAAAAAATCTGAGAAATCCGCACAGGTTTTATTCAGAAAATGCAAGTACGAAATCTTATTTTAAACTCTCAATGGGGCATGCAAAAAAACACGACAGCTGGAGCTAAAAATGACGCCCAGACTTGTACAATATCATGGCTTGAAAACGCATGAGTCTTATGCATGCGAACAGACGTGAGAAGGTCGTGGATTTGCAGTAAAACCCTAGGCAGGTTTGGAATAGACTGTGAATGGTGGAAAAAAATCCTTTGAAATTCTCACCAAAAAAATTCCCTCGAAAATTTCACAATCCTGGGCCCTCCCGTGAAGGAGTCATACCCAGATCGGCTCCTAGTCTGATACCATGAAACTCTAAAAAACCGAATACATTGTATTAAGTTTAACAATACACCAAATATATAGAGTTACAGACACTATAAAAAGCATTAACGAGAAAATAAAGACAGTGTCTAAAAATAGAACAGATTAAGACAATTGAAAAATAGAGCCTAAATGACCATTAAACTAAGATTCTAAATAACAGGCTAAAAATGGTCTAATAATAAACAATGACAACAAAAGAGAAAGTTGTAGATCAGCAAATAGGCTTAATATAGATATTCAAAATACATTTATATGCTACTGTAACCAGATAATTAGAGCATCTTCAAGTATTGCACATATATCAACTAAACTCCTCTAAAAACCACAATATTGGGAGCTACAAAGACTTCATAGAATAAAGCTACAAATCCAAGGACCATTTCATACAAAATTTGGTGCATAACATGGTTAACAAAACCAAGTGACATAATAAAAGCGCAATATTAGACTTATTTCCAACATTACGTGTGTACACATTCCCCCACCCCCAAAATTGCCACATTTTTGGGACAAGGATGTCCCCGGGATGCATATTGTGATGGAGATGTCTCCCTAACACAAATCCTGTTGGATTAGTGACATTTGTTGTTGCCTAAAAGCACATCAACGATTTTTTGAAGTGAAATATCCTGAACTAGGATATTGTTTCAAATCTGATTTGGGTTATCAATTTTTGTCATGTTTTGCTATATTTCATTGCAAAATAACATGCAAACTAAAAGTACAAAGGAAACAATATAGATTTCCAAGGAAATAAGCGATTTCAAAGGCAAATCTATTGAAAATGATTCTGATATAAAACTTGCATGGTTGTTACATCAAATATACTGCTGTTACAATTCTAGAACATGTATAAAATTCACATGCAACATACCCACATGATTCCACTCCAATATCATCAAAGCCCCTATGAGATATGATCATTTGTAGCATACGGAAGAAGATTGAATGACATGCGAGAAGAGTGACCATTGCAAAAGTGGAGCTGCTGTTGTAGACGTGCACCAATTCCAACATACAAGGGGAGAGTCCATATCAACCAAACCCACAAATAATCACTGCAATATGAGGAATGATCGCTGCCCAAAATGGATAAGTTGTTACTATAGAATCGCCCACAAATAGGGCCAAACATCAATGAGAATCCACCCTCACAAGGGTGCCATGAATATTTCCAAGTCATGGCCAACGATGGGCTAGCCGTTCACAAAACTAAACAATGTAATCCGCCTATGAGTCCTAAAGCGAATCCACCATGGAGGCTGATTCAAGTTTTCGTCCAAATCACCAAACCATCTAGGGTTTTATTGGACCTTCAAGCAAAGCTTCAAGCTCACAAACAAAATACTTAAAATAATATAACAATCTCCAAAATGCCTTCACAATCCCCTTTTTCCTCCTTTTATAATAATTTTTTCCCTATTTTGAGAGAAATACTTTACTTGTTTTATTTTATTTCATTTTCCCTTCAAAAAGTAACTTTATGTTATAATTTAAAGTTGACATTATAATAAACTCCCTTTTATTCATGATGTTTGTATAGGTTGATGATAAGTAATGACTTAAAGTGGCCTCAATAAATAATTGAATTTCACTTTAGCTTTTTTGCTTCTTATATTTAATTTTCACCTTATTAATTCTTTGGCTCCATATCAAGGACATTACATGAAGGCATGACCACCAAAGATGAATAACAGGATTTGCGAAATCATGAGGGCATAGGAAAACCATGGGTATCTAAACATGGAAGTAGCTGTCATGTTTCTATATTGTCACATGTTTATTAGTTGAAACTTTCATAAGGGGTTAGAAGTAGGGATTGCAGATGGTCATTTGCTACTTGAAAATCAATGTCTCAGCATATAAGGAATCAGGGGCAATCATTTCCCAATCTCGATGCATTACAACAATGGGGCAAACAAGGGCCCTTAACCACACACTTCATATCACCAAAGCATCATCAACTGACAAGACTATCAACATAGCAATAAAGATTAATACCTTTAATCAAATGAGTCACTTCTAACGCAACCAAGAATTGGAAGGAGAAACAAAGGATGATAACATATGCCCCTCTGCTTTGTATACACTAGAAATCAACCAAATGATGACATCTCGAAATAAATGGCAAAGTGAAGCCTAAACTTGTGCCAAGAAAGATGCATAGCTAGGCATAATGCAAAAATATTTATCCATCCATAAGCCAATCAAAGCATCCAACATTCCCCAAAAATCAAGCTTAGCCCCAATTCTCCCATTTAGAAACATCATACTTATCATATCATCCTACTCATAAGATGTTGCCAATCATGTGCAACATTGCAATCTTTCCCCCATGTGCAATCTCATCATTTATGATCATAAATGATCAGTCATGGAAAAGCCATAAACATTCATCCAAAAGACAAAATGATAATAAATGATGAGGACCAAGAGGCACTCATTTTTGGTGATAAAACCACATGGCCTTCTCAAACATTACAATATTTCCACCATGTACACTCCAATCTCAGCATTTAAAAGCAATGCACATACAAAATAAATCATGGAATGGAAATGACACTCATCCAAAAGGTAAAATGTTAATAAATAATGAGGATCTAGAGGTCTCATTCTTGGCAACAGCATACACACACAGCCATCTCAATCATTGTGATATTTTCGCAACCTACATTCCAATTTCATCACTTAAGAGAAATTTGCATAATTATGCAATAATGGAAAGGCCACAAACATGTAAGAACCCTTCACAAGCTCTAATTGCTGAAGCTGTCTAAAAGTTTATAATTTTTTTGTGGTTTTCACAAGTTTTAGAGCAAAAGGCAAATATTCCATAATCTGAAATTCTGAAACAATTTGAAATACTGCTGCAACTTCTATTTATTTTCTAATGAAATACAAGCAAAAATCTAGACAATCCTTTATTGGAAAATGATCACCAAAAGCAACTGACATACATAAAAAACCTAGAATAAAACCGTTACGGCTGCTGCAATTATTTTTGCTGAAGTAGTAAATCTTGAAGATGTCGTTCTGTCTCCTAAACCCTTATGCCATCCAAATAGAACTCTATTATTTTCTGCAGGCAAAAATCACACTTTCCAGCATGTGCGCCATGAACATAAATAGGCTGCGATTTGTGATTTTCAGCCACGCTTCAGCTAGCCTCTATATGATATAATCTATCTTCGTCAATCCCCAACTGCCAGCCAATATTATCTCTCCACAACTGCAAGTCAAAACCCTCTGCTAAAGCACAATAAGAATCTTTGGATGAGACCCTCTCCACAATACCAAATTCACCAGGTATTTCATTGGCTCAAATGGCGAACATAGAAGAAAACTACGTTTCTCCAATGGTGAATATTGAAAACCCTTGTCCAAAGCTCAGAGCAAGAAACAATAATCAATAACAATAACAATGGATAGCTCATTCTTCATTTCCCAAGCAAATATAGGCCTCCAAAACCCTAATCGAAAATCCTCTTCAAGGTTGTGATTTTATTTAATGAAATAACATTATGATTAAATAAAATCATTAACATTTAATTGAATTAAACTTAGGGAAAGCTTTTAATAATTCTCCTCCAAAATAAAATACTCAATCGGCCCTATTCGATGTGTTATAAACCCATCACTTAGTGATTTAAATATAAAGTCAATTTAACTTTATATTAAATCCTTTGCCATTTAATTAATATATAACCACTGAAAACTGAATAACTCCCTTAAAAATGAGAATTTGGCTTAACCGTCTAGAACTGGAGTTGGCCTAATAATTTCCCATGTGATCAAATAATATTTCTAAAAATAGCAGGGGTCCATCTCTATGGCTCAAAAATAAACCCAAATATAGAAACCTTTGCTAAAAATAGCAAAATCCATATAACTAAGCCAAAAAAATCTCTTAAGCCAACTGAAAACATTGAGCTCTACCAATACTGAACCATCAGAAAACCATACCTTCATTGTGCCTGAAAAGACCCCCTATCCATGCCTACTAGCCTGCGAGGGTCCGCTAATAGGCTAATCACTTACTAGCATGATGTTGCTAGCTAGAAGGGGACATCACAAAACATGCTCAAAAAAGAATAACTGCATGCATGGCCTCCTCCAATATGAATGGTAACTGCTACATGATCCTTCATCAATACATTCACAACTTGTACTTCACCATACATATGAAACAAGCAATGTCATCTACATCTCGCAAGATATTGAAAACTAGACCTACGTCTAGATGCCTTCTCTCCAAAATGAGGAAGTGCTTGTGGATGATCCATGCCTTAAATATATCTTCTCTCTCCTAAAGACGCATCATGCTCTAGACAACCCTCACAAAGAGCTGAATTTGGTGAAGATTCTGTGTCCGCTAGTGTATGTCCATCAAAAATAGGTAACATCATTTCCATATAACCAAGTATGGATCTCTCACTCATAATAATTGGTTCAATTATATCAATGAACTCATCTCCATTCTTTCCAAGACCATTTCCTAAATAGCCTATTTTATGATGTAGATTCAAACAAGTATTTGTGTATCACTAGTAAGTAATAAATTGTCATTAAAAGTATTGATTCCTTCATGTGAAGAGGCTTGTAATTGGTCTTCTAAAGTCTTATGTCATGGTTTATTGAAATTTACGACACTAATCACAGCCATCATGAGACTCTAAACGATAATTTATGGACAATTTCCAACTACCAATGGCTAATCTAACTTTTGTAGTTTGTTTTTGGAGTTAAGCAATGTTTCTCACTTTCACTTTACCCTCGTTGGCATCTGTATACATTAATTAGATTGAGTATTTTCTTAGACAACATTATCTTTTGGACAACAGTTGCATGCTTTATCACAGTGTGCTTTCTATTTTGCTCTGTGTTGATGGCATGGTCTCCATTCTCTCAACAACTTGCACAGATAGTTTTATGCATTTTGTAAGTTTTGTGACCTTACTTAAACTTACTTAAACTAAGGTTGTGGTCTTCAAGTCTATCAAAGATGTTATTTCCAAGTTTCATTTCTTCTATAAAGAAAGCCCAATGGAGATCACCGCTTCTTACACCTATCTAGGAGCATAGTTTATTGATCATATTTCCTTGTAGTCTACTTCTCAAACTCATTTTAAAGCTCCAATGCCTTGCAGTTGCATTTCCATAATATCCCTTTGAAGATATGCCTCCTCGACACAATGATTAAGCACACAATGATGTTTCCCTCTAAAGTATGGATCCTTAGTTTGGGATCCTTTCACTAGCTTCAATTAATAGATTTCCAATGATTATGCTTGAGTATATGATGTAATATATACAAACAGTTCCTTAATACCCTTTCATCGTGAGAAGCTTATATCTGTGAGTGGCTTTGCTCCTTATAGTGATAGATATCTATATTTGCACTCTTTTTCTCCAATAAAATCGCTCCTTTGGTTTCCCTCCACATGTTCACATACTTGGTTCTCCAAATTTCATTTTCTTTTTTAATCTATCAGCATTCCTTTGGAGAAGCTTCCGCCTTCCAAGTACTCCTAGTGTGCGTCTTGTCACCTTCTCCCAAGAAAAGAGATGCTCAACAAGTCTAGCAAAGTGAACATTTACTACTAGTACATTCATGTTACCTTAACCTCTCCTTTGAACTCTCAACCACAAACTAGCTTTATTCACTAAGAACTACTTATTGATCACTTATTGGAACATTGTTTCTAACCCAACTATCTCAAGCACCACAATTTTTACGTTTTGAGGATTCCCCTTGGCCAAATGCAACTATGCTCCCATTAACTTCATGTTGAGACAAACCACCATATCTATAGAGTAGAAGTGCTTACAGCCTTTTCTCTCTTTAGGAGATTGAGCTTGAGGAGCATTTTAGTTTTCAATGTTCAATCTTAAAATGAAATCTAAGGTAGATATCATTGTCTATACAAAGATCCTAATCATTCTCTATCCACTTTCTTCTACTACCCTAACTAGAAATGCTTTGCAGTGTTTCTTCATAAGGTCACCAATTTCATTCATAGACCACTTCAAAGTTATCCAAAACCTACTAGATTGATTAGTTCCTTCTTTCAACCCCTCACAAAAGTTGGAGATGTTAAGCACCCTTTGGATTCTTGTAATGTATCCATTTCTCTAAATATCATTTCGTGAGATTTTAGCCAATTTCCAAATTTTCTCGTAAGTTGTAACGTCCCCTTTTTGGGATTGCCCTAAGTCTTGCCCAAAAATCACAAATTTCATTAAAATAAGAAATGTAAGATAGTTAGAGACATAACTTTACCAATTAAAATGCCTTTTAACAAGATAAATCCTGATTTAAGTCCTACAACCATATCAAACAATATCGGCTGTATGTTATAACCAAAGTTCCCAGACTCATACTCGACTCGACTCAGCGAGAATCACTCAACTCGTGACTCGGCAATGACTTGGCAAAATGAAAAAACCTTTCAAATTTAGAGATTTCTAAAGATTTAAAACTTGTTTCATGCACCCATTATTGAATAAAGCTTAAAGACATAATAACATCATTAAATAGAAGCTAATTTGATCACATACATAAATATACATCAATCACATAAGTACAAACACAAATTAATACATTTACGACAATTAATACACTGATAGATAACCGATATTAACGAACACAACAATAGGCATTTTATGCCAACTACATCATACCCCCCAAAAGAAAAAGTCATCTACCAGACGACAAGTATACATCAAGTAATATCCAGGAAGACTAATGGCAAACGTGTAGATAATGACTCATATTACACAAACTCAAAGTTGTAGTGTACTTGAAAAATAAAATGGGGGTCTAGGGGCAACACCCCTAGCCAAGTGAAGTGGCAATGCCCCTTGCGAGGGTTTGAGGGCATCGCCCCTTGCGAGGTCAGAGGGTAGTGCCTTCAAAACCACATAAAACTCCATAGCGTGCATCATTTTCTTGAATTTTTAAGATGCCAAAAACAGCACTGATAAAGCCCAAAAATGCAATTTCCAAATCTCTTCTTGCCAAATCTCTTAGTTGTCAAACAAAGCACAAGAACTCAAAGAATTGCACCTGTCGTAAGGAAGGGTGGTGTTCATGTAGCTTCTATTTGATGATGTTACTAAAAGTCAATGACCCACTCAGATTCTAGACGTGAGTTTTGCATCTAAAATTGAGTGTTTTTAGGGCTGCAAGGAAGAAAAAAGTCTAAAAAAAGTTCAAAAAACTTTTGTTTTTTTTGTTTTCTTATTGCCCAACTCAAGCTTGTCATTGGCTGAGTCAAGAGGCTCGGACTTGGCGAGTCAGGCGAATCAGGTGTCTGACTTAGCTAAGTCCAAGTCCAAGTCCATCTGACTCGTCACGAATGACTCGACTTGCCCGACTCACCGCAAGTCTGGGAACTCTGAATAACCCATAAATCTCAATTATTTATATTGGGATTAGTAATTTGACGCAAGGTAGGGCAGGATGAGGGGCCAAAGGCACACCCAAATCACCAACCCCCTTGCAAAAACAACACATGGAAGCAATAACACAACAAGGAGAGAGAGAATGCAGGGAAATAATATATTATTCATCAAATAACCTCATACATGTCGGGTTGTAAGGCCTTCCAGTTACGGCCAATTATCATTAGAATTCAATTACAACAGTCCTCATACATGCGAGGATTCAACTTTCAAATCCTATCTCCTATCTACTAACTGCTGCCTAAAAACTACAACCAACTACTTTATTTATACAAGAGGCTACCGAAACAAGTCGGCCTTCAGATCCATCATTGGAGAAAGAAACGACTAGATCTAGGTTCACACGCTTCCCAATGATTGATGTAAACATTAACTCTGCAGCCAAATTCAATGCACAAGTCAGCCTCAATAGAAATCCAAAATAAACTACTTGGTGAGAAAGATTACCGAGCGACAGGAAATTAACTCGATGAACCAACCGAGCCAACTCGGTGAACGAAGAAACCAAGTAGCAACCGAGCCCCATCGGTGGAAACAGGAATATATCACCGAGAGCCCAAAAGCAACTACCGAGCATATCTAACAACTCTAACTTGTTTTTGGTGACACAGGATTGCCAAGAACCGGAGATGCTCCTACATCATAATTACACAAATGAGTACAAAAAAAACATCATAATTCATTATGATAGGTCATGTCACATCTATATTCATTTTTAGCATTCACTCACAATAGGGTTTGAATGAGGTACCATGATAGTCTAGCCCGAAGCAATCCTCGCAATAAGCCCAAGCGCTGACACTTACCCTCTTCACCCCAATAATTCACTAGATAGGTCATGACACATCTATATTCAATTTTAGCATTCAATTGCAACAGGGTTTGCATGGGGGAGCATGATAGCTTGGCCTGAAGCAATCCTCACAATAAGCCTAAGAGCAGACACTTACCCTCTTCGCCCCAAGTGGCAAGCACTTTGGACATCCAGCATGGGCTGGTCTACCTAGTGGGGTGCTTGTATCTGCCCTCCCTATCCATGCCTCCTTATTCATCCTCTTATTCCTTGTGATTTCTCCAACAATCAATCATCGTAGAGGTTGGAAAGGAAATCGCAATAGGGTGCCCAGAAATCCTCCTATCTAAACTCAAGAGGAGGCACATTGGACATCCATCATGGGATGGTCTACTTAGATGGTGATCTAGTATATGCTCCCCTTTCTTGAATTTCCTCTTCTCCACATGATTGCTTGTAGGATTATAAATAGATTAATGATTTAGAATATGCATTTTACATTATCACACAACAATTATTGATTCCAATATTCAAACTACTATAATTGTAGAACATAAGATTTTGCAGGTTATATACTTTCAGTCAGCTGTTGCATTTAGACAGATCTGACTTGAATGCTGATTCCCTCTTGGATGCTAATCCCTGCTGCCTTGGATGAGTGCTATTGCTGAATGGTTCAATCTATCTACTGGATCTCTGGATATTATTTGCTCTCTTATGAGGATTGATGTTCCTTTTGAAATGACTGCTTGATGTCTTGTCTCATCATAGTCTTCCCTTAGGATTCATTTATGATGCATCACCCAAAAATGACATGAAGGCATATCATAATATGTTGCATTTGCAATATCAAGCAAATGAAACACTACTTTAATTTAGCTATTATTTAAACAAGCATTAAACACATTCTATAGCACCAATTTTCTCAGAAAACACTGTACAATAAACATTTCACATTCGTATGAAAGCATGGCTATAATTCTTTCAAAATTTAGACAAATTTCTAACAATAAGTTGACATAGGGAAAACAATTAGATGAATTCCATAAAACAGATTGCTATAAGTCTTTGATACTCAAAATCAGGAGTGAATTTAAAAGGAAACTTGATTGGTTGTGGCATTATAGGCATGTACCTCCTCGTTGGTGACATACTGGTCTAAAACTGAGTCAAAAGTAAATTCACTTTTCTCCACGTATGCTGTCAAATCCACCTACAAGACAATAATAAATCGTCAACACTGTAAGTCAAAACATTTAGAATTTAAAAACTCATTATTGACCATGTCAATTTAAGAACTCTTTATTTCTTCCTGACAAGAAGAGTCACATCCTGAAATTTGCTTATTAAACTAAGACCTGATTAACCAATAAAGTAAAATTAAAGTCAGATAAACTTGCCAGCAACTGCTTAGAAATAAGAAAACCCTTACTTGAACACTTCTAAATCCATCTAATAAATAATAAACCAAGTGTACTATGCACAAAAAATGTAGTTGTTCCCATCAAAAGTCATGCGTGAGATAATCCCAACTGGAGGATTCTTTGGTCTGTTGTAGCATTTAGGTATCGTTCACCAACCACTACTAGTATGAGATATTTGATTGTTCACTTTAAAATTGTCCTAAAAGTAATTAACTTATAAAACAAATAGACAAAAAACAAATTCCAATAATCTTACAGCAATCCTTTTGAGTAAGAAAAGGATACCTTTAACTTAGTCTCATGAACAGTTAATGAGGATGCCTTTGAATCAATTGTTACTATGTCATCTTCCTTTCGAGCCAACTCCTTTTTGTTTAAAGGCCTTTTTCGTACCTGAAAACATGTCAAAGAAATTGATCCTGATCCCAATAATTTGAAAGCATTAAAAAAATGCCTCACATAGAGTAAACCACCTTAAACTGTGACTCAGCAGACTTTAGAATCAAATTTATGTGTGGTAGGGCAACGCAGCAAAGCAAGCTGTAGATGACCAAACCTTAAAAATAAGCCCACTTTAGAATAGACCATTTGACAGGTTCATCATTATATCACCCATTTTACATGCAATGGTACAGTTTGGCAATAGAAAGCCAAATCCATAAGTTCATATTCCTTCAGGCGAATTATGTTTCTTCAAATTCATAATCCTTTGCTTTACAACAAAATCACATCTTCAGTTCATAATTCTCGTCCTTTATCAATATGTGCTAGAAATATAACTTCCTCTTGTAGACAACATTAGGGGACAGTATCTTTGTCAAACTAGAATGATACCTAAATATTATAAAATTTTATTATTGAAACTCTTGTCCTTATTAAAACAAAACAATATACATTATCTTCCTTCATTACTGTCAATTCTATTTAAAAACATAGGAAATGAGTAGCTTCGCATTAGCACTGTCTACACATCAAAGTGAAGCATATTTTTCCACACATTTATACATAGGAATGCTACAAAAAAATCTGAGAATATGATTTAACCTTTAATTTCAGTGTATGATTTTGTCCTAACGTGAACAATATTCTTGACATGGCATTCAAAGTTCACCTCACAATTAGTTGGGCATGTCAGCAACTATCTCTAATTTCTTGACACAAAATACTTGCTTGGTTTAACTCCTTATAAAGGAGATAACACCCTATGATTAGTAATAAAATGAGAGCTCAAAAATTGATAGGGTAAAATATTCAAGTTCCCAATATTATAATTCGTTTAAATGCTGAACTGAAATGAAATGCAATTTAAAAACAAGGTATTTTACATTTCATTTATTTGTGGCCTAGCTACCAGGTTCAAAAAAATTATATTGTTATTAACAAAAAATTCAGAAAATCAAAACTGTGAAAATCAAAAATAGAAAGCTATGCCAAGAAAATGTCAAGAAAATCCATCTATAATAGACAACCCCAAGGAGCCAATAATCATAATAAAGCATAGAATAATGACAACTAGCTAATGACAATAGTATAGTTTATTAACTTCCAATTCCACAATCAAGTAAATGACAAACAGGTAATAAAAATATCCTATTAAGGATGGATCACTCCTTTAAAGCTCCCACAACTTTGCTGGCTCTGGCATTCACAATCATCTAATCCTCTACTGTGTGCTTTGGGCAGAAGTGTTACTATGTGAACAGGCAAGGTTCTTCATGCAATCTTGTTTCAGCTCTAGGCACCGATGACTCTCATTGTTACCTTCCATGGCTGATGCTAGGCCCAATTTCTCCAAGGCTGAAACCAGGAACTAGTGACTTCAAATCTGAGGTTTGCAACAGATTCTTCACAGCTGTGGCAAACCCTTCTAGTTGGGTTAAGATTGTGAATTCTTCTGCAATACTTAGGGCATTAGGATTCCTTCCCTGATAACAGGGGTTCCAATATTTATGTTCAGCCACACACACACTTACATAGCTTCTTGATCAGCCTTCTCATGGTGACTATGTTTCTTCTCTCTTCCCTTTTATTGGAACCTATTCTGAAGCCCACAAGCAAAAATGATTTCACCATGGAGCAAACTTAATGTGTGGTTTTGTGGGATGGGGCGGAAGAAAAGTAAAAGTGGCTGAAAAACATTATTATAATATACAAATTTCAAAAAAATAAGCATTCTGGCGAAAATCTGTGGACAATTAACTCTTGATTGAAAGCCTCTAGTTTAAGAAATTAAAAGGATTTTGTTATATGTTTGTGAGTAAATTACTGGCAACATATAGAATCCCACCAAATAGGGATGCCCTGCCCAAGACAGGTCTGTGATTCTGGGATTAAGGCCTTCGCGGGTAACAAACTATAGTCTCCAAATTTCAATCCTCTCTATGCATCTTCCCTATTCCGCCAGTTTGGGAGAGGCTCTTCACTTTTTATCTGTTGAATGTTTCTCCTCCATCGGTAATTTCTTGGGGAGACTAATCTTTTCCCCAAGATCAATCAGATGTTGAAACAAGAAATTTGTTTATGAGTTGGCAATGGGATTTGAAACCAAACAGCTGACTATGAAGAAATTGCCTTAAATCATGCTGTGCTATACTTGTCAGCGGATTGTTCCCAAGTCCTCTCATTTGGTTCATTGTCACGCCTCTCCAAGGCAGGCCACTTGGTGGAATGGGGCTGAACCACAACACCAGGTTATTGGTTCCAATATCCAGAGGATGATCTCTCAAAGTACTCTCTTGATATGCCTCTTTGAATTCCTTAGATTCTCCATTTGCTTCCTCGCCACCTATAGGCAAGGTGACTCCTTTCCCTAAGCTTTTGTAGTTGGTGGGCCTCCTCCTTCCACTAATGCTAAATCATTTACCCTTTCTCAGGATCTGGTGCAAGTTTCTTCCTCAGAAATTCCCCTTTAGGTATCCCCGACAATCCCCTCTTTTGTAAACTGCGTTCAAAAAATTCTAAAGCTTGGGTCATGATGGAAATGAAATAGAAGAAGATTCCCTTTAACGCAATCATCAAAGTTGAAACCAAAACGATTCTTCATTCTCATTATAAATAGGGTTTGTCAGAATGCTGAACATATCACTTCCCTCCCATGTGTTTACAAAAGGAATTTCTGAACAGTTTTCTTGTCAATAGGACTTTTACACAAAGGCCAAGGGTCCCATGTCCCTCAATTCATTAAACCACAAAAAATGACTAACAGGTAAATGCTTTCCATGTTACATCCCTTCCTTGAAGACTTTTCATATAACTGCAATAACTGTTTCATGGGAAGTATGAAGTTAGTTTATTTTGAGGATTATTGATTAATGAAGTTATTTTGTTTGATTATGAGGAAGGTAAAACCTCTGATGATGCTCTCCCTCTTCTACAGGACATTCAGGAGCATTTGCAGAAAGAGAAACAAGAACAAATACTTCCATCTTATCAGGTTCTATGATTCATACATTGTTAGTTAATTTAGTTATTGAGTTCTTTCTTTCCGCTTAAACAGTAATTGAATTGTTGGTTAATTCATTTTCATGTGAAGGAAGTAAGATGAATATGATGTAATATCTTTTACTTCAGTTAGTTAAACGAACTTACAGTTATCATGTTCATGTAACAAGGAAAGTAGTTTCTTTTTATTATATGGGTTAAAAGGAAAAAAACATTTCCTATGAATTGTTGGTTATTTGTTATTATTATCTGGTAGTTAGGTTTAGCATGTTACATTCCAATAATAATTTTACAAAGAATAATGACAGGTAACAGCAAAAGTTCTTACTCAATGTATCAATATACAAGGACATTCACTACTGTGAAGCACACACAATTAGACGATGTGTCTTTAAATTTTAAAATCAAAACAACAAATAGTTACACAATTGACGGCAAAGTTCCTAGGTGTTAATAATTACTTAGAAAGGGATAGAAAATATTATACAAAATGAGAAAACAATTTACTTTTAAAAAGATCTCAAAAAGCTCTGTAGCAACAAAGAAATGGTCAAAACCTATGTTCCACGGAGTTTACGGGACGGGGACATTTTAGGGGGCAGGGACGTATTTCCGGTACGGGTACAGGTCGAAGCCAAAATTTAAGGGACGGGGCCTTAGGGGACAGCGACTAAAAACATAGGGAATTTTTATATACAGAGAGACAAAATTCATATATGAATATCATAACATTGATAAACCTTTCACCATAGAGTCATAGACATACATGGAAATTGAAAACTCAGCTATCAAAGATTCAAGATTGAAATGGAAATTGAAAACTTAGCTACCAATTGGAAACATCTTAGGGGACGGGGTACCCGCATCCCCGTTTCGTATCCGGTACGGGGACGGGGCAAAAAGGGTAGGGGACACGTCCCCATGGAACAGAGGTCAAAACATATTGACCACACCAAGGCATAATAATAGTTCGCCTTATCAAAACCTTATATCTAATCACAGGCATATAGAACAAAAGACCTTTTCCTTACCATCAACATTGTAGATGACAATAATCATCATTCATGCAATTTCAAAACAGATAGTAAGGTAGCAAATCTATGCTTCAAATGAAAGGAATATCAATACATAGTAAATGAACCAATATAAATGCATATCACATTTGATTATTATGAGAAATGATTGCATTAAAGCCAATTAGACAGATCAAAAATAAACATCTAGTATAATTGACCTACAGCACCTCTACCATATGGCTAAGAAATGTGGCATACCACAACTCTAATTTTTGCCAGGTTGCCTTCTTTCCCATTGACTTCTCTGTCCATTGAAGATGATCTGAAAGAGTTTATGTCCATCTGACCCATTAGCTGCTTTCCTGAACTACTGCCAGCATCAAAACTGTTCTCAAAACCTCTTTCATTGATAGGCATGAAGGGTGATGTTTCAAAAGCTTCTGCAAGTGTATGCTGCCAAAACAAAGAAACATAAAAGTTGTCACATGTTAACTCCTTTAACTTGCATGAAAGGATAAACTATGCAGAAAAACTATTGCAAAATATATTTGGTTGAAGGTCAGGTCAACTCAAACTACCAAAATGGAGAAGTCATACTAATTGTCTTCCAACCAAGTTTAACATCAAGTCTTGAAAAAGAAATATAGATCAATGCTATTAAATACACAAAAACTATCATTCTTTGTAAATAACAACCTAGTACTTTGGTGCAGTTGAAACTATCCCATATACAACACAATCAGGTTCCAAAAACACCAGATCAAACACAAGATCCTTTATAGACTCCATAATAGCACTTGCAGGCTATCTGTAAAAACTAAAAAGACACAAAACATTATGACCAATATTAAAGAGTGAAAAATCACCTTTGTGATATTAAAGATCACTTACATGCTTGCAGAAACTGGACTAGCATTCACCAGCTAAAGCAGTACTACAGTTTTCAAACAAGACTCGTTAAGAACAATGTCAACTTCATGCCAAGCATTGTATGAAAACTAAGGTAGGAATTGCTTATTTCTTATCCCAAGGAACATGTTGCAATCCAAATGACCAATTTCAGGGATCCTCCTTGTGTTTTTGGCTCAAGGCATGTTTGTTTTCTGAAATATGTTAAGTTGCAGTGTCCCAATGCACAATTTCAATAGATTCCAAACAAACTACAAAATGCCCATATTCTCATTCCTCATAACATAAATTTCACTCCTATTTCTGATCATAAGTACAGCAAGAGTCTACATATTTTTTACCTTTTTTATTTTGATCTGATTAGGCTTGGGAATCAAATGCTAGTCCCACTAGTCCCTGCATATTATGTCACAAATTGGCTCTCTCTATATAGTCATATTCTGGGGAAGCCTCCAAAGACAAGGATGTGATTATGATATGCTGGCTTTGAATGGTAAACAGACAATATTCTTGAGTTAAAGAGGAAAGAACAGTTATCTATTTTTAATTTTCCTTTTGATCTGTGAGACTTAAAGCTCAAAATGCAACCCACACTTATCAGCCACCCAAGTTCAGGATTGACCATTGGATAAACTCACACACAGGACAACACACTAGCCACCATCAGCAGGAAATGAAATGACCCTGGACTACAGCTCAGGATGAATTATCTATCATGCTCAGATGATAATCTTTTGTGAAATGCAGTAGCCTTGTAGTTTGTATATAACAACAAACAATGAGCCTCTAGAATATTTTCCACTACATTCTTTGTGATTTAAAGTTTATCATATTCACAAACTAAATCAACCTATTAGCAAAACATCAGAAACAGAACACAGTTCCCTAACATTGGCCATGAAATATGTAGAATTAAAATAATAGTTACACTGTACTGGTCACAGAACTTCAGATGAATAGCTACAGTACTGGTAATAGGAATAGCTACTAGTACCAGTAACAAACATCGAACTCTCAAAAAAACTTTAATATCTAGCATCTAAACAATGAGGAACTCAAGCTATTATTACTCACCTCAGAAAGCAGTTCATTGTCATCTACAGCATGCAAATCCAAAAGCCCAGCTCCAAAGTCACCTCTCATTTCAGGGGACAAGAATCCATCCATGTTAGCCAATGGTGGAGTTAGAGTATCCAGCCCACTTTCATTGCCCATGTTCATGCTCCTTAACATCCTAAACACCTTCTGCTTCTCCTCCAAGGACTGTGCCCCATATCCCTGTCCAGATGCCCAATTAAGAAAAACAACAATTTCCAACTCTCAAAACAAGCCAAGTCCTAGACATGTCTCTAATTAACTCAACTAGTAGATTACTCCTGAAATAAATCCATTTAAAACTAGCTATGAAACAAAAATCTTTAATGATGAAATTTTGTATTTTCTGCAGACCAACTCTCAAACAAAGTTCCCTGTTGGAATATATGGTAACAGGGCAAGTTTTTAACCGCTCACATCTATGGCAGCGTATCTATAATTTCAATATATCAATTCTATAAAATTTATGGCTGAAAGATATAACAACGTGACTTAATTTTTATATTAATCAACTCTGAGACATGGGTTCACTGATGAAAATTGTGGCACCAGAATCGTATTCAATATAAACCAAATCTACTACTGAAATATATGGTAACACGCACAACTGCATTTCCAATAAACCAAGTATGAGGCAGTGATTAGCAAGTTACTGCTAAAGTTTGGGATAAAAAATAACCGCATTTTCTTCAAATCATTTCTAAAACAAGAACTTACTGACAAAATTTTGGCCAACACAATAGCATTATCTACAACAAACTATATGTAGAGGGCTTACTTCTAAAACTTATGTAAACACAACTACAATTTATATCAAATGATTGGAAGTAGAGGCTTGACCAAAAATTACTACTGTGACATGACAAAAGGGCTTGCTGCCAAAATTTACCAAGAATAATAAAATTTAAATTGGAAAAAGGTTAACCTAAGGGGTGTCCTCTAGAAAATCATCTGGACAGAACTACATTTTTAACAAATTAACTCAATAATAAAGTTCTATCAATCAATGTACAGCAACATAAACACCTCCCTATAAGCCAACCGCAAAAGAGGGCTTTTCTATTAAAAATTATGGCAATTAAACTACATTATCTACAAATCAACGCCAAGGCAAGGGTTTACTGCTAAAGTTTATAGTTATGGAAGAGTTGTGAATTTACTTTTGAAATTTACCCTGGCATTGCTCAAATTTACCACTCCTTGCTAAATCATACATTGGCACAGAAATATTATCAATCTAACATGACTGCCTGTCAAGTACTTACAAGTTAACTAGAAAAGTTGAATCAAAGGATGACAATTAAAACTTACGGAATGACAACAGCATTTTCTATAAATTCATACCCTGCGCATTGCTCACAAGCATTTAGTACTGAAATTTGCAGAACCCAAAAAAGAATGCATTTTCTGTAAAACAGCTCTTGCATAAGCATGTAATATAGAAACGTATTTGAATACAACTATTTTTTTTTTAAATCAACTCTCATAGTGACAGAACCTTCACATTCTAACACAAAGGTTGGATGCCAAAATTTGCCCTTGCACTGCTGAAAATTAACTTCTCTCAAAATTATCATTAAGTTTTCATCCTACATGACTGCCTGTCAACTACTTACAAATTAACTAGAAAAGTTGAATCAAAGGATGACAATTAAAACTTACGGAATGACAACAGCATTTTCTATAAATTCATACCCTGTGCATTGCTCACAAGCATTTAGTACTGAAATTTGCAGAACCCAAAAAAGAATGCATTTTCTGTAAAACAGCTCTTGCATAAGCATGTAATATAGAAATGTATTTGAATACAACTATTTTTTTTTTAAATCAACTCTCATAGTGACAGAACCTTCACATTCTAACACAAAGGTTGGATGCCAAAATTTGCCCTTGCACTGCTGAAAATTAACTTCTCTCAAAATTATCATTAAGTTTTCATCCTACCAGTCATCCAGACATAACTGTGTTTTCAATAAAATTAACTTCACAAAAGCAACCTACTGCTGATATTTCCAGCCACATAGCTACATTATCAATAAATCAACTTTAAGGCAAGTATTTACTGATAAAATTTATGGTGACATTAGTGCATGCTCTATTACTTGACTCAAACAATTATTTTCTTCTGGAATTTATTGAAAACTAGCAGTCTCTCCTATTAACCAAGGTAATACCAAAATGCTCCCCGAAATAATTGCACTCTTTAAACATTCTCTGAAACAAGCATTGATTGCTAAATTTTATGGGAATAAAACTGCATTTTGATAGTTTCTTGGTGAGAAAAAAAATTAATTAATTGCTGAAAATAAGATAACAGGAGTGCAAATAAACTCTAAAACAATTTTTTGTTGCTGAAATTTTTTCCTACCTAATTACATTTTTAAACAATGCTATGAAGGTCACTGTTTAATGCTGCAGTTCTGGTAACATAATTGTCATAGTGGTTAACCTAACAAAGAAATTCTCTTAGGCCTATAATGATCAATAATGGATAATGGTGTTTGTGATATAAGTAGAGCATTTTTGGTATAGGTTCATATTCCCTTCTATAAGGGTTAATTATTTTTCCTACAAATATATTTAAGCTTGCTTAGATTATTATAAATGGTATTTATGAGGGTAGATGACATGCGAAACTCCAACCTATTCTTCACTGTTGGAGAGATTACTATAAATGGTATTTATGAGGGTAGATGCCACCTCTCCTATCTGTATGTTTGTCTTTTACGGTTTACCAAGTAAGAATAACCGCTCGTTTGGCAAATTCCGAGTAGGTGCAACTCCTATGTATTTCTAACAATTGGAACTATTCCTCCTATTGATTTACTTCTATCCCTATACACTCCACTCGTCACTTATTTCCTATGTTACCAGTTCATTGTATTGGACAGCCAGATCAGGTTCAGTTTGGCCCAGATATGGGTCTGGATTCAGTCTGCCTTAGGGGCTGTCCAAGGGCCACCTCCAGAATTGCAAGTCCATCTGGGAAAAACCTGGTTGAACCAGCAACATATTTAGTGGGTTTTCACGCCCAAGCAACAAATTTGCAATTTCAAAAGAACTATTATAAATATATTTTGACCAAAAATCCCCCCAAATCCTAAAACATGGATTTTGATGCATTTTAATTCATTTTTCTTATTGTGAGTGAATGATGTGTGTTGCCCCTCAACAGCGTAAGGGACACTTCCCCTAGAACCTGTGAAGGGCACTGCCACTCAACCCCATTGGAGCCACTACCCCTAGAACCCTACCAGAGAAACTGCTCATCAACACCCATTGAGGATGGTGCCACTAGAACCCCACCAAACTTAATTGATTTATCAAGTAATTCCAAGTCCAAGTTTGCAAACTATGCTTCCATGTTTGCCTATAGTCCTCATCTACAATATCATCAACAAATTGAACAATCTTCCCTAATGTTACTTGATGCTTTCTTGTTTTCCTTGTAATCTAGAAGATCACTTTTTCATTTGAGGGGGATGATGTGGTTAGCACACAATGCTTATTATTATGTTTTGATAATATGGCTTGTCCAACTATGCATTTGCCAATAGTAGCTACATCTTCTAACATGGATAGTGATGATGTTTTTAAAATCCCATATGATGATGCTTTATTAGTAATGGCTGATTGTTGACACTTGAAATTGATATATATATATATATATATATATATATATATATATATATGACTAATTGACATTGTAATATTTTTATCTTTATAGTGGTATTGTTTATTATACAAGATGATGCTATGTGTGGTATTTTGAACTAAATTACTGCTCCAAATATTTTGAACACAACCCCAAAAAGATTTTGCCCTAACCCAAGAACCGAACCCTCTAACCCAAACCCAAACCAATTGCAGGACCGGTAACTTAATTCTAATGATGGAGACTAGGTTACCTTTATGTTGTACGTGTATCCATTTATTTTTGGTGTGCAGAGTGAGCTTCCTTTATGTCATTTGTGAATATCTTATATTGTTGGTAAGTAATTTTGTTTTACTATTTTGATTCTAGGATCATATGTTAAACAATTGTAGCATATCTTATCTTGCACTAGGTCTTGAATATTTTGATCCTTGCTTTTTTGCAAAATCTAACATAGTATCAAAGCTATTGATGTTAGGAAAAGTCGCATCTATTTCCAAATTTAGAGAGACTGGATTTCAAAAATTAGGGTGTAAGATAATTTTCAAACACACCATGCAACATTTAAGATTGCACCATTGTGCCTAGGAGACTTGAAAAGTAAGATTACACTTTTGTTTTCCCCACAGTGGACTTTGAGAAGCTAACATACAATTGGGTTTTTTTCTATGTCTGATGTACTCTACTTTTCCATATTGCACAACTTTCAAGGTATTTTTACACCAAATGGATCCCTTACAGTTCATCCAAGAGATGTCAAGACCTATAAATTGATATAACATGTATCAAAATTGGAGATAATAGTCTAGAGGGTCTAATTCTTTTAGCTCAAAACAAAAAAATTCCCTACAATCCTATCATCATACCTTTTACCAATGCACAAGTATTTGCGTTATGCAATGCCAACATTATCATACAGAATGTTGCCATCACCATTTCCAAATGACCTTTGAAAGACATTGTTCATTGATGTTTTTGTTTTGTACCCAAACTTTGGTACCCCATAACTTGTTCCTTCAAAGTTTTTTTTTTCTGAAATTGGATAAAAAATCAAACTTTTCACAATGATGTAATTGGTTCTCACATTTAACTCCTCAATTTTCCAAAATTTAAGTTTTCTTAGGTATTTTGTTAATCTGTCATGATCTGGGTACTTAAATCACCCATAACTTTCATAATTATGATTTTTTTTGGACTGCTTCTTATTATGTTGGTATTTTTCCAAGCTCTACAGAGTGATTCTTTTTTTTTTCCCTATTCTGTAAACACATTAATTTCACCATTTTTGCCAATTTTGGGCCCTATTAAAGCTGTATTCATCTAGTATTTTCCATAATACTAAAATAAAGTATTGAACATTGTAATCATTGAGGAGCTCATTTCACATTTAGTACCATGGGTGTTGTGTGAGTGTGTGTCTCATCTTGATGCTAATCTTTTACTTTTCCGCATTATTGATTATTCATCTACAATTCCAATTCCAATTCCAATTCTTACACTATACCTGAACCTACTTATGCAACAAAAAAGTCTAAGTGAGAGATAAAACATGATAAGGTTGTTAGATTTTGTCTTGTTGTGTCTCCAAATTTACTATTTCATGTTGTTTTATAAATAAGATGTTATGTGAGGTCATCTCTTCGAGAATGAACTCATAAGTTCTTTATCACTACAATTTCAACACAATTCAAAATTTCTTTTACTAAGCACCAAAGCCTCAAGTCCCAATTGAAGCAATGTGGGTCAAGAAGGTAGAGACACAAAATGATTAATGTCATTCAGCCTAAATTGGGTTCTGATTGTCCTATCTTCATCTCTAGTTTTCACACTACAATACGTGATCTTGGAGCATCGTTTCACATACCTACCTTTGATGGGTTTTGTCTCTTACAATGGAGCAAGAGAAACTCATTCAAATCGGTGCCTAGAAATCTTCCAAGTCACATGTCTTGGTGACTGACCAGCGACCAAGGCACAAGAGAACAAAAGAATGCTTGCAGTAAGAAGAAGAAATAGAAGAACAAGGGCAAGAAAGATGGTCCTAAGGATTAGAAACAAAAATCTTTCCAATGGACCTACAAAGGATATATATCTTCTTGAAAAGAACAACATTTGGGTACTTGTTTCAGTCAAATAGAGTTCATCAAAGGAGGAATCCTATAAGAAGAAAAACAATAAGGGGAAAGAAAATGGCAATGCCCTTGTTGCTATTGCATCTCCACCTTCCACATAGATAGTTCACTTTGGTGCTTCATACCATATGGCTTCAATACAAGTTGAGTTCACTTCCTTGGAGCCAAGTCCCATGCCACTTATTCTGATGGGTGATGATATTCCATTTGAGATTTACAAGATAGGGACTCTTAACATATTTGACGGAATGTTTCAAGCTTTTCAAATTGTACATCTTCGTCAACTAATCTCTTGTCAGTCTACTAGGTCTCACACACAAGTTCAAACAAACAAGTTGAGTTTACTCCAGATTCAATGGTCATTAGTGCATTACGCAATGGATGCGGAGCAGCACTTGGGAAGGACAAATAATCAATCTCAACTATATGCAATTTTACACTTAATTGTTGATTCTCCTACCACAAAATTGCTTAGTCATTCTAATTAAGTTACTAAGTTATGGCATGAACTATGTGGTCTTACAATAACTCAGCTACCAAGGCATGGTTACAAGTTTGCCTCTTGTTCGATTTTTTCTGATGGGGTCTGCCAAGCCTATGTTCTTGAAAAACCTCTGGAAGAGAAATTTTGTTAAGGCAAAGCATGGAGGGCTACTCAAATCCTAGAGCTAGTTCCCAATAATTTGAATGGTCCATTTTCAAAGCCTTCTTTTAGTACGGCCAAATGTGTTCTTATCTTCATTGATGGCTACTCTCAATTTACTTGTGTGTACTTTCTTCAACACAAAGCACAGGTATCTGAACACCTTCAAAGCACTCATAAAGAAACAACATCAAAAAGCCATTAAGATTCTACACGCAAATAATAGTGTTTAGTATGCCAGCCATCAATTTGGGTAGTTGTGTACATCAAAGGAGATCGACTTGCAATATACAATTCTCAACAGAACAAAGTCACAAAAAAATTCTCCATGCTAGGTCCCTTGCACAACAATTCTAAGTAGCAGTCATAAACTGTGCAAAATATATCAAAAACCAAGTTCCACATAAAGTCTTGAAATGAGTTATACTCCTTCTAAAGCTTAAAGCGATAGGAAACCAATAGTAAACATTTTAAGGTCTTCAAATGTCCAAAATGGGCCACACATTCGCACAAAAAAATAAAAGGTTGTGGATCCTTAAAGTAGGCCTACTATTTTCTTTGTTCTCCATATAGAGTAAAAAAGTGTTCTCTTTGAGGAGGGCTCTTAAGTCCAACTCCTAACACTTGTCCTTCTTCATCCACTTAGGGTACATTTGAGACAAATGATAACTCCTTAAATGAGGCAAATCCGCCTAAGTATATTTTTCATTACAAGGATTCTTCTTCCTCTATTTCTGATGACAAGAAAGATGACAACAATCATTCTCCCTCCTCTCTCAGTTATCATTTTGTGGACGCACAATCGCCTTCTGACTCTCCCATCTCTAGTCCATTTTGGGCTACAAAGACTTTGCATTTTGCTAATGATTGGATATAGGGTCCACAAACACCAAACAAACATAGTTACAGTTTCAAGCACTACCTCATGTTTTCATCACCTCCATTTCCAATCCACAATCTTATACAAAGATATACGAAATTCCTAAAAGGGATGCAGCTATGCAAGAGTATAGTTCCTTAATAAGAATCAACTTTGTCAATGTAAGTGGATCTATTGGACCAAATTTGCTACAAATGGGTCAATTGCTAAGTTCAAAGCTCACCTAGTTGCCAAGGAACTTTCACTAGTTTCTGCTATCAACAACACTAAGACCTTTGCACCTATTGCAATTGGTGGGGATTCGTCATATGGATGTTACAAGCATTTTCATTTGCATGGATCTTGAGGAAGAAATATTAAAGGAAAAACCACAAGGTTTTCAACAAGACACTTCATTAGTTTGCAAACTTAATAAATCCATCAATGAGCTCAACTAGGTCCCTAGGGCTCGGTATGCCAAGATGGATTCCTTTCTTCTCTCAATTGGATTCATTTGATGCCATTCTAATCCAAAAATTTGCATCTTGTGGCATGATGAGTCTCCCTTACTTCTAGCTTTTTATGTTGATGACTCACTAATCACAATGAATTCCTCATCCTAAATTGCGAGAATGAAAATTGCCTTAATGAAAAAAATTTGTGACCCATTTGGATTTGCCAATTTGCTTTCGAGATTAGTGATGCACAATCCAAGCATGCCCTTGACTTGTTCGCATAGTTCCATATGACTAACTACAAGCTTACTCGGACTCCTTTAAATTTAAGGCAGCATGTTCTTCACCATTTGTTTATATTCCATCTAAAGATTCAAGTTGAAGAAGGAATGAAGACTATTGATTGTCTGGAAACCAAGCTAAAAGACGCCTCATTATTTGCTCACATTATGCCCAACATTTCATATTTTGTTGGTATTGTCTATAGGTTTATGCAAGAACCTCATGAGCTACATTGGAAGGTAGCTAAGTCAATCCTCCAGTACATTTAGGGTTCTCATAATTTTAGGATTCACTATGAAGTAGACATCAATATTGACTTGGTAGGGTACGTTGATTTTGATTGCACACGGAATTCTCAATAACACACATTCACTTCTAGTTATGGGTTCACTTAGTTCTAGTCCTATATGTTCATTGAGCATGAAGAGGAATGCTATTGCTCTATGCTATATGTATATGCTCACACTATGCCCAACATTTCATATTTCGTTGGTATTGTCTATAGGTTTATGCAAGAACCTTGTGAACTACATTGGAAGGTAACTAAGTCAATCCTTCACTACATTTAGGGTTCTCATAATTTTAGGATTCACTATGAAGTAGACATCTATTAATTTCTAAATATAGCTAGATCGGATTCTAGCGCCACATTATTTTTTATTAGGAGGATTAAAAATAATGAATCAATTATTTAAATTAACTTAATATAATTATTGGAGATTTAAATAATAATTAATGGGCCCAAGTATGTCATCCAAGTTTTATTATTTCAAGGTCGGCCTTGGAGACCAACCTTGCATTGTAAATGTTTCTACCTCATATATATGAGGATTTTGGATATTACAAAAACATAACTACAGCAACATACTTGCGAAATATATATGTTTAATAGCGAATTCTTCCAACTGCCATCTGATCTCTTTCAAACAGCGAATTCAAGGCTATTGTCTGAAAGACATCCAAGGCTGCGAATTCATGGTGGGATTCTAAACTGTGAATCCAAGACTGCGATTTAGTATTCATGGTGGAAGCGAATTCTGGCATATGCGATCTGATAGCAGGCAGCAAACATCATAAAAGCATCATCATTGAAGCATATACATAGATCTGATCCAACTGGGCATACAATATAGCGATACATCAGTGCTGCAATACATACATCTGGGCATGGACACACAAAGCAGAGATCTGATTTAGCAGATAAATTCTGGGCAAACATATTGAACAGCAGATTAGAACCAGTCATCTACAATTGGCGAAATATTGATTTGCTTCGTGGATCGGGGATCCTCAGCAAATCCACTGCGATATTACTATGAGTCATTGTAATCACAATTTTTGAGAGCAATAAATAATCAAATCTGAATGATGGGTTTTTCCTCCTAGAGGTTTCCCAGGGTAAATGTATTGTCTCTTGTGTTTTCTTTATCTATTTGTTCTGTTTTTTATCTGATCACTTAAATTTAACATGGTATCAAAGCCAAGTTCTTACTAACCGTGATCAAATCTAACCAATTTTACTTCAAATTTGTCTCTCTTGTTATTGTTTTCAAAATGGTGACAGGACTCAAGACAGAGGACAGATTGGAAGGGACTGTAAATTTCACTTCATGGAAAGTTCAAGTGCGCTCCTTGCTCTAGAGGAAAATGATCTACTTCAATTCGTTCAAGGGCCAGCACCTACTGAACCATCTAATCCGGATGAGTTAAGTCAATTCAAGAAGAATGAACTTCAAATTTGTCTCTCTTGTTATTGTTTTCAAAATGGTGACAGGACTCAAGACAGAGGACAGATTGGAAGGGGCTGTAAATTTCACTTCATGGAAAGTTCGAGTGCGCTCCTTGCTCTAGAGGAAAATGATCTACTTCAATTTGTTCAAGGGCCAGCACCTACTGAACCATCTAATCCGGATGAGTTAAGTCAATTCAAGAAGAATGAAGTGAAGGCAAAGAAAATTCTGATTGACTCCGTCAAAGACCATCTTGTTCCAATCATCTCCAAGTTGTCTTAAGCACGTGATATGTCCAAACAACTTGAGGGTACGTATGAGATCAACAACTTGAGCAAGGCACTCACCCTAAGAAGGCAACTTCTTCAAATCAAGATGAACATGAGAGAAACCGTAATGGCATTCTTCATGAGGATTGCTAAATTAAGGCATCAAATTCAAGCTATGGATGGAAAAGTGGTGGACAAGGACCTTGTTATGCTAGCCCTCAAGGGCCACCTTATTCTTGGGAACCCTTCATTCAAAGTTTGAGTGGTAGAGGTATTCTTCCTTCTTTTAATTGCCTTAGAACTGATTGTATTCAAGAAGAATCTCGTCTAAATGCTAGAGGATTTAAAAGTTCTTCTTCTTCTTTAGATAACCAAGTTCTTGCAGCTCAATCTTTTAAGAAAGGTGGAAATTAGAAGAAGAACTTCAAAAGGAACAACAATTTCAGATCTCAAAAAAAACAATGATTCAAGGAAGAGGCCTAAGGATCTTTCTCACATTTGTTGTTTCAGATGTGACAAATTTGGTCACTACGTCAAAGAATGCAAGATTCAACCAAATCATCAAGAAGCACACATCAATGAAGTTGATGATAAGGAAAACAAGGAAGACTTTATTTTTATTTTTGCTTTATCCAGTAATATTCCTACTGACAGTGACACTTGGTTAATTGATAGTGGTGCTTCCAAGCATATAACAGGTTATAGGAATCAACTAAACCATCTAATCCAGATGAGTTAAGTCAATTCAAGAAGAATGAAGTGAAGGCAAAGAAAATTCTGATTGACTCCGTCAAAGACCATCTTGTTCCAGTCATCTCCAAGTTGTCTTAAGCACGTGATATGTCCAAACAACTTGAGGGTATGTATGAGATCAACAACTTGAGCAAGGCACTCACCCTAAGAAGGCAACTTCTTCAAATCAAGATGAACATGAGAGAAACCATAATGGCATTCTTCATGAGGATTGCTGAATTAAGGCATCAAATTCAAGCTATGGATGGAAAAGTGGTGGACAAGGACCTTGTTATGCTTGCCCTCAATGGCCTATGGGAACCCTTTATTCAAAGTTTGAGTGGTAGAGGTATTCTTCCTTCTTTTAATTGCTTTAGAGTTGATTGTATTCAAGAAGAATCTCGTCTAAATGCTAGAGGATTTAAAAGTTCTTCTTCTTCTTTAGATAACCAAGTTCTTGCAGCTCAATCTTTTAAGAAAGGTGGAAATTGGAAGAAGTACTTCAAAAGGAACAATAATTTCAGATCTCAAAAAAACAATGATTCAAGGAAGAGGCCTAAGGATCTTTCTCACATTTGTTGTTTCAGATGTGACAAATTTGGTCACTACGTCAAAGAATGCAAGATTCAACCAAATCATCAAGAAGCACACATCAATGAAGTTAATGATAAGGAAAACAAGTAAGACTTTCTTTTTATTTCTGCTTTATCCAATAATATTCCTACTGACAGTGACACTTGGTTAATTGATAGTGGTGCTTCCAGCATATAACAGGTTATAGGAATCAACTTACAAATTTGACTGAGAAGGAATCAAATCTACATGTGGTCATTGGAGATGAAGCACAATACTCCGTAAGAAGTTTTGGTAACACAACTTTCAACTTGGATTCTAGTATTTAATTACAGTTATATGATATCTTATTTGTTCCCAGAATTAAAAGGAATTTGATTTCTATTTCTGCTCTAGAAGTTAAGGGTTATCAAATTGCATTTTGTGAAGGTAGAGTTTTAGCCTGACCTAAGAAATCTAACATCAAATCTGCTAGGGTAATTGGTAGAAGATTTAAAAGCCTTTGCAAGCTTTCAGCTCATCCATTTCAGAGTCTTATTAGTTCTTCAGCTGAGTCTAGTGATCTATGGCATCAAAGATTTGGTCATCTTCATTACTGTGCTCTTCCTACTCTTGAAAAGATGGTCAAAAGTATGCCTAAACTTAGTCATGTTCATAATGATGTATGCAAAGGTTGCGCAATAGGTAAAAACATTAAAAGTTCATTTCAGAAAAGTGAATCTAGATCTAAGGAAAAGCTTGCTTTTGTCCATTCTGATTTATGTGGTCCAATGTCAGTTGCATCTTTTAGTAGTTGTTTATATTATGTCAATTTCATAGATGATTTCTCTAGGAAGACTTGGATTTATTTCTTGGAATCTGATGAAGTCTTAGCTAGGTTCAAAGAGTTTAAATCTCTAGTTGAAAATATTTCTAGTAAATGAATTAAGATTCTTAGATCTGACAATGGAAGTGAGTACACCTCAGGTGTCTTTCATGATTTTTGTGTAGAAACAGGGATCAAGCGGGAGTTTTGTGTTCCCTACAACCCTCAGCAAAACAGAATTGTTGAAGGGAAGAATAGAACCATTATGGAGTTAGCCAAAGCAATGATCCATGATCAGAATCTGCAATTGTTCCTTTCGGCTGAAGCTGCTAGGACTGTTGTTTGCATTCAAAACAGGTGTCCTCATAGTGTCCTGAAAGATATGACTCTAGAAGAAACATTCACAGGAGTGAAACCCGACATCATCCATTTGAGGATCTTTGGAAGTCCAGTCTACATTCACATCCCCAAGGAGAAAAGAACCAAATTGGAACTGCCTGGTAAGAAAAGTATACATGTTGGTTATAGTCAAAATTCCAAAGCATTTAAAATCTATATTCCAGGTCAAAGGTATATTGAGGTAAGTAGAGATGTTACTTTTGAAGAAAATGTTGCATTAAAAAAATTTAAAAGTTCTTTGATTGAAGATGAAAATGTTACTAACAAAAATCATGAGATGGATGTTGATGATGATGTTGAGTTTCAGAGGGAGCCTACAAGTCCTCCAGATCTGATTAATCATGATGAACCTTTAGTCCCCACAGATGGTCCTAGCAGCATCACCGTAAGCAAGAAAAGACCACTTTGGGTGAAGAACACAATACACGAGGCTGAACGATTTGTTGCTCCTCCTGGTACCTTCCGAGAAAGTAGGAGACCTCATGCATTCTCCAATTACGTAGCCTTGATGTGCAACCTCTCCGAGATTAGGCCATCCAATGCAAATGATGCAATGGATCAACTTGAATGGAAGAACACCATGGATGAAGAATATGAATCCATCATCAAAAATGATGTATGGGAGATTGTGTCTAGACCCAAAGGTAAGTCTGTTGTATCTTCTAAATGGTTATTTAAAATTAAGCATTTTGTTGATGGTGGTATTGAGAAATTTAAAGCTAGATTTGTAGCTTGTGATTTTTCTCAAAATGAAGGTATAGATTATGAAGAAAACTTTGCTCCTGTAGCTAAATATACTTCTATCAGGTCTATTATAGCCATTGTTGCAACTAAAGGTTGGAAGTTGCATCAAATGAACGTCAAGATTGCTTTTCTCAATGGTGTCATTGAAGAAAAAGTCTATATTAACCAATCTGAGGGATATGATATCCACAAAGAAGAAACTCATGTGTGCAGGTTGAAGAAAGCTCTCTACGATTTGAAACAAGCTCCTCGTGCATGGTATGAAAGAATTGATAAGTATTTGATACGCATAGGATTTTGTAAGAATAATGTTGATCCTAACCTTTATTTCAAAGTTTTTAATGATGAGATGTTGATTTTGGTCTTATATGTTGATAACATATTTCTAACTGGCAAAGAAGATCTAATCATTAGATGTAAGAAGAATAGCTACTGAATTTGAAATGAAAGATTTGGGACATATTATTTTCTTGGCTTAGAAGTTTGGCAAGGGTCTAATAAAATTATGTTAAGTCAAGGAAAATATACTATAGACATTTTGAAAAGATTTGGCATGTTGGACTGCAAACCTATGTCTACACCTATGGAGACTAATCTGAAAAAGTTGAGCATGTGCAAAAAGTTCTGATTTTGCAAATGCTACAAAATACAAGCAGCTAATTGGGTCCTTGATGTATCTAGTTAATACTAGACCGGACATATGCTATGTTGTTAGTGTTCTCAGCTAGTTCATGAACAAACCTAAGCATGTTCATCTTGCTACTGCTAAACACGTCTTGAGGTATCTACGTGGCACAGTTGATTATGGGATAAAGTACTCTTCCAACATGATTACCTTGGAAGGATATTGTGACTCAGATTGGGCAGGTGATGTCATCGGAAAGAAGAGCACTTCAAGTATATGTTTCAGTTTGGGATCCGCCATGATCTCCTGGGCCGGCAGGAAGCAGTCCTCAATTGCCTTGAGTATAGCTGAAGTTAAGTACATTGCAGCAAGTGTTGCTTCAAGGGAAGCAGTGTGGCTTCGTAAGCTTCTTTCTAGGTTGTTTCGACAACCATTGGATCCTACCACTATTCATTGTAATAATCAAAGTTGTAAAAAGATGTATGTCAATCCTGTGTTCAATGACAGATCTAAGCATGTGGGAACTCATTATCACTTCATTCGAGATATGGTGCAGAGAGGTGCCATCCAGCTGAAGTACATCAGCACTGATAAGCAAATGGTAGATATTCTTACCAAGCCACTTAATAGGGTGAAGTTTGAATACTTCCGTGAAAGGCTTGGACTTGTAAAGATACTATTATTGCTGAGAGGGAGTCTCAACTCCATTAATGTATTTTGACTATGTAACTGTATTTGCCACCCTCTACGAGCAATGCAAGACGGATATTGTATTAGTTGTATTTTGAGTCTTCTTTGAGAGAAGATATGTTTGACAACCCTCTACAGGCAATGCAAGGTGGTGTTGTAATTGAAAGTCCACCCTCTACGGGCAATGCAAGGTGGCAATGTAATTAAATTTTTAAAGACCACCCCTTGCGGGCAATGTAAGGTGGCAAAGTTTTAATCACCCTCTGCAAGCAATGCAAGGTGATCTTTTTGAGGCTTGTCCTCTTCCACCCTCTGCGGGCAATGTAAGGTGGATCCATCCTCTGCGGGTATGCATGATGGAAAGTCATGGAAGGTGTCCATGATAAGTGCTAGAATCCTCCCTAGCTAAGAGGGAGTGTTAATTTCTAAATATAGCTAGATCGGATTCCAACCCCACATTATTTTTTATTAGGAGAATTAAAAATAATGAATCAATTAATTAAATTAACTTAATATAATTATTGGAGATTTCAATAATAATTAATGGGCCCAAGTATAGCATCCAAGTTTTATTATTTCAAGGTCAGCCTTGGACTGACCTTGCATTGTAAATGTTTCTACCTCCTACATATGAGGATTTTGGATATCACAAAGACATACCTACAGCAACATACTTGCGAAATATATTTGTTCAATAGCAAATTCTTCCAGCTGTCATCTGATCTCTTTCAAACAGCGAATTCAAGGATATTATCTGAGAATTCATCCAAGGCTGCAAATTCATGGTGGGATTCTAAACTGTGAATCCAAGACTGCGATTTAGTATTCATGGTGGAAGCAAATTCTGGCATATGCAATCTGATAGCAAGCAGCGAACATCATAAAAGCATCATCATTGAAGCATATACATAGATCTGATCCAACTGGGCATACAATATAGCATATACACACGTTCACTTCTAGTTATGGCTTGTCACTTGGTTCTAGTCCTATATGTTCATTGAGCATAAAGAGGAAAGCTATTGCTCTTTCTTCCACATAAGTCAAGTATTGAGGTGTCTCACAAATGTCACAAATAATGCCTTTAGCTACAACATATTCTCACCAACTTCATACTCTAGTTTCCCAAGCCATCTATCATATTTTTTGACAACCAAAGTGTTATTTTAGTCTCTCGAAGCTTGGGCCCTCATCAATGAACAAAACATATTGAGGTTCACATGCACTACATCTATGAACTAATTCATGGACAAGTTATCAATTTCCATTATTGCTCAACTACTAAGCAAGTAGCCAACATATTCACTAAACCCTTTACAAAAAACAAGTTTCTTCATTTACAAGCTTTACTAGGGGTGAAAGAGGCTACATCTTGGAGGTTGATGAAGAAAGGAGGGAGGGTTGGCAAGTCTTCTTTAAGATTACCCACCTCTATTTGGGGGGTATTCTCTTCTTTTGCAATTCTTTTTCTTTTGGGGGTGCAGAGGAAGGGGTTATATACAGGGGTACCTCATCAAACTTGATCTACTGGGACTCATCTTTCCCCTACCTAGATTCATACATTGGAACCCATCTTTCCCCCACCTAAGTTGTACTTAGGAGAGGTGTCCATGTTTGATTTTGTTTTCCTTATATTCGAGTTTATTTCTTTTGACTGCACATATATTCAAGCTTACTAAGATTATTATAAAAGGTATTTATAAAGGTAGATAGCATCTTCTACAAGAGATGTGAATAACTCCCACCTATTCTTGGTAGTTAGAGTTGATTGTGTTCTCTGATGCATATGCCACCTATATTAACCATTTGTTTATCTTTTACCGCGTAGTTGTTGCCATTTGTACTTGAGTTACTCCTATTGGTGTTATCTATCTCACTTCTATCCATATATGCTCCATTATTCATCACTTATTTTGGTCATGGAGAGGGAGCTTGCTTTATGTGGTTTGCTCTTCTATTGGCAATAATAGCTTTAGTTTGCTATTTTGATTCTTTAAACATATGTCAAACAATTCCATTGTATCTTATCATGAACTAAGTTTTAGATAGTTTATTGCTTCATTTTGGAATCTAGCAAGTATGAAAACAATCCATGTAGCCAAAAAAGCCTCAAAAACATTCAAATATATTTAAAATAGGGGGTTTGCTACCCAAAAAAATCCCTTTCTGAAATATAACATCAGTTAAAATTAGCTCCAACATCTCAAAGGAGATGCGCTCAAATGTTTAAGCCATCAGGTTTTCACAACCAAAAACCCAATTCAAATCCCTCAAAATGACATCTCAGCACCAGAACATGTGGTGCAGCATTATTCCCACAGTCAGAGTCATGTGGTGTACATGTTAGTCCTTTGTGGCCAATATTTGGAATTGTAAGTCTCGCAGTGGACATGTCGGTCGTTAGTTAGCAACTTGTGTTGGGTGTGGAACTCAAAAATAAACCCTCGCTAATTAATCAAAAGCTTCAACATAAATATGTTCTCCTTTAAATGAATTCAAAGTGGCTGCAATTTTAACAAATTAACTTGAAAACTAACACTACACAAATTTAGCAAACCACTATGTAACTCTAGCATCTGTAAGTCAACCAAGGAAAATGTTCATCTCTGATATTCAGGGGAGCATGACTGTGGTTCCTACAAAGAGTATCTAAACAAATGTTTACTATTCAAACTTACTGCAAATTAATGCATCTTTTTTCAATTAATTCTGAGCAGGACGTCGTTAAATGTCATTGTCATAACAGACATAAGGTTTTGTTGCTAAAATTTACGCTTGCACTTGTAAAAGTTCCCTCTCCCCTGCTAAAATTCAACTTCCCTTTTACCCCATAAAATAAACAAAATGCAAGTTAAATGAAAAGTAAATAGAGAAGAAGGCAAGGATTCCAGATTTCTGCTCAAATAGACAAAATATATCATGACAGAACCACATTATGCCATAATTTATAACAATATAGCTGTGCTTTATAAATCAATACTAAAGCAAGAATTAACTAAGGTTTTCTCATGAGTTTCGCTCCTAATTTGCTCCTACTCCTCCCCTTCAAACCCTGTTTCATGGCATCAAAACCTTGATATCTTTGCAAATTTAGATTCATCTTGAAAAAGTATGCCCATTCAAAAAGGCATATCTGAGATCTTGAATCCTCACAGAATGATGGAAGGCGCCACTTTTGTCTTTCCATTGAAACAACTGTTGGTATTGTAAATCTTATCCCACCAATTTCTCATTGCATCATCCAGACTCATGGAGAGATAGTTGTACCAAGTTCTGGTTTGCTTTTGTATTAAAGGGAAAGATGAGATGACATCTGTGTCATCAATAGAGGGGTTCTTCCACACTTATTCATTGAGTCCCCAGCTTTAGGGACATAGGGACAAAAAGCTGCCTGATTGAGGAGGTGTGATCCAAAAATGGATCTGGTTTTCATATGTCATGGCATTAGAACCTCAATATGTTTGCATATTTGTAATCCTCTTGAAAAAATATGCAAGTTCGATATAATAGCATATCATGTTGAGTTGATTTGCAAACATTATGACTTCTGAAAGATGCAGAGCAAAAGAAGTATCTGAAATAAGTGGACACCTCAATATCATTTCTTATTTTGTATTTATTTTTACTTTAAAAAGGAACATTCAGATTGTCTTTTTCATAGTAGGATATGAGAACTCACAAAAGGGAGATAAAGTTACACTATGTCTCTTCCATTTCCAAAGGGGAGATGAAAAGTCACACACATCTTTTCATTTGCTAAGGCTTTGAAACTTTATACATATAAAATGTAAGCATGCATTAAGCATAGATGGAGCATGTGGAGTCTTCCACCTCTTGTATTGGAAGCTATTTGTGAGCATTGTTCTCATATGTTGACTGTATTCGGCCAAGGAAAGTTTATTGAAAGTTAGCAAATTGGTCTTTTGAGAGTTTTAAATTGTTTGGAGAGCTCTTACATGACCTGTGGGTTGTGATCTTTTGTATTGAAGCCATTTGGAATACTTAAGTGAGTGTGATTCACAATTTTGGTGGAGTTTTTACCCACAAGGAGGTTTCTCCACATCATATTCTTGGGTCTACATTGTTCATGGTTAGTGTTTTCTCCTGTTCTTGTTCTTAATTGCAATTTAATCTTGTGCGTGTAATAATTAATTTTAATTGCTTCTACAATTCAATCTATCTATGTTCCATAAGTTGGTGACTATAGGGGAGGAATATCCTCCCTAATTTATTGATCACTGAGCTGCTTTCTGTGATCGTTACCTGTACAAAAGATACTGGTGTGGGTTTATCCATTTCAAGACTGAAGGATGTGTCAATGGCAACAGCAGCAGTTGGGAGTTTTTATACTTCCATCATTAGTAATGTTTCTAGGCACTCAAACTTTAATTTCTCTATTATTAGCCGCTCCTCTTTTGATCTTTTCAGTGTGGGGCAGAAGCCTTAGGTTGTTGTTCCTTTCAATTGTTCCAGTAAGGGTTTGGAGGCCTCCTCTGCCTTGACTACAAAAAACATTTTTGGATGTACTTTATGGTAGGAAATGCAGACATCAGGAGAAGAATAGTGAGCTACCCAGTGATTGGAGGGCATAGATACCAACGCCCTAACCCTAATCATCCAATTCAAGAATCATGATGGGATGTTACAAAGGATGGTAAGTTTAGAATCTAGAAAGGTAGCTTGATTCCTAAAAGAGGAAATTGTATGCCGGAAGTGGATATTTATCAAAATAAGGAAGTAAATATGTGGGAATAAGCCATGATGATCCATTCCCTAATAAGGAAATTCAATGGCATGTAGCCAAATATGAACAGTTTGCATGAGTGGACTTCAGAAATTTGAAAACCATTGATACAAGAGGAAATGGATATTTTTCCATGTGCATAGGATTTCCTTAATGTGGACCGTATGTCTCCTGAAGATAGAAAGACTATTCTTAGCTCAATGCAACAATTATGGGAGCATTATAATTTTATTATGAAGCCGTGATCTCCTTCTTGACTTCTTTTCCTCAGTACCTCTCTATGTCTATCTTCCTTATTTGTCACTTCAATATTGGTATTACTGTAGTGTTGAGGCTATTGTAAATTCCTTGGGCATTTTCTTGGATCTTGCTCAAGAAACTTAGAAGAATTCTCACACCACTTACAGTCAGAGACTCAGATCTACGTCGATATGGATTTTTGTTTAGATAAGTGGCTGTCTGAATAAATTATATTGAAAAAGGTGGTAGCTCTCAGACACAGAAGTTGGATCGTGTGAATAGCCCATTTCAATGACACTATTGTTTTGGTTATGGAAATTTGGCTTCTCATTTCCCGAATAAGACCGCTGTTCCTGCCCTGGTCAGGAGGAGTAAGATCTTTTCTCAAGCTACTTGACAGAAAAGTGTTGAAATGAAACCTATGTTACCCCAGGTTTCCAGGATGGGGAAATTGATTTCCAAGACGAATTTTGTTTCCAGGAGCAGGGGACGGCAGTGGAGACAGCTATATAAAAAATAGGGAAAATTTTAAATATATAGAAAAATTTTAAATATTCATATGAAAACATGGATAAAGCATGCTTATATACATTATAGAACCTTAACATATAACGCTGTGTTAAATATTTAAATTGAGAATTTACATGAGTGTGGAAATCAAACAAATTATCAAAATTCAAACATTAATTTTATGGGACAACCAGAGGACAGGTTTTCGAAAGTTTTTGAGTTTCCAGGACAGGTCAAATTATGCCGGGTAACACTGAATGCATCATTCCAAAATTTACCCAGGAAAGGAGAACAAGGCTTTTAAGGCTATAAAGAAAATCTTTGTTCACCTGTAGGATTTAAGTGCATATATAGATAAGGAAAAGGGTTGTTTGGATAAAGTTTCTGCATATTCAAAAAAGGCGAGCAATGAATGCTCATATTAAAAAGAATGAATTGGATCAAGATCCTTCCCAAACTTTGCAGGAACCTCTTTCAACTATTCCAGCTGAGAATGCATCAACACTTTAAGTGGTGGGAGCAACAAACAAGGGTTCAGAGGAACCCAAGGATACAAATCTTGATTTAAAAATAAAAGCTTTATGCCTCCTGAAAAAGAATGTATGAAGGAGAAAAAGAAAGAACACTCACGGAGGAATACTCGCAGAGGAAGACTACTCATCAGACAACTCGTAAATCTTCCAAAAATGTAAGGAAGTCATTTCATGTGTGTTAAGACATTTGAGTTTATTTGGTTTTCAGTGCAATTATACACTTTTTGTTGAGATTCAAATGGGCTGTATGGCTGTTAGAATCTGTCAATAAATGACATTCGATACAGGTCTTAGGTTCCCTACCCCTATTATTATAAGAATAAAAAACTAAGGTTTTTAATGTCAAAACATAAAGGTTTGCAGCTAATCCAGAAATTTAATGAATCCCTTGCCAAAATGAATCTTACCATGATAACTGGATTATCTATGACCAAGGTAAATCTTGACAGCTAAAGTTTATGGTAAGGAAAATACATTTTCTATAAATCAACTCGAAACTAGGCATTTATTAATGAAATTTACTGTTAAATAACTTCATTTTCTACAAATTAAGTTTAAAACAGAGGCTTGCTACTGAAATTTACAGCAATGTAGCTTCATATTCTATAAAATGACTCTAAAAAGGGCTTGCTACTGAAACTGGTGAGCACAAAATTGCATATTTTCCAAATAAAATAAAATAAAGCAGCATTATCATCAAAGGGTTTCTCCAATACTGCAAAACTAATATCTCCTTGTTTAAAACAAGAGTTTGCGTTGAAATTTATACAAGAACTGCATTTCCTGTAAACCAACTCTAAATGTTGTTTACTTCTAACATCTATAGTAACAGAACATCTTCAACGGCAAAATTTCAGGCAATCAAGAGTTAAATTAATAAATCCTGTAGTTTCCAACAATATTGAGTTTAACCGTAAAATTCAACCTGGTAGTGCTGAAATTTAATTGTTATCACACTTCCTCCTTTCAATCACTCCACTATAATTTCATTTTCACTATGTTAACTTTAAAATTAAAAAAATATAACAATATTTACAATAACATAACTGCATTGTCTATAAATCAGCTGTAAGGCAAAAAGCTTCAGTTCACGATAAATTTTCAGGGTAACATAAACTCATTCTGGACAAATTAACTCTAAATCAAACACTGACTTCTAACATCTCTACCAACATTACTGTATATAACTATATTCTAATAGATAGGCAAGACATTATTGCTAAAACACAATTATACAAAATCCAACAGCATTTTCAACAAACTAAATCTAAAGCAAGGCTTTCCTACTGAAATTTACAGCAACAAAACTCCATTTCATTTCAATTACTTTTTCAATCCGAAACAGTGACAAAATTAATTTGATCATGTCGATATCAAACACGGGGGTTTGCTACCGAAATTTGTAACATGACATTCCCAGCAGCAGAAAATAATACAAGCAATTTACTGCATATTCTCTACAAACAACTCTAATAGAGGGTTTGATGCCAAACATTGAGATGCCGAAGCTGCATTTTCTACAAATCAACTCTAACACGGGGTTTTCTTGCAATAATGTTTAGCAGTATAACTGCATTTTCCATGAATTAACTTTAAATCGACTACTGACTAAATTCGTTCCACCATGACCAAATATAAAGGGCTTCCTGCCAAAATGTACCCTTGTATTTCTAAAATTCGACCACCCAAAACTCGCCGCATTGTGCCAAGAAAATGTAGGTTAAATAGAAGGCGAAAAGGGAGACAAAATGAAAGAAAAAGAAAAATAAAACTAACCTGCGCAAGCAAATTTGGAAGAAACCTCTGATCGAGTCCGTTGGAAGCCAAATGCTGCAGGCCAGCCGACTGCAACCATCGCGACATGGCAGCGTCCCCGGCTTCCCCCAAACCTCCCGCGTGATCATAAACCGCTGCACTACTCTGCTGCATATGACCCCCCATTCTGTTAACAAGCAAAAGCTGAAATCCTGTTTTTCATGCAATGGCCGATCCTTGTGGCGCTATTAACGAGAAGTTATGCAGACAGGCCTGCAGGATGAATGAATGAGTAAATGAAAATCGCAGAGTGAATAGAATAAAATAATGCAGCCTGCAATACGGAAATGGCTTGGCTTTTGCCTTGTATTCGCCTGTGGCAAAAGCCAAATCCGTGTTTTGCGCAAACTGATATAGGTATATCTTATACAGCATTAATTCATTCTGCTTACATTAATGTCTTTGTTTTTAACTTTTGAATTTAATTTTAAATTTGGTGGACGGCGGGGGTTTGTGGGGTCATACGGGGAAACTATAAGAGTAGGGCATACCCTAAGGAAGTTGGGCATGATTTACATGTCAGATTGTTGCTTATTGGGCCCCCTTGCACTCGACATGAAAAGTGTCCACTTTCTTCGTGTTAAAGTGTAGCACGATTGATGGGTTATGGGCCCATGTTTAGGTGTGATCTTTTTATCCTTGGTGAAAGGTGGCTTTTCTCAGGCCATGTTAAAGCTACATGTGAACTTGGTATATGGGAGCTTTAAGAAAAAATTTAAAAACTTATATGAAGTATTTACATTTCGCATTCGTGGGTTTTGACTTGGGAAGCTAAACTTTGTTATTTCATTTCTTATTCCAAATAATAAAATATGGAATGAAACTGACATTGGTTGGATGGTTTACTAGAAGGTGGTTAGGGCTTGTCCCACAATTTATGGCTCAACTACAACTTATCTTACTTGAAAGGGAATAAGAAACACTTTTTAAAATAAATAAACATTTTAAGATTTGTGAAACAACTAGTCTCAACGTTTAATTATGAATAGACAATTTAGCAAAAGATGATTGTTTTATTATCATAATTACATGAGAAACGTCAATTTGGATCACAAATTCAAATTGTTTTAAACCTTTCCCCTGTCAAGATGCATTTGTGCACAACCATCCAAAGGAAAGCACCTACCTTGAGTAGTGTTGTCCCCAATTTTCGCAAGGTTAAACTCAAGGGACAACCCTACGAATTTTGTCTTATTTGCAATCTATGCATTCTTATACAGGTTTTCTGAATATTTGTGTTGTGTGTCTTTTATCATCGAAAGGTTAAAATATTTTGTCTCCTTTTTATTAGCTTTAGTCATTTTATAAATTAGTTTTGTTCTAATTCTGTTGAAGTTTTCATTCTCCATTACAAGTGATTTGCATTATACACTTACAAGTCAGACTTTTAGTTCCGAATTGCATTCGCAATTTGGGCCTAAAGTCCCGACCTACACCATGGGGGTATTTTAAGACGTGTAATCGGGACTAAAAGTCTTGGCCACAATTGAAAGTGCAATTAATATTTATAATCAATTTGTAACTCCTCGTTTTTGTTTTAAAATTACTCAAAAGTTTTCTTTAGATCATTCTCTCCTCTTCATTTCCATTTGAAGTTCTCGTGCAAGCATTAAGGACTTGTTTTAGATCAGATATGATCTTTGTGTATGATCGTTTAGTTTCCATCAAATCTCAAGGATTTCATTTGAAGTTTAATGTCATTTTTCCAAATACTCATTTAGGTTGGAGCTAGGGTTTAGATGTTGTTTTCTTCCATTCTATTATTTCCTCCATGCCCTAGTCTCTGTTAGTTTTTGAGACATGTATTTGAGAAACTCGTGTTACATATCCCACATCGTATCTTCAACTTTATGTGCATGAGTATTTGATCAAGGTCTTTTACAAGTGATTTCCTTGATATCAGGCTTTTACATTCCCATTGTAGGGGGGTTCATCTATATAAAACCCATGTTTGAAATCAAAATTGTTATCCTTCATCGAATATTATTTTCATTTGCAGATTTTCCCTTTGTAGTCAGGACTTTTAGTCTCGATTACAAGGGATTCTTAACTTTGCAAATTCATGTCTTTGCTCCATGCAATCGGATTTATAAGTTCTAATCACACTTATATTTGCAAGTTTTGCTTTTTTTGATTGGAACTTATGGTTTCAATTGTAATTAAGATGTGCTACTATTATGTGTAGTTAGGACTTTAAGTCCTAACTACATTTACTAATACGATGTTTTCTAACACATGCAATCTAAACTTAGAGTTTTGATTGCACCGTGATACACATGATTGATATGTGTGAGCAGAACTTATAGTTCTGATTGCACCTCTTTACTGCAATCAGGACTTTTTTTCCTAATTGTAATTACCATTCCTCTTGCTTTATGCAATTGGAACCTACTTTTTGACTTGTAATTGAGACTTCCAGGCCCAACTACAACATCAAATTTTTATGTCCTTCCTTCTTGTACAGTATGTTTATGAAACCTTGAAATTGCAAATTGGTCCATTTTTAGTCATTTTTTCCCTTTTTCATGTCTTGTCAAGATTTTTCTCAGTCATCTCATCTTTCATGTCAAGTTGACATCCAACATTGGAAACTTTATGAGTCCATTGATGTTGTTCCATTTTAGATGCACTCATCCATGTACCAAGGACTTGAAGACTTTGAGCACGTGACATCATATAGCAACATGAAGACATCTTTAACAGAGGATGATGTTAATAAAATCATCTTGTCAGACACTTAGTTTGTTATTCATCATATAATATGTAATTCAGTCTTGACACATTACACATGTTGCCTCTAATTTCAGCTCGGCAAAATAATAGATCAACCCCTACGATTTTTTGCCCAAAATTTTTGTCTATGAACTCTAAGCACATATTTCAAGTTTTAGTCACATTTATCATAAACGTTTTCACCATTATAACATGTGTGATTGATAGGGTAAGGTCTTTAGTTTTTATTTTATTTATTTTAGTGTTTTTAAAGTTGGTTTTACTTCAAGTTATTTTGAAATTAAAACTTTTATACTCCATTACATGCATTTTCTTTTGTATGATTGTAGGTTATATTTTTAGTCCTACACAACATAAGTAGTTCAGGCTTAAAGACCCGACTTATACATGTTTAAGGAGCTTGTATTCAAGACTAAAAGTCTCGACCATAAGTTTTTGTTCATTAATTGCCAAAATCGCTAAGTTTCAAATAAAATTTTACATCCCTTTCTTTTGTCATTTTGTTTTGTTTTTTTGTCATTATTGCTTCTCATTACTATCCAAAGCTCCTACACAAGTTTTGAGTGCTTTGTTAGATCAAACCTTGCCATAAATTAGTGAGTTTTGTGTGCATTTTCAAGTACACATTATTTCCCTTTGTAATTAGGGCACATACACATCCTTTAGATTTTTTGTTAGAACATGTGTAGTTCATCTCTATAAGCTTTTCTTATAATTATTATTTTTGTAAGTTAGGTTTCATGTTTTATTTTTGTGTTTAAGAATAGTTTCTACAAAATTTATTATTCATTTTTATCTTTTTTAAACACTGGTATTATTTTTGTTTCTAGGTTGTGATTTTGTGAAACGAGCACAAAATCTCAATTTGTTTTTCTATTGTATATTTTTGGGTCAAGTCCTCACCAATAGAAGTTAACTATCATAATTTTGAGCAATTGTTGTATGAAAACCCATGTTTTAAGCCCTTGCTCTATGCGAACAATATTATAAGTATCATTTTCCATGGACAATGCATAGACAAAATCCATGGCTAATTGGCAATTCCAATCCTATTTGTAGGTTGATTTTTGTCCAAACCCCCATATGTGTCAGGATTTTATGTTCTAATCACATTTGTTAGATATGCTCAGTTTGGTGCAATTGGAGCATAAAACTCAGATTGCACTTACAACCTCAATGGTTTGAAATCCCCTAATGTGATTGAAGATTTTAGCTTTAATTGCACTTATAATTGCAAAAAGTTTGAATGTCATTTTATGCAATCATAACTTTTAGCTCTAATTACATTCAAAACATATGATCACCTTAAGTGCTGTCGAGACTTTAAGTCTCAACAACACCCTTTATTACACAAATGACACTTTGTGTAATCCAAACTTTTAGTTTTGATTACACCTCATACCTACATTTACAAAAGTATAATCAAAACTTTAAGTTCTGGTTACACCTCACCTTACACTCAATTTCCTAAAGTGTAATAAGTTATCAAAATTTTGAGTACACAATGTGTTATTTTTGCAAATAGTTAGTGTAATTGGAACTTTAAGTCTCAATTACATGTTACCTTTCACATTGCAAAGGAATACTTAGTGCAATCAGTACTTTTAGTCTCGATTGCAAGTTAATGTCTTTCACCATCATGTGTAGGCAGGATTTCTAGTCCTGATTGCATACTTTGTTTACTTGCACTATAATTACAATCAAGACTTTTGTCTCGATTGCAACACCACACACATGTTTACCTTGTGCAATCAAAACTTCTCATTCTGATTGCATTTTATATCCCTATAAACTAGTGTAATCAAGACTTTTAGTCCCAATTACACCTAACTACTATATGTTATATCCCCATTTTGTAATGCATCATATAAACCTTGAATCGCAATCATGGTCCCATGTAAGCATATGTTTTTACCCATCCTTGCCAATCCTGTGTGCACACACACTTTTTGAGATTTGATAAATGAAAGCATAGGCTTTGTTTTGTAATAACTTTGTTCAATGGAGAATATAATGAAGCTAACAATTACACATTCTGATGTTTTTTTGCTTTTTTCCTTTCATCTCAATGTTACACATCTCCATCCAATGACTGAAGTACTAGGTATCTCCCTTGATAAGAAGATGAAGTAAAATTACCACAAGTACTAGAATTCTATTGTGCCTTATTTTATGGTCTCCAATATTGAGGAGATCAAATAAATTAAGATTGGGCATGTTGATATGTTTGATTTTATCCAAATAATATATGTAGAAGAACAATCGTCAAGAATGAAAAAGCTCTTCAAAAGTCACATTCATGTAGTTTCAACCTTCCTTAAAAGCTACAGTATGTTTCTTAACGTCCTATCAATGTTAATAGCTACTTCATGTGTCCATCTTTTGGTATTGGTTTTTGCATTCAGATGGCTTCGATATTTGCAGCATGTATTGTAATGTCTTAAGTCCAACCTATCTGAGATGTGTACAGCAACATTTAGTTACCATCCCCTATGTATGTCTCAGATTTAGGGTCGATGTTAAGAGCCTAGTGTAATTGTAATATCTAATACGTTGGTGATTACACACACTATGTGTAATACCCACATATGTAAGATTAGATACCGACATGTATATATTGGTATATGAGGATGAGTGAATGTGTAATATAAGATAAAAAGTATACACACATATTAAGTGACTACAAATTCATATGAAAAAAAATTTGTTTTCCTACTAAATAGTCTAAAGATCTTAGAGGTGCATTATATATATTCATATCTTTTATGTATCTGCAGTGAGCCTCCATCTATCGGCAGTGAGCCTTCATGTATCAGCAGTGAGCTTGTGTATCAATAGTGAGCCTTTTTCATATCTGGCAGTGAGCCTTTGTACAAATCACCTTTTAGTGTCACCCTAACAGGTGTTTTTCATATTCATGAGAATTGGCTTCTCCGTGGATTTTCCCAATTGGGTTTTCCACGTCAAATTTGGTGTTCTATGTTTGGTGTGTTATTCATGCATATCTTTACTATGGATGTTTTCTATGCTCAACCGATAAATATTAAGCTTGTATTATTACTTCTTAAGTGTTTACTAAAAGAGGAAAAGTTTTATTTGTTTGTGTGGGAATAACTAATTCACCCCCCTCTTAGTTATTTGACCTGTTCAACAGAGGGTACTTCTATCTCAAATAGATTCCAATATATCCTAGCTAATACCAATACTTGGCTCAGAAGTAAAGGTATTAAGATGAAGAAATTCAAGGTTGGATCAGATGATGACAAAACAGGACTCATGGGGCAAAAATCAAAGGTAAGGACAAATAAAGAAGATACATCTTCTTCTAGGACCAAAATAAAAATCAAATTGAAGAAACCAAAGGAGAAGTCTCAAGAAGAACCATTTTGTAAAAGGAAGGGACAATTTATAATCTAAGATGCTATTGAAGAATAAGAAAATCAACAAGAGGAAGCACAAGAACCTCCAGCTGCACTAGATGCATGATTTATCCCTATTGAGACTCCTTAGGTATCCACTACTAAAAATGTTTCTACCTTCACTCTAGATACCGATAATAATTATTTCTCTATAGTTACGGTTTTTTGTATAGCACCTTTTATGTTCACTCAAGCTATTTATTCCCTAGCTACTGAGTCCTCCCTAAATACACCCCAAGATAGTTTGGCTAGTATGTTTTCCTCTGATTTGCATGCAATCTTGTCTATTGTGTCCCTTTTTGGGAGTTTTTTCACCCGTAGTGATTTTGATAGATTCGTGGCGTAATATATGCCTTGTTTCACAGTAGAGAACATTCTATTAGCAATGCAAACTAAACTTCCATCATGTGTATCCACCACAGTGCAAACCTAGTATGGCCCATCACACATTGTACTTGAAGACACCAAAGCTACCCATTCTAATCTACCTCCATAGCTAAGAGCTTCTACTCCAAAGAGAAAAAATTAGGAGGTTTATCCTTATGAATTTGACTTTAAAATTATCCAACAAGTGAAACTCTAAGTTGCAAAAAAGGCAAAAATAGTCTCAAAGATTATTATGGATAAAAATAAAACAAAATATGTTGAAATAGCATAACCGCTTGTAGACAAACCTGAGGAAGAGATGCAACTCTCTGATTTCAAGATCACTAGAGTGGAGCTTGGAAAGAAAAAAATATACTACAATAAAGAATGATGCACAAGAATCAATAACTTCATTAGCCCAGAGTTATGATGAAGTCAAAGAAAAGAAAGACTAGCAAAAGGAGAAAAATACATAGTTGATTGTTGTGATTCAAAATATCACCAAGTCTTCTAAAGAAATTGATTCTTTGTCATCCTTCATTGTTGAAGAATCTATTAAACAAGATGAGAAGGTTGGGGAGAAAGCTACAACCACATATTCATGGGTTAAAAAGTTAATGCAACTGGCAAAGAAAGTACTTCAAGTTTTGACCAATGCAAAAGTCATTAAAGTTAAGATGAATTAAACTTTAGAGGCTTTCACCAAAAGCATGGAGTCTCTTGAAAAGTGTAAGAATTGTTCTGATACTATGTAATAATTTTACAATAGCAAAAAACAACAATAACCCAATATATAGAGGTCAATGAATAACACAATAACAAGATAGACAATAATGACAAGAATAAATTGAATCCTTATCAATGGTGTAATAATCAAGCTAATTGAGCTAAAATACATGAGTACAGTGTAGAAGTGTCTACTTAAGTAGGAAAGGCATGATAACTAAGGGATAAATTATCACCCGCACTAGGTGGAATGGCATGTCCACCAATGGTGGATCATCCTCTATTGTGCAATGAAATCTGCACAACAATGAGAGTGTGATAAGAGATAAGTGCAGTAAAGGTGGAGACAACACATAAAATGGAATGTGAAAACTATTATCACCACCTAAAGTGGAATTTATCCTACACCATATGCAAATAAAGGTGTAAACTCCTAAGTGCCCCATATGCAAACTACTATGCATGCATTATCCTAAATAAGCTTAAGTAAGGTGTAATTAGGTAAGTTTGTAATTACACTAACACCCCCCTTAAGTGAAACTTAGGGGAATGCACTTAAGCTCACAATGACGCCTTAGGTAAATTTGTAATTACACCAACATCCCCCTTAAGTGAAACTTAGGGGACTGCACTTAAGCTCACAATGCAAGATGGGTCCCAACTACTAGGCCATGTTAAGTACCCATGTACAATATGAATATACAAATGTAATACAATCTCTCACAAAGCAGAGAAAGGGAGAAACCCCAGTGGGCGAAAACTCAAGGCTCCCAAAAGAGAGATGAATATATAAAATAACTCTCAAAGAAGTGTGATAAGGAAAAAACCACATGTGAGGAAAAAGTCCCCCCATAAAAGAGAAGAAGATAGACCGAGTAGCCCCCCCTCAATGTAGAATGTACACCAGTGGTAGATATTGTATGCTGGATGAAGTAATTGCTCCATTATTTTTTAACAATGTTACTCCACTTAGGAGAAAAATAGATCCAAAGGTGTATGCAAGATGGCTCCCAATCTGAAATTATGGATGCAAGAAGAAACTTGTATAGAGTCTCTAAAAGTTTCTCAAGTGTCCTTGTTAATGTTGAATGTTGCCCCTTCCAAAACCACTGAAAAGGAAAAGTTAGGATCAAATGAGGATGGATGTAGAACATGATTCAAAGACCCAAATGTCTCCTCTGAAGATAAAGAGACCTCCTCCAACTATTGTACATAATGATCTGCAATCACATCAAACTCAAAAGAATGATCATGTAAATAATGGACAAGAGGGTCAAAGAGTTCCCTTGCAACAACTGAAGAAGGATCATCTTCATCAAAGAGAAGATGTATGCCATCAATAATGTCTCCTAAATCTATTATGTAGTGCTCCATAAACAAACCCATAATATCTAGAAAGTAGTCATCTCACGAAGTCATATCTGGGAGACAGGGTATCTCTTGCTACAATGAATCACAAGGAGCCGAAGTTGTAGAAGTGTAGGCATGTGGAAGTGATTGATGTTGTGATTGTGTCCTCGAGTGTCTGAAGGATGTCTCATGAGTGAACCTATTGAATCAAGAGTTTTTAAAGCCCAACGAGGTTTATTAGAAGATGTAGAGGGAGTATCCTCAACTACATGTGGACACTATGAAGGTGTAGTCCTGCGAGTCGAAGTTGAGGTGGAATCATCATATGAGTCATTGTCACTTTCCACAATGTATGAAGAATGAGGAGTAGATGTTAATCTAGGATATATTTCCTCAAATTATACACCCCTCTCAATGAATATCTCACAAGTCTTAGGATCCATAAGTCTAAATGCCTTAACACCTTCAGGATATCCACCAAATATGCAAGGCCTACTCTGAGGTTCTAATGCTTTTCATTTATGTGGATATACTTATGCCCAAGATGGGAAACCAAATATTTATAACTGTCTCACAACTATTTTTCTACCACACCAAGCATCAAAGGGAGTAATTCCCTTCAAATCTTTATGAGGAACCTAATTTTGGATGTGTGTGGCACAACCTATAACTTTTGCCCAAAAAGATAGACCAAGATACTAAGCATGAATCATGAAAATAACCATCTCCTTAAGGGTTCTATTCTTTCTCTCCACAATGCCATTTAGTTGTGGAGTGTATGCAATTGAGTGTTAAAGATTAATTCCCTCAAGTGTGTAAAAGTCCCCAAGTCTATTCTCAACATGAGCCTTGAAGGCTATAAATTTGTCAAACACTTCACTCTTGTGATCAAGAAAGTAGACCCATTTGAAGTGGGAGAAGTCGGCATTAAAAGTGAGAACATAGAAAGCCTTGATGAATGATGGCACTGGAAATGAGCCTGCTACATCACTATGAACCAGTTGAAGAACCACTGAATCTCTCCATGAGTCTCCTTTGTCAAACTTATCTTCTGGATGCTTGCCCATCAAACGCCCTGAACATACACCATTTGAAAAGATGATGGGATGTATACCTGTGTCCATAACTTGCATTCTGAATTTGAGTGTGCAAGAAAGGATGTAGAAGGAGAAATAAGCACAAAGTGGGAGAATGAATAAATCCTTGTAATGTCATTGTCATGTCCCATTGCAACTAAAGCATCATCCTTAATTTCTTTTACCACAACTGAATTATGTAGAAACTCAGCTTTCATTGCATATCCATAGTGAGTGATTTTGTAAATTGAAAGTAGATTGGCACTTAAGTTAGCAACATATAGGACATCCTTAAATGTTCCATTATCCACATCAACTTCAACCTTTTCCTTATACTTCCATTTGTGTATCATCTCCTATGAGAATGTGGAGTACCTTATGGATCCACAAAGAAAATGTTAGGAATAGTTATAAGAGATAACTGAGAGGGGGGGGGGGTGAATCAGTTATCTACAAGATTCAATTCTTTATCCAATTAAGTACAGAATAACATTAAGCACATACACAATAAGATAACTGTTAGAGTAATATTTAGTTTACTTACTAATTAAATCATATTGATTTAATTAGTTAAGTTATTACTCTTTAGTGCTTAAGCTTTCTCTTAGGTGCATTAATAATTAATTATTTTATTAATTATTAATGTGCAACCTAGCTTTTTTAGGCTTTAGGGTTTTGTTCACCTTTATAGGTTGAACCTTGTAATTCTTTTTTCATTAACTTGGATCATAATTTTGCTCTCACATTTTGAGTAACTTCTAAGTTTTGTCTTTTGCTTCTTTTTGCTTCTCTCCTATAACAGGTTATTTGCATGTAGGTATTCTTGGCATTCTGTGGATTTGTATCTCTCAAATCCTACATGGTATCAGATCTCCCTTGTTGCTGCCTATTCTGGTGTTTTTGAAGCAGGTCTTGAGGTTAAGGGTTTCAAGTTTTTTGAAGAGTTTTATATTGGAGGCATTTTGGGCTCCAACTGACCTCACTAATGGATTCAGAGGATCGTTCAAACGACCTTTGGGCACCGAAACAATCTGCGGCAAAATTTTTTGGAACCAAGATTGTATGAACCTGGCACGATTATCCAAGGCACGAGATGCTGAGATTTGAGTATAGAAGGTACAAAGATGGCTTTTTTCCTACACAGGCGGTTTTGACTGCATAGTGGGTGGTTTTTTGGTGCCGCAAGGGTTTTTTTGAAAATTTTGAAAATTTCAGCGTTTTCAGAATCCGTGCTACTCTGGAAAACTAGCACCCATTTTTGAGAAGTTTTTGCAAATGTTATCAAAAATCGAAGTGTGATATATCATTGGAAAGCTCTTTCTGAGCCTAATCCAACCATGTTGGTTTTATTTTCATTTTTTTTCTGTTTGATCAGCTATTTTTTGTGTCAAAGTGGAGGCATATGAAAATCAAGTTTTTTTTCCTTTTTTTTTTTGTGTGCTTACATACTTATTTGAAGTGTACATGAGATAATATAATACTTTGTGGGGGGGTGTAAATTCTATTTCTGTCATTTATTTCAAAGAGACCCTTCTACTTCTGTCTACTTTCTCTCAATGGCGGACTCTTCTATCACCCGTCTTACACCTCACAACTACCACACTTGGAAAGGACAGATGACCAGATTGCTTATGGCAAAAGGGTTATGGTCATGCCTCGATGAGGCTTAACCAATTCTACAGAGGCCTTATGAGGCTCTTATGCAGAGAAATAGGATGGATGAGGCAATGGGCCTCATTGCAATGAATATCTCAGATGGGTTGTTGTTCCACCTAGATGGTTTGACCACACCCAGGGATATGTGGAACAAGTTTTCCACCTTCTTTGGCACAATGAATCAATTAAGGGTTCTCCAGATAGATGTAGAGTTCACCTCCTTGGTACCTGAATCATTCACTAGCATTGAGGACTTCTTGATGAAGTTCAAGTCCCTTCGATCTATTTTACAGGTTGCTGGAAAGATGAAGTCAGATGATGAGTGTATCTTTCTGATACTCTCAAAGCTTCGCGGCCCTTCTCAAATTTTCACTTCTACCTTCTACTCCACTATAGATGCACTGGGTGCACGACATGTTATGCCCTCTTTTGAGACCTTCTGTGACAAGTTGACTCATGAGCAATCCAAGCTCAATAAGATGGATTCACTTACAAGTTCACAGTCACAGGCATTACTTACCAAGACACCTCAGGATACACAAAAGCAGAAGCTGAAGCAGATATCTAATTCCTCTTCTCAGCACTCTACTGGCCCACCATCTTCTTCTAAGAAGGAGAAACATAAGACTGAGAGCCCAACACAACACCATAATTTTGGTTATGGGGAAACCCAAATAGGTAAAAACCCCGGTGGGAATTAGCACCCACTATAAACTGCACTAGAGTATAATGATACTTGTTAGAAGATCTTTCAACACTGTTAGGATTTGATCTTTACAATGCATGAAATACAATGACCTGTTTAAGGGTCGGACCCTATTAGGAGTCTTTTACAAATAACCTTGTTAAAGGTGAGGACACACTATCCAGGAGCACTCTGCTCAAATGGTGAAGGCTGCAACCTGCATAACAGATACACACTATATCTTGATCTTGGTGAACTAAGAATTAGACCTGTTGTCTTGATTAGTTCCAATGAATAACATATACTCTTAGCTTCTTCACATAGATCTTCAACTTATGATTGAAACAACTATATTGTCTCAGTACATTCGCATCTTCTTCTCTTCTCTCTCCATCACACTTCACGATCACAACTGACTGACTATAGGTAGTCTTCTCCAAAGGATATAATCAAGTCGGCATGTTAGAACCTTCTTTAAATCATATTAGAGAAATACTACAACTCTCCAACAACATCTCCAACGGCTAAACCAAGCACACAACACCAAAAGGACCGTGCAACTCAATATGAGTAGACGCGTCACTTCACACTATCGGCTCCACCAAATTAATTGAAACTTTACTTACAAGATGAAATATGTTATGCGATCTTAACCAAACATTCTTAACTCATAACCAAACTTTAAACCAAATACACATATCATAATGATAGGCACAACTACTAAAACAATATAAACATTGTCAGCTCCACCAAACAATCTCAGGAAACTGTAACTGGCGAATAGAAACATCATAACTCAACTTGCACTACACACATAACTCTGCATCCATAAACATAGCTCCACAAACATGTCTACAACACAAATATAAATGTGTAAGGCTCCAACATAACCATACTAAAAATCACATATAAACCTCAGCTTGTAACACTATCAGGAACACTATTGTTACAAACAACTACACAACTGTCTGTACTCAGAATCAACCTTTGCGTCTATGATATCATGCTAATAACATATCCCTACAACATATGCTCAAGGCTCCCTACATAGAACTATAATGCATGCTGTTTACCATATGTTGTCATCAATGACAAACATACAGTCAACACTAGCTTGCTGGCAAATCTCCAACAGAAAACTACTCCTTTGAAGAACACATGTGTTGAGTGGAACCTCAGCTTGTAACACTATCAGGAACACTATTGTTACAAACAACTACACAACTGTCTGTACTCAGAATCAACCTTTGTGTCTATGATATCATGTTGATAACATATCCCTGCAACATATGCTCAAGGCTCCCTGCATAGAACTACAATGCACAATGCTTACCATATGTTGTCATCAATGACAAACATACAGTCAACACTGGCTTGCTGGCAAATCTCCAATAGAAAACTACTCCTTCGAAGAACACGTGTTGAGTGGAACCTAAGAGAAGTATCCATTCCTATGAAGAACTCATAGTTGCCATAAATTATTTCCCTTTTCCTTTTGAATGTGATGAATTGGAAGGTGATGAATCCTTCTCTTTGTAGGCATTTGGAACATCAATGTTATTCATCTATATAATGTTTCTCAACTCATCAATTTTCTTAATGTGGCAATGATGTTCATCATGACTATACTTCTTGCAATATGCACAAGGTTGTCTCTCCTTCTTATTAGATTTTCCCTTTTTGTTAGAAAATGAATAATTGTATTGATGTGAGGATATTGATTTTTCTTTCTCTTGTTGTGTCTTTGGCTTCCACTATTTTTGCTTCTTGTTGGAACCTTTTCCATAGTTCCCATGATTCTATTGACTTGCTACAAAAGCCTTATACTTTGAAGACTTAAAAATCCCCATGATAATCAAATTTGATTGATCTAACATTAACATCTCTATGAAGACATGCAATGAAGGCATAGTGTATGAAGCACCCACAGTCAACTTATGGGTTTGGAAGTTAGAAACAAATGTTGCATGCTCTAATGGAAGTTTTACCATCAAATTTTAGATCAACTATACATCATTTTTGTCAATTCTTCAATCCTTAAGATTTTCTCTTAGCTCATGTACCATGGTGATGCAATCCTAGATTTTATCAAAACTCTTGGGATCTAAATTCATGAGATCATTGTCAAAGTAATAACCTCTCATCTCATCAACTTGGCCATACAAAATAGTAAATTTATCCTACACCTCCTTGTTTATTTCATATTAGTTAATATGAAATATTAGGTCATCTGATACATGCTTTCACAAAGTTATAAGAGCAATATAATTTTTAACAACCCATTATAATTAAGCATTAGGATCAACTAGTGTAGCTATTGTTCCATCAACTTACTCTTGTTGGATATTTCTAATGCATATGGTGGTGACTAATACATTTTATATGTTTAATCACTACATTACTGAATGGGCATTCATACTGTTGTCATTTGTGGTTTGTCATTGATGTCAACATATGTTTATGTGAAGAGTACAAGCTGATTATGATAGTGTACAGACACTGTACAGATGTTTTAGAATGTGTAAAGATAGATGCGAGTACATGAAGATTTTGTGATCTTATATCCAAGATCGCATCATGTAATGTTGCATATTGGGAGAGTTACAAATGTTTTGGTGAAAACTAGTTACTGGATAGTGACAATGGAAGTTGACAGAGTGAGTCTCTATGTTTCTGGTATATCTTACATATGATATGGATTAGGTGTATGCGAGCTTAAGAGATGAAAGACAAGGCACTGAAGGATGTTCATTTGTCAATGCAAGGTACAGAATGCTAGATGACGTGAGTTATGGTGTGTGATCTGGAGAAGACTTATTTGGGAGCTGACTTCATAGCTGTAGCATGCATTTTGTTTGGAAAATGTAAATTAAGGATGTCGGTCCTTAATTGTTGTAATGGAATCATTGTATACTTGTTTTAGGTACCGTGTGTATCTTAGCAAGAGTTTATGTAAATAGGAAACCTAATGGGTCGATCTGATCATGTAGAATATAATAGGGTATATATGTAAGATCTTTTCTTTGGAAAATATATGGTGAGGATATATGTGATGAAAAGAAGATTGTGAAAGCTGCGAGCTTGTGTCTTCTGCATATAGAGTAGAGGATTACTAGTGAACTTCATTAGAACTGATCAAGCAAAGATAGTTATTGTCAGACATTTCAAAATATTGTGTATTTCTTCATATACACTTGTTGCAAATAGTGAGTTCTGAAGGTGGATTTAACCTTCTTTGGGTAGTGATCCCCCCTTTCTTTTCTTGACTCTTGACAGGGTTTGTCCTCTAACAAGGACTGTGTATTGTAATGTTTCAATAAGCTCCTATCAGGGATAAATCTTCTAACAAGGATACTATACTCTTAGTACATTATTTGTGGGTGCTAATTCCCATCGAGGTTTTTACCTTTAACAGGGTTTCCCCGAGACCAAAATATTGCGTTATTGTGTTAGCATTCATTGTGTTCATTAGATCTAATATTGTTGCTATTCAAAGTTTAAAGTTTAATATTTTATCATACAAATTATTCACCTCCCCCCCCCTCTTAGTTGTATTGTGGACTATTATTCCTAATAATTCGTATCAGAGCTACTGGTCCTTAGAGAGAAAGCTTAACAACTTGAGGTGATCTTGGAGATGGTGTTCTATGAGAAGGATGGTCTAAAATTTGATCCTGAAAACTTTGATAGTTGGAAGAACAAGATACGAACTCATTTGTTATGTTTGGGCATTGATTATTAGTTGATCACAAAGAATAAGGTGACTATAAAGACTGAGAATGACTTGCCATCAGCTTCTGATGATGAGAATAAGGTATTCTCTCACAATATGGTTGTAAGAGAAGCATTGATCAACTCACTCTCTGAAGGAGAATTTACTGAAGTTAAAGACTTGGATTCGACACATGAGATTTGGTAAAGATTAGAAACAATGTATGAATGAGACAAGTATACCAAGAAAGTGAAGTTATAGAATTGGAAAACAAATATGGAGAAGCCACAAATGAATGATGATGAAAGTATTAGGGCTTATGTTCAAAGAGTTACAAAAGTTGTAGTCGGAATCTGAAACTGTGGAGGCACTTATGATGAAGAAGTCATTGCGAAGATCCTTAGATCATTGACTCCTGCTTACAAGTTCAAGGCTCTATCCATTCAAGAGACTATACCTTTGACTCTAAAATTTTGTAGAGAGATGTTGATTGCTAAGCTAACTACTTTTGAAGTTGCAGAAATGGGAGACTTTGTACCTAAAGTTGAATCTGCATTTAAGGCATCTACACACAAGAAGACAATGTTTGCACTTATGAGCACTAGCAGTGAGAGTCTGAAAGAAGAGCTTGGAGAATATGTTGAGGAATGGGAACAGATAATGGCTGAAGAAAGAAAGATGGATGAGCTCGTTGCACTGATTGCTAGAAGAGAAAAGAGAGGTAAGGGTAAATTTGAAGGAAAATTACCTTTGAAATATTTTTCATGCAATAAGGTTGGTCTTTTTGCATCTAAATGTCCTACAAGAGTTCCTAAGTACAAGCCTAAGTTTTTCAAGTCTAAGAAGGATAAGGAATGTTATTATGCTAGTGAAGGTATTTCTAATGATGATGATTCAGATTATGAGGAGATTGGATTTTTTTCTATTAGAGATGAACCAGTACATGAGGAAAAGGCTTTAGTGTCACATGTTGATAAGAAAACTAAATGGATTATAGATAGTGGTTGTTCACACCATATGACTAGAGACAAAAATAAGTTTGTTAAGTTAGTAAAGTGTGATGGTGGTGTTGTAAGGTTTGGAGATAATTTTCCTAAACCTATCATAGGAGTAGGATCTATTACGTTGGATGGAAAGACTAATATTGATAATGTATTGTTATCTCTATTGAGCCTTCTAAGGTTGTCATTAGTACCAAAGGTGTGTAAAGATATCAGTTGGTCACTTACAGTGAGCTCATCGGTAACATAAAGCAGAACAGACTAGTCGGTAAAGCCTATACACTAAGCAGCAGACAATTTACCGAGTACTAGCAGACACCGACATCGACAGACAATAAACACTGAGCATCATAGTATACACCGATCAATTTACACAGTGTTTACCGAGGATCACAGGAAATGACATAGTAATTAGGAATGGCACATTCTTCTATGCAAACGGTTACAACAGTTTGTAAAATGTTTTACCAAGATCGAGGAACATTTAATGTAATGATATTCATTAAATACAATGTATATATTTTGTAATAGATGATCTAGGTTATTATTGTACACCATAGATCTTAGGGATATGATTATAGTGTGTAACCTAATTATGTTAAAGCAGCAAAATAGAACACTATATATTTGTGTGTTCTCATCATTTTTGGAGAGAGCTGATATATGAATCACAGAGCACTTGAAGCATTTGCCTATCTTCAAGTCTATCAGTTAACAGAGCATAACCAAGTACAATATAATTCAGATTGAGCAGAATCAGTAGAGGCTACCGAGTAGTTCAGAGTAGATATTCATCACAAGTAAGGTGATATTTTATCAGAGCTTATAGATCTGTAACATACAATTGAGTGTCAATATCAGATAAATACCTATTGCTTTCTAACAATTGTAATAGAGTTTTTGGATAAAATCTCTTAACAAAGTAGACTTAATAGTCTTATGTAAATCTCTTAACTAAGTGCACACTTCATTAGTGTTGCTAAAATCCTATAACTAGGTAGATCTAGCTAATCTAACATGTCACTCCTAACAGGGTGAGATCACCAGAAGTGATCAAAACTTGTAGCCCTGACAGGCAAACCTTTTCTATCTGCAGTAGTGAAGAATTTGTGGGTGTCATCCCCACCGCAGTTTTTACCTTCTAACAAGGGTTTCTGTGTTACCAAAATACTTGTGTCATGTGATTGTGTTATGGATTTCATGTTGTTTACTTACTTATGTTAAGTGGATAAATGATTCATGCAATTAGATTCAAGTTATATTGGTCGGTTATCACTGTTTATAGTTTTAGATCTGAAAGGTTTACAAGTAAAGTTTTTGAAGGCACTGATTCACCCCTCCCCTCTCAGTACCTATCTCTCCTAATTCCAACAATTGGTATCAGAGCACAATTCTCTTATTGAATAGTTTAACCACTGAAGGGTAAAGATCTAAGTCGTGGAGAGATACAAGCTTGACAAGACTATTGAGAATCAGAAGATACAAATGCAAATATTTGTGGAACAATATAAACAAGCCAAGGAAGGACTGAAGAAATTACTAGATGAAAGGAAGAACCTAGCTAGACTACAGAATGAGATCGGTTACCATGAAGAACCTATTGATGACATATTCGAGCATATTGGATCTAGTTTTGGAAGCATCTCCGATGGATATGAAAACATAATCACTAATCTATCTAAAAAGAATCAATATTTAACTAATCAAGTGAAAGCATTACAAATCAGTTAAGAATCTCAGATGGTGAGAATGGTAGAAATAATGAACAAAGCAAAACAAGCTGAGCAAGAAAGAAACCTGACAATTGATGATAGAAGATAGATGAGTGAACAACTTCAAACTAAAGAAAGTGAGATACAAAGACTCACTGACCGACATTTCCAAGTAACTAATCAAGTGATGACTATGAATCAAGAGGTAAACTGAGTGAATGCAGAATTGTCAAGAAAACTAGAAGATGTTGCAAGACTCGGAGAAGAAAATGAGAAGCTAAGAAATGAAGTGAAAAATCAATAGCAGCAAAATGAAATGAAGAAACTTGCTGAGGACAGCTCCAAGAAGATTGATGACTTTTTAATTAATCAGAGAAGATTTGGAAACAAAGTCGGTATAGGCTACACCAGTGAAGGAGAGTCATCACAACAAGATGAACAAATCAACATCGAACAAAATCAAAAACCTAAAGTGTTGGTATGTTATCATTGTGGAAAACCAGGAGATACATCTAATGTGTGTAGAAGCAAAGCACAAGGTAAACCTCCTGTTACCCCTAAGTTTAATGGATATTGTTATTACTGTGGTAAGTTTGGACATCCTGCTTATGAGTGTAGAGCTAAGCAAAATGATCTTGCTAATAATACCACTATGGAGAAAATATGTTATACTTGTAACAAGCATGGACACACTGCACGAGACTGCAAGGCAAAAATAAAGCAAGTCTGGACACCTAAGGAGAAACCACAACGCAGACCATATCAACTGAAGAGACAAGGTAACTCTTATGTTTGGGATTATAATACATGGACAAACTATGTTGTATGTGGTAGATATGGACACATTGCAGCAAACTATTATAGAAAGAGTCGGATTAGACAATCAAGAAACTAGACAAACTCTGGGATGGCTTGTCTGCACTGCCATAAGGTCGGTCATTTAAGCAAGAACTGTAGAGATCGAGCACCAGATGAAAACCATATATTTGAAAGTGGATATAGTATTGTTGATATCACGAAGTTAAGGAACACTATGTGGAAGAAGGCATCTAATGAGAATGCTGAGTCAAGTAATGTTGTCAGTGAAACCTCGTCCACTGGATTGGGTGACATCGGTACCTCCACTTAAACTGAAATAGGTATGTATGAGACTGATATTTCAAAAGATCACATTTTACATACAGTTCCTTATGCATAATGTTCTTATACCAAATCAACATGAATAAAGATGCACTATGATTTAGTTGTCATGAGCTAACAATGTTATACAGTCGGTAAAAGAGAGACCGAGAGTTGGTTACCCATCGGTAATCACTATCTAAGGTTAACCGAGCATATGTATCAATCGATGAAGAAATCCTATGTTAACCGAGTAGATGAAAGTTTTAGTTGTCACCGAGCTGACAGTTGTTTTGTACCAAAATTTAGATGGAGCATTTATTACATAAAAGTTTGAGCGGGAACATCGAAAGTATATAAATATATGGGAATAGAGTTCATTTCTACAATGTGATTTTGAATAGAAACTCAAAGTGTTGAAGAGGAAGTTCATCTAATCATTAGGGCAAATTTTGATGAACCAAAGTTTAAGCCATATCCTAAGGTCGCAGCACAGACAAATACAATGGGCACATTTTTGAGCATACCAGAAAGGGTTTTACTGACAAAAGACGTAAGGTCTTATATTCACTGCAAAATTGGAGAAGTTGGAGACTTTGAAACTGTTGCAGCATATCAATCACTCTGTGGCCCTGATGGAAAAAAAATCAGACTACAAGAAGATTGAGGAATCAGGTTTATCATATTTTACACACTTACCTTAATCATTCAAATCGGATTGGATTAGAATCATTTTGAGCAGATATCACGATGACAAGTTCTGTCTGGATAAACCAATTGAGGTCACCAAGAAAATAATCAGTAGGGTTACTGGGCTCCCTACAACTAACAAAGCTAAGGCTTTCCGAAGTTCTTCATGACCGGATGTTGAGAAATACACACACAATGGGATGGTCGAGCATTGAAGATTTTGAATATCAAGGACCCAATAGTAAAATTTGTAGCACATGTGATCAGGTACAAGCTATTTCAATCGAGCAGACTCAACAACGTACCCTGCAGCGCAGTAGACATGGCACACAAAATTGTAGTGAAAGGTCACCAAGTTGATCTTGTCAAGGTACTGTTTCATCAACTTTAGGAGAATATGAAGACCACAAGGAAAAAATAAATCTGACACATGTAAGTATGAATCTCTATTTGCATGCATATTCCTCTATTTACAAAAGTATGTGTCTGGCACTGGTAAAGTAAATTGGATACCGAATGTACCGATAACAAAATAGATTGGTGAAATGATGAACAAGTTAGGAGATAAGTTGAATGTAGAGTTTGATGCATACTTCATTGAATTTCAATCTAAAATGCATAAGAGAAGTAGATTCTAAGGGAATTAGTTCAAAAATTTGAAGATGACATATGTTTTGTGGTAAACATTGATTATACCTTAATAAAAGCAGTTGAGCCTAGGATAAAATGGTTGGCACCGATGGGATATGAAATAAACCATGATTTTGCATTGAAATCTATTAATGCACTACTTGCAGTACCGAAGGATCCCATAGCCACTAGGTTCAGAGTATATGAAGAAGCCAAATCTAGAATATCTACAAATATTGAGAACGGTAAAATAACTAGAAAGGTAAAGAAGATGAAGAAAGATCTCACTACTAAATATGGAGATAAGTCTGGAACATCTGAAGGGATATCGATTGAATAGGCAACCGAAGGTCAGCTACAGTTAGCCGACAAACCATATGATAGTGAGGAGACCAAGTCTGACAAAGAAGTAGATCCTACACGGGCTCCTCCACCTGACATTCCTACAAAGAAGCAGTCACCCATACATGAAGGTATGAAGACACGGTCGTCAACTACAACACCACCTAACGAGAAGGAAGAAGTAGTAAAAGTAACAAAAAGAAGAGCAGCTACACTAACAAAGAAATACATTAAGAGAAAGAACAAGGCTGTAGCTGAGGCACCAAAGAAAAGGAGGAAATACATAAGAAATAAGGAAGATCTAGAGGATACAGAGACATAGGATGATGTAAATCAATTCAAAGTGGTTAGTAACAAGGCCAAAACAATAGATGAAGTCATTGAGGACATAATTGAACATGGAGACCTCACCGATCCCTTGCTAGATAGATTTGACAAAATGTCAAAAGAAGATCAAACTAAAATTGAAGAGGTCGTCATCCAAATGATGATAAAATTCAAGAAAGTTCCAATGGAGTTTGCCTATGCATTAATGAAGAAATTGGATGATATAATTACTGAGAAATGGGCATTAGACACCGAGAAGAGAAAGAGAGAACGCTCTCTAGTTCGGGTAGCCGCACACTTAAGCTTTGGACAAGTTAGTGAATACTTGATCAAATACCAAGCAAACTTTATGATCAAGAATAGGGCCTTAATGATCATGGATGACAATGTAGTGGATATGGATGTCACTACTAATTCCATATGGACATCAATTCTGAAAGCTGAAGAAAAAGCTGAGCAACAAGCATTTTTGAACTTGTCTAAGAAGAGACAAAATTCTAAAGGTAAAGGTATTTACATTGATAAAGGACCAGCAAAAAAATCAAAGAGTACCGGTATATCAGTTACCGAGGCAATTGATATAACCAAGGACAAGGAAGAAATAAAAGTTTCACAGGATGCATCAGATAAAGTTGAAATCCAACTGGAGAAGAAAATCGATGATGATGTACTCGTTGTAGACATCACACATGGTGATCCTGATGACTAAGATGATGAAGATGTAAATATTGCACCAAATAAAGATGAAGCACTAGACACTAAAAGCCTATTTACATCACTACCGAGTGAACTTCTTGTACTTGCCGAAGCAGTTGAAATTCTTTCCCAAGTACAACCCAATGACTTAGATCCCAAGCAAAACAAAGATACTACAGGAGATCAAAACACAGAGAAACCTATAGAGATAGATGAGCCTACACATACAAAGGCACCTTCCACTGAACTAAAGGAAATAGATGAAGCAAAGGACACACAAGAACCAAAGGCAATAGAGGTGATCCCACTAAACACCACAACCGAGACTCCTACTACAACAACCAAGACTACCACTACCGAGGAGCAGAAGAAGGAAGAACAAGTGCTAACAAGGAAGGAGACTCTAAAGACTGGAGATAGATCTATTGCTATCATTGAGAAGAAATCTCCTCTAGCACAGAAGAAGAAGAAGAAAGGAAAAGGGTCGATCACCCTAGATGAAGTGATTATTATACCTGAGTGTGACCCGAGGACCCTAAGCCCCGAGGACTTGAGTAAATATGGGGAGTTGTGTTCAAGAAAGGCAGTGTAAGAGAAGCTAAAGTAAGAGCACAAATGAAAAGAAGTATTAAATGATGTGTGGGATATCCTCCAATAGGTATTACCTGAGATACATATTGATGAGGATACGCCTATTATAGATCAACTTGCTACACTTGCTAAGAAGATCAACACCTCGGACACCAATGCAGATAAACAAATTGAAGAAAGGGCAGAATCCAAAATACAACACAAATTAGCAAAGAAAATCAGCCAAGAAGTGGCATTACTTAAGGTCAAATTATCTGAGGTTATTACTGAAACAAAATCCATCACCTAGACAATTTGTCAATACTTATTAAAGCTTTGTACTCTAGACACCTTCACTGTTGAAGTCAGTGAAAAGATCAAAGGTTTGGAAGAAGAAATACAATTGAGTACCAATGCAGCTATCACTGAGCCACATTCTTTTATAAAGCATATTCACCAAGTTCAGAAACTTCGACGGTTGATAGAAGATTTGAAGAACCAAGAAGTGCACCTAACAGATCAAGTTACTGAGTTGCAAACCAAACTCATTCCATACCTGAAATTTTTTGAAGCACATATTGTCAAAGCCGAGCTATTAGTTGCAACACCAAAAATTTCAGTGTTAGAAAACATCTTTGACATGTATGCACAAGTCGGTCTTGAGCACATTGCTCTCACCAACTTGAAAGAGGAATGGGAAAACCTCTTGGAGTCACTGAAGAAAACCCATCAGTCAATTTTTGACAAGTTGTGAGTATACTACCTCAATTTTGTATTTGACATTACTATCAAAAAGGGGGAAACCAATGTATCAGATGCTATTATGCCAAATATTATGTACATGGATGCTATGTATACTATATATTACTAGGAGCATGCACCGAGGGGGAGTACTTAGTACATAGAAATTTTTTGATGTGTATATGTATATGGTGGAGATATAAGTCACATAGAAATTTTTGTCTTTATACATTCAAAGTTTTGATACTAATGCCAAAGGGCGAGATTGTTATCTCTATCGAGCCTTCTAAGGTTGTCATTAGTACCAAAGGTGTGTAAAGATATCAGTCGGTCACTTACAGTGAGCTAATCGGTAACATAAAGCAAAATAGACTAGTCGATAAAGCCTATACACCAAGCATCAGATAGTTTATTGAGTACCAGTAGACACTGACACTGATAGACAGTAAACATCAAGCATCACAGTATACACCAATCAGTTTACATAGTGTTTACCGAGGATCATAGGAAATGACATAGTAATTAGGAATGGCACATTCTTCTATGCAAATGGTTACAATGGTTTGTAAAATGTTTTACCAAGATCGAGGAATATTTAGTGTAATGATATTCATTAAATACAATGTATATCTTTTGTAATAGATGATCTAGGTTATTATTGTACGTCGTAGATCTTAGGGTTATGATTATATTGTGTAACCTAATTGTGTTAAAGCAACAAAACAAAACACTATATATTTGTGTGTTCACATCATTTTTGGAGAGAGCTGATATATGAATCATGGAGCACTTGAAGCATTTGCCTGTCTTTAAGTCTATCAATTAACAGAGCAAAACCGAGTACAGTAGAATTCAGATTGAGCAGAATCAGTAGAGGCTACCAAGCAGTTCAGAGTAGATATTCATCACAAGTAAGGTGATATTTTATCAGAGCTTATAGATCTATAATAGACAATTGAGTGTCAAATAGAAGATAAATACCTATTGCTTTCTGATAATTGTAATAGAGTTTTTGGATAAAATCTCTTAACAAAGTAGACTTAACAGTCTTATGTAAATCTCTTAACTGAGTGCACACTTCATTAGTGTTGCTAAAATCCTATAACTAGGTAGATCTAGCTAATCTAACATGTCACTCCTAACAAGGTGAGATCACCAGAAGTGATCAAAACTTGTAGCCCTAACAGACAAACCTTTTCTATTTGCAATAGTGAAGAATTTGTGGGTGTCATCCCCACTGTAGTTTTTACCTTCTAACAAGGGTTTCTGCGTTACCAAAATACTTGCATCATGTGATTGTGTTATGGATTTCATGTTGTTTACTTACTTATGTTAAGTGGATAAATGATTCATGCAATTAGATTCAAGTTATATTGGTTGATTATCATGGTTTATAGTTTTAGATCTGAAAGGTTTACAAGTAAAGTTTTTGAAGGCACTGATTCACCCCTCCCCTCTCAGTACGTATCTCTCCTAATTCCAACATGTACTACTTGTTGATGGAATTAAGCATAAATTGTTGAGTGTTGGACAATTTATGGACAAAGAGCTTCAATTACAATTCAGTAATGGTAAATGTTTTATCAAAATTAAGGAAGGAAAGTTGATTGCAACTGATACTAAATCTAGAGGTAATGTATTTGAATTAAATACATCTGGAGCCTCTTGTTTTGTTGTGAAGGTAGATGACAGTTGGTTATCACATAGAATATTTTGTCATGTTAATTTTGATAACATTGTGAAGGCAAGTTTGACTAATGCAATAAGAGATCTACGGAAGATTGTGAAACCATCTAACACTGTATGCAAAGAATGTGTTATGGGAAAATAGAGTAGAAGCAGTTATAAAAGAAAAGCATATACATTAAAGGGAAAGTTGGATCTAGTACATACAGACCTATGTGGACCTACAAGGACAAAATCATACTACGGTGAAAGGTATTTTATACTTTTGTTGATGACTTTTCTATAAATGATGTGGGTTACTTATTTGAAAGAGAAATCAGAGGCATTTGATAAATTCAAGATATTCAGAGCAAAAGTAGAGAATGAATCAAGTTTAAAGATAAAATGTTTGAGGTCAGACAGAGGTGGAGAGTTTACTTCAGACCTATTTAATTCATACTGCGAAGAGCATGGAATACAAAGACAAACATTTGCTCCTAGGACTCCATAATAGAATGGGATAACAAAGTGAAGAAACATGACTATACTTGATGTTGCTAGGACAATGTTGCTTGAAGGAAATGTATCTCATATACATTAGAGAGAGGCTATTGGGAAATCGATGTACACATGGAACAAAATTTAAATCAGAGAAGGTACAAGTAAGACTCCTTATGAATTATGGTTTAATCATACTCCTACTGTAAAATATTTCAAAATATTTGGTAGTAAGTGTTATATCAAGAGAGATGATGAGATAGGGAAGTTTGATGCTATAAGTGATGAAGGAATTTTCCTTGGTTACTCTACTAAGAGCAAGGCTTACAAGTGTTTCAATTTGAGATTGAGGAAGATGATTGAAAGTCACAATGTAAAGATAGATGAAAGGTTTCAGATACAAGAGAGAATGTATAACTGTAATTAGAATACAAAGATCAAAGAGGTTGTTGCTGTAGAAGAAGAAATCATTGAGGTTGAATGCGAAAATGAGACTTGTGATGATGACAAAAATGAGGCTACTGAGGTTTCTAAAACTCTGAGGTATGTAAAGAATAATCATCTTGAAAATCAAATTATTGGTAATACTAATCAAGGAGTAATGACTATATCAAAGGCCAAAGAAGAAATTTGTTTGATTTCACAAGATGAACCAAAGACTATAGATGAAGCTTGTAAAGATGAATCTTAGATAAATGCTATGAAGGAAGAATTAGATTAGATAAATAAGAACAACACTTGGGAATTGGTTCCTAGACCTAAGAACATAAATGTAATAGGAACTAAATGGGTTTTCAGAAACAAAATGAATGAAGAAGGGGTTATTGTAAGAAACAAAGCAAGACTGGTATGTAAAGGTTATTCACAACAAGAAGACATAGACTTTGAAGAGACATTTGCTCATGTTGCTAGAATAGAAGTTGTGAGACTATTCTTGGCTTATGTTGCACACAAGAACTTCAAGGTGTATCAAATGGACGTGAAATATGCATTCTTGAATGGGGATCTTGAAGAAGAAGTGTATATAGAACAACCTGATGGATTTCCTTTATGCAAAGATGAAGACATGGCATGTAAGTTGAATAAGGCACTGTATGGGCTGAAGCAAGCTCCAAGGACTTGGTATGTAAGGTTATACAAATACCTACTTCAGCTTGGATTCAGAAAAGGTAATGCTAACAATAATTTGTATTTAAGAACTAGTGAAGATGGAGTTTTGATAATAGAAGTCTTTGTTGATGATATTATCTTTGGAGGTAATGATGATCTATGTGAGAAATTTTCTAAAGAGATGGAAAATGAATTTGAGATATCCATGATTTGTGAAATGAAATTCTTTCTTGGACTACAAATAAAGATGGAATTTTTATTTCTCAGACTAAATATCTTAAAGAAATGTTGAAAAAGTTTGGAATGGAGGACTATAAACCAATTGGTACACCCATAGTAACTAGTAATAAGCTGATAGATGATGATGAATCAAAGTGTGTTTTTCAGACCAAGTACAAATCAATGGTTGGAGGATTAAAATATCTGACTCATACTAGACCAGATATTGCTAATGGTGTTGGAATTGTGGCTAGATATCAGGCAGAACCCAAAAAGACACACCTAGCTGAAGTGAAAAGGATATTGAGATATTTGAAAGGAACAATAGACTATGGCTTATGGTATGATAGAAATGATAGCTTTGAACTTCATGCTTATACTGATGTTGATTTGGCAGGAAACATTGATGACAAAAAGAGTACTAGTGGTGGTGCATTTTTCCTTGGGAAAAAAAGTTGGTTTTATGGCTATGTAAGAAGCAAGATTGTATAGCTCAATATACTGCTAAATCAAAGTATGTTGTTGATGTTATAAATTGCACTCAAATTATTTGGATGAAACAAATGCTGAAAGACATTGGAACAACTTTTGATGAGCCTGTGGTTATCCATTGTGATAACACCAGTACAATGAATATGTCAAAGAATCTAGTGATGCACTCTAAAACTAAACATATTTCTATCAAATATCACTTCTTGAGAGACAAGGTGGCAGAGAAGGAAATAAAGTTAGAGTATATTAGTACAAAGGAACATATTGCAGACATCTTTACAAAACTGTTGCTAAAAGATACCTTTGAATATCTCAGAGGTATGCTTGGGGTTTAGGCCCCTCACAGTCAGAATTAAATGATGCAGGGATGCATTAGTCTAGAGGTTTTCAAAGCCTTATCTTATTCTGGACTAGATATAGGGATCTACTCCTTAGGGGGAGTGATCGTGGAAGGAAGGTGTTGAACGAAAATTGATGTCTCATGAACACCCTTTTCCATTGTTGTCAAAGAGGAGTGTTGCTATGAGAAAATCCCCACTGTATGGGGAGATTGTATGAAGGAATACTATGAGGGTACTATTTGGTTGCAGAACTTTGGATTGATATAACTTTGGGATGATAGATTTTCCCATATGTTGACATCAATTCCAAAGGGGGAGATTGTTGGATATTGCTAATGCATAGGGTGGTGATTGATACATTTTATATGTTTAATCACTATGTTACTGAATGGGCATTCATACTGTTGTCATTTGTGGTTTTTTATTGATGTCAACATATGTTTCTGTGAAGAGTACAGGTTGATTATGAGTGTATAGACACTGTACGAATGTTTCAGAACGTGTGAAGACAGATGCAAGTATAGGAAGATGTTGTGATCTTATATCCAAGATTGCATCATGTAATGTTGCATATTGGGAGAGTTACAAATGTTTTGGTGAAGGCTGGTTATTGGATAATGGCAGTGGAAGCTGACAGAGTGAGTCTCTGTGTTTCTGGTATATCTTATAGAAGATATGGATTAGGTGTATGCGAGCTTAAGAGATGAAAGACAAGGCACTGAAGGATGTTCATTTGTCAGTGCAAGGTATAGAATGTTGGATGACATCAGCTATGGCATGTGATCTGGAGAAGACTTATTTGGGAGTTGACTTCAAAGCTGTAGTGTGCATTTTGTTTGGAAAATGTAAATTAAGGATGTCGGTCCTTAATTATTGTAATGGAATCATTGTATACTTATTTTAGGTACTATGTGTATCTTAGCAAGAGTTTATGTAAATAGGAAAGCCTAATGGGCCTACCTAATCATGCAGAATGTAATATGGTATATATGTAAGATCTTTTCTTTGGAAAAGATATGGTGAGGATATATGTGATGAAAATAAGATTGTGAAAGTTGCGAGCTTGTGTCTGCTGGATGTAGAGCAGAGGATTACTATTGAACTTCATTGGAACTGATCAAGCAAAGATAGTTGATGTCAGACAATTCATAAGATTATGTATTTCTTCATATACACTTGTTGCGAACAGTGAGTTCTGAAGGTGGATTTAACCTTCTTTGGGCAGTGAGCCCCCCTTTCTTTTCTTGACTCCTAACAGGGTTTGTCCTCTAACAAGGACTGTATACTGTAATGTTTCAATAAGCTCCTAACAGGGCTAAATATTCTAACAAGGATACTATACTCTTAGTACATTATTTGTGGGTGCTAATTCCCACTAGGTTTTTTTTACTTTAACCGGGTTTCCTCGAGACCAAAATATTGCATTATTGTGTTAGAATTCATTGTGTTCATTGGATATGATATTGCTGCTATTCAAAGTTTAAAGTTTAATATTCTATCATACAACTGATTCACCCCCCCCCCCCCCCCCCCCTCTCAGTTGTATTGTGGATTGTTATTCCTAACAACTCTATGCTTTAATTTTCCACAATGCATAGTTATGTGGAGTTAAGTGTGGAAATTTAGGAGAGACCACAATGAAAAATGAAAAGAGAACAAGAGAAAAGAGATGCATAATCACACAAGACACCCCCCCCCCCAAATAAAATAAAATAAAATATTTATAAAAAAAAAAAATCACTCAATCAACTAAACCCTCCCCCCTCCCCTCAAATGATGATTTTGGCACATTATATATAATATATGTATAATTACCACTTGCCAAACAAGGCCAAAGTGGACTTATGATTTTGATGATTACAACTACATTGATGAGGCCAAATCAGACTCAAATAAATATGGCTAAGGATCCAACTGAAATCCTAGAATTACAATGATCACAAATGGACATAAAAGACCAAATTTTGAAAGTGATGTTTCTACCTAGAATGGCTACAAACTGATAGCAAATTATAGAAGTAGACAAAAAATAATGCACTTTCAAAAAATGACACCTTAAAATGTATATGTATGAGCCTAAATGGAGCCTTAGAAGTTGTAGAATTGAGGATTAGAGATGTACAATCACCAAAAAATGAGATTTGAATTAAATCTATGCACCAAAATTAGAAAATAACACCACCACTGGAAAGTTCATGATTTTCTACCCTAAATAAATAAAAAATCTCAAACAAACAAGTCAAAATGAGTAAGATATATGAGCCTTCAACATTAGAGTACAAAATAAAAAATTCAAATGGAGAGGGGTTAGAATATGCAAAAAAAGTGTTGATGTCATCAATATGCGAGCTTAAATTTAATGGTCAAATGGTCATTGTAGAAATTCTTGAGCCTAAATTTGATGGCTAAATGGTCATCACAAAAAGTTAATTGCCCTGAAAATGTTGGTTAACTGGGCATCAAATTTAAATAGTCAAATGACATGTCAAAAACTTACTAGCATGTTTGTATAGATATGTTGACTCAATGTGGAATTGGGTTTAACATGGCAGTCAAATTTGATTTGTGTGTTGACGTGGCAAAGATGATGTGCACCTTAGCCACGTGGTAGATTTTGGTTAGCTCTTTGCATTGATTTAATGCTTGTGTGTCACGATCTTCCAATAGTACATTTAGGTCATATTTCCAATGACTCTTCATCAAAATTTGGACAACAATACGTTAGAATTATGACAAACATCAAGGAGAATCCTCGTCATGATTTTCTCATTGGAAATTATGATGATGGAGTACATGTAAAATTTATGACAAAACCACGTCGGAAATATATTTGTAACATACGGTAGTTTTTTGATGAAGTCTTGTCGAAAGTCTGACTACCGTCTCATCAGTTATCTTCTATTTTTCATCAAAATTTTGAGGATAATGGCAATGACTATGTTGCCATACCTATGACGTTTATGTTGTTGCGGTTATGGAAACCTCGTCGGTTGTCTTCTGGTGTTCATTAGAATTTTGATGTGAACAATTTCTATCGGCCTCAATATCCTTGATCAATATTCTCTTAACAACCTTGATCACTTTTATCACCATATGTGTCCCTAATGAGTTCATTAGGTGTCGACAAAACTCAAAATTGGTCATTTTGATTTGATTAGCTATACCAATGACCACCATCGACACAACCTTTATGGATAAACTACCATTTTGTTTGTCTTTATCGGGGTAGGTCTTTCCAATAGCCTCATCGACTATTGAAAAGACAAGATTTATCCTCTTCCACTAGTGTATGTTTCACTAATGGGCCTTATCGAATATGTTATACCAACTTGTCATGCTTCTTACACCTTTTTGTTATGATTGGTTTAACTTTTGTCGATGTACATTCTCAATGCCTTCTCCATCGGTAGGCCCTTTGGTATAACCTTTCTCAATGCATACATTTTCTATCAACCTTCATCTCCCTGATCAATATGCTCTCAATAGCCTCGATCACTTCTATCACAATATGTGTCCCCGATGAGTTCATCGGGTGGGAAAAAATCAAAATCGCTCATTTTGATTTTCTTAGCTATACTAATGACCACCATCGACACAACCTTTACCAATAATCTACCCTTTTATTTGTCTTTATCAAGGTAGGTCTTTCCAATGGCCTCATCGACTATCGACAAGATGAGATTTCTCATATGTTGCTAGTGTATGTTTCACCGATGGGCCTTATCGGTATATGTTATATCGACCTGTCACACTTCTTACACCTTTTTTCTATGATCAGTTTAAATTTTGTTGATGTAAATCCTTAATGCCCTCTCCATCGGTAGGCCCTTCAATATAACCTTTCCTGATGTATACATTTTATATTGTCCTTAGCTTCCCAAATCAATATGCTCTCTATAACCTCGATCACTTCTATCTCCATATGTGTCCCCGATGAGTTCATAGGTTATCGACAAAAATCAAAATCACTCATTCCTATTTGCTTAGCTATACTAATGACCACCATCGACACAACCTTTAATGATAAGCTACCCTTTTTTTTGTCTTTATTGAGGTAGGTCTTTCCAATAGCCTCATCATCTATCGACAAGACAAGATTTCTCCTTTGTCACTAGTGTATATTTCATTGATGGGCCTTATTGGTAGGCCCTTAAGGAAAACAAATACCAATGGAGAAGGCATTGAGAATGTATATTGGAAAAAGTTAAACTAAACATATAAAAAAGGTATGAGAAGCGTGATAGGTCGATATAATATATACCAATAAGGCCTATCGATGAAACATACACTAGCGACAAAGGAGAAATCGTGTCTTGTTGATAGCAGATGAGGCTATCTAAAAGAATTACCCCAATAAAGACAAACAAAAGGGTAGCTTATCGGTAAAGGTTATGTCGATGGTGGTCATCATTATATCCAAAGCAAATCAGAATGAGTGATTTTGAGTTTTTTTGACACCTAATGAACTCATCAGGGACACATATGGCGATAGAAGTGATCGAGGCTACTGAGAGCTGTAATACCCCAAAAATAGGCTATAAGTTCATTAACCTCCTATATCATCAAATCATATGAAATCGACATCAAAGTCCTAATCTAAGGCACATCTAAACATCATCAAATCTAATTGATTATCTTAAATTTTGCATCGGGGAATATTCCTAGTAATATTCCTAATTATCTTAATTATCTTTAATTTTATAATTATTTGGCGATAAATCACATTTATCCTAAGTTTGATTAATTGAATATTTTCATATTTAATTAATTAGATTTAATATTTGCCACTTAATTGTGTAATTAAATTTAATTATATCTATTATTAATTGTATTATTTAATTTTGACAATAAATCTAATATCATATGAATAATTGATTAAATTCTTATTTAATTAATTAAAGCATGTTGTCATTATTTAATAATATAGTTTTTAATAAAAGTTTGATAAAATAGTTAATTAACCCATAAATTAATTATTTTATTTCAAAAATCAGTTAAGTTGGAAATAAATCACTTTATTATTAAATTAATTCATAATTAAAACATGCACAATCATAAAAGCAGACAACTGTCAATTATCAATTAAAGCTAAACTCTATTTTGAGTTAAAGCTTAGCTTTTGCATGTTTTTGTGACTTAATTATCTGTTATTATCAGATAACTCAAAAATCAAGATGAGTTAATTTGAGTGATTTATGGCTTTTATCCATGCACCTCCAAACCCCTAGATTTCTATAAAAACAAGGCTCAGCTCTTCACAATATCATCTCATGTTTTTGCACAATCACGCTGGAGAATTGGAATTGAAGAATCAAAGCTCTTGCGAATCGACATCTTTGTGAGATCAATCTTATTTTTGCATTCATATTTCATATCATTCTTAGATAGTTTCATATCAAGTTTTTAATAGCATAGATTCATATCAAGTTTTTATCATTCTTATTGCATAGAAAATATCAAAAATATAGATTAATTGCATTTATCTCATATCTAGATCAATTGCATTCAAATCCTTCATTTAGGTGTCGTCTAGGTCACTGATCTCGATAATAATCTGAGAACATTAATCTCGCACCTATTAGAAGGCAGTAAATTGCTTGGTTAGATAGCTTTCAATTTTGCACGATTTCGATTATAGCTAACCTCTAATATTTTACTGAGTGTTGTGTCTACAGATCAGGTACAATTTTCACACACACAAGAGCATATTGATCAGGGAGACTAAGAGAAATAGATAATGTATGCATCGAGAAAGGTTATACTGAAGGGCTTATGGGTGTGGCTATGTCCATAACTAGAACACACAAAGAGTTATCCCAACACCCAATAAAATTTTTAGTAGTACCTATATTGATTAGGAAGTGACCAAAGGACTTCGAAGAAGCAAAGAAAATAGTTATGTCAATGGTGCCAAATATTATGTATATTATGTGTAATCGAGAAACATACACTGATGAAGATCTGTTGTCATATCAATTTGAAAATAAAAAAATTGAAGCACATGAATTTTATTAAATGGTTGCATCGGGTAAATGCATGGATTTACACGAGGCAATTTTATGAAGAATTGATCATTGCAGGCTGACTAGTTTCTACACTTAGCATATAATTCAGGATATCCAACACAAAATTTTGCAATGACAAAGTGAATTTTCATAACATAAGGGTAGTTTGTAGGGATTACACTCACAGAAATGGAGGAATCTAGTTCTTTAGGAAAAAGGAAACTAGTGAAGAGTAAAAAATCCAAAGCGAAGAAAAATAAAATAGAAGAGAATGTTCCTATTAGAAGACTAAACTAGGATATGATCGATCAAATATAGGCTCTTGGCCCAAAGTCAAGGAGATCAAAACAATATTTTCTAGAAAGATATCAACTAGAAGATAAGTATAAAGATGTTGGAGATGTATGGACTAGGGTTAGAGGTTATGATATTTTTCTCTTTCACTATTTGAGAAGAAACAAGGAAATGTCGCTATGAAATCCATGGATGACCGATTTGGGTAAGTTAATTGTCCCAAATGTATTTGTGAATTTGAAAGTACTAGATATTTTGGTGAGGAATTATGTTCCTGCTAAAAGATGTATTAAAGACCCAAATTTGGACCATAGTTACAATGTGCCCTTGTCTTTTATGGAATTGAAAGATGAGTACCAAAGAATAGACACTACATGTACTAGTTGGAAGCTATCCATCCATAAAAAATATTCTAGGAAATTCATAGCTCAAGATGGGCCATCTTTTAATGTGAATATGTTTCGACCATATTTTCAGTATACCTACATGTCTTATGGATAGTGAGGAAGTTTAGAAGTACCCGACCTCATGAGTATTGGAGAAATGGTGTTAGCCTCAGACATTCAAATGTATGAACCTAGGCCCTTTGATTATGTATCATATTTGGTGAAGAGATTACATGAGGGTTTACTGAATCTCAGACCTCATGAATGCATAAGATTTAGACATTAATCTCTGTTAATGCATTTGGTGTTGTTTTATGGACACAAAAGGGCATGTGGCCAAAAGATTGAAAATTGAACCTCATAAAAAGAGAGGGAGAAGAGAAACCAGTACAACTATGGACATCTGTATGGGATTCCAAATACATGAGGTCACACTACATCAATTTTGAAGAGTGGATCGTGAAGCCTAGCTATTAGATGTATGGTTTCCCTTGTAATAGGCCAATTTATGATGAAGTGAGGGCATTCTTGAGACCAAAGGATTTTGATCAACGAAAAATATTTGATCATAATTGGGGAGATTGGTATATCTATACCAATTTTACGTGCTTTAGAATCTATGGGTTTGAAGGAATACCACACATATTACCAAAGATTATTCTGGATAGAATAGATTATTTGGAAATTATAATACAATTGAGTGTTTCAAATGTACAACACTTTGGGAATTTGCATAAACAAAATTTTCTTCCAGGAACGCTTAATTTTGGTAATTTCACAATCATTTCAACTAAGGCTTATGAGGTAATTGAGAAGAAGTTAATGGATGAATTCAATTTTTTGAACATTGTCCAAGAAAAAATTATGATCTAGAAGGATACATACATTCTTGTAAGAAGAAGCAAAATTTGGGGAATTACCCCCATGCGGCAGTAGAGGTTGAAGATATTTTTAGGGTCCTCAAAGATGAGGAAGCACAAAGAGTGATTGACAAATACAACAAAGAATTGGATGAAAAGTGCATCAACTAAGAGAACTTGAGTCTCAAGAAGGGACAAGAGAAAGCGGATTAGATGAACACAAAGCCATTTCTAGGATGCAAACAAAAGAAGTGGAGGAGGAGCCAGATAAAGATGAGAAAATTGTAACAAAGCTAGGGATCTATAAAGATACCATATTAGATGAGCATTCTTCTTTTGTGTCTGATGATGAGTTTGTCAAGTCAAAAGAATTTAATTCTTTCTTGTATAATATCAAAGGTAAGAAATTAAGGGAATGTATTCCAAATATAACGCCAGAGAATGAGGCCAAGTTGTTGAAGCAAATCGAGGATGATATTGTTGCTAAGATAATTACCATTACCCTACAAAAAGGTAGACAATTTTTTATAGAGGTTGGTATTATCTTGATCCTGGGATGGGCCTCCTTTATCTTTGATAGAATGTTGCATTCTAAAAATAAAGATTTTAAGCTAGATTTGGATGGAGTCAATGATGTTTTCATTGATTCAAGATTTGATGAGAATGAAGAATCATTGTTGCTATGGGAATTATATTTGTCTAAGAAAAGGCCTAAAATTATTGATGTTGACAAGGCTTTCAGGCACATGATGAAATTGAAAGTTGGAGAAATTGATCCAATCACCTCTATAGATATAGGTGTAGACGTTTCCAAGTTGAACAAAGCACAAATGGTTAGAATGGTGAGGGAAAGGGATCGATACAAGGCAATGTATGGAGAAGGCATAAAAGGAAGTGGATTACTCATGCCCATGTTGAATTCTCCAAATAATTCAAAATGGAAAAAGAAGCATGATGAGATACAAAGTGAGAACCATGGGAAGTATATAGAAAGAATAAGGATAATTCTCTATCCCATAACACAATTATGAATAGGTTGGGGGTAAAGTTGCATGAGAGGAATTTGGAAGGAGTAGATACAAAATAAATTGAGGAGAAAAACAAAGTTATTGCAAAGCATGAACAATTTGATAAGGAATTAGAAGAAGAGTATGAAGAATTCAAAGATGCAATCAAACAGGTACTGCCTACTTTTGTTGATAAAAAAGGAGATTTGAAAGATAGGGATAAATGGATTGAATAATGTCAGAGTCTCCTCAATGTTTCCCTCGATGCTACTTGTACAAATGGGATTGAGCTAAAAGAGTCTACTTTGCAGATGGAACGAATTCTCATGTTGGAGATCACTGCCAAAGACATCATCCATGATGCAAATACATATGCCTCTGAGGCATATTTGGAGCATATCAAAAGATGTGGCATGCTACTTGGGGATTGAACCTTGTACCAAATTGTTTCTTATTGTAATTAATCTAGTTAGTATTTAGTTAAGTTAGTTTTTTAGTTGTCAATTAGGTAGTTTTGTGTCTTTTGATGAAGGGGTATGCTCCTCCACTCATAATTAAGACCTCACCTATATGTAGGGGGTCATTTTGATGTTTTAAGAGAGCAAGGATATATGCAATATCTTTGGGGGGTTTATGTTCATTGGAAATACAAGGCCGACAAAAGACATTTGTAACCAGTTGATTCCTATATATATATTTCAATACAAGGATCAAGTGTTATTTCATCTTTGATGGTATCTATCTTTTCAATTGTTTAATTAGTTCTCTATGATATATCTATTTCATTTAGATTGCTTCAGTGTGCTAGATCTTATGTTATTATAATTTGAATTAATTTTCAGTTTGAATATCAGTTTAGAGGATTGGTTGACAAACTTCAACCTATCTTACCAGTCTTTTAGAGTAAAGTTAAATTCAATAAGACTAACTATAACAACAAATCTAAATTATAATATCATAAATATTCCTTTGAGGTGATGGTCTTGTTTGAAAAACAAGTTATTAAAACTGTCTTAGAGGGTTATACATATGATCATTCAATTGAGTGGGTAAAATCAATAAGAGATTAAGGCACTGGTCTAATATTGATCACATTCTAAAATCTGCACACTTACTCATGTTTTCTACCCAATATTGCAAATAGGATCATCAAAGATATGAATTCCATGGATCATATGACCTACAAGAAAATATATAAATGGAGGTGAAAAACTATCAAGGTCAAGGTACTTCTAGATGGGAGAAAAAACAAGATACATCTCATTTTTCAAATGATTAACCATAAGTAGATAGATTTTTTGTAGATACTTTATGATCTAATCAATAACATTAAATTATATTCAGAAATGGCATATAATGTTTGCTATAGATTTGATTATCTTATAGACTCCCCCCACCCAAAAAATGAACAAATGTTAAGGAATGAACAAAGGTAGTGTGTCTATTATAGAACAAAATAAACTCACAAAACCATTAAGGCATGCATTCACTTGTAATGGGGAATTGTCTCGAGTAGAAGCATGTTCACAACCTGTAACACTGAATCTGTAACCTACAAACAAGATGCTTAGCATCAATAAGATTATCAGTGGAGCATAATGAAATATTGAAAAGTATGTTACCTTATTGAGCTTCTCTTTGTTTCAAGAATAGTTTAATATTATCTACTTAACAGGGTCAACTACGTGAAGTTGGAAGCTCATTCGGTCCCTCCCACCCCTAATATCACTCTAAATTCCCCATTAACATCTAACATTCTTTAATCCACTAATGAAAAATAACATTCATTTATTATCATGTAACATTCATTAACACATAACATTATTAACATTCATTAACACATATCATTCATTAGCATTCATTAACAAGTAACATTCATCAACATAAATTAACACATATCATTCATTAACACAATTAAATTCATTAACACGTAAAATCCATTTGCTAACAAATAATAAGATTATAATTATTTTTCTATTTTAATTTTTGAAGCTTGGATGTAAATACTAAGTGGAGCATCAAATTATTCATTAGTTGTCCCCTCTTTAGTTCTTTTGTGCTCTGCTTGTGATCTAGTTAATGTATGCCTAGTCTTGGACTCATGATGAGGATGTGTATGCAAAGGGGGGTTCACTGCAATAACAAAGAAATGGGTTAAATTCATAAGTTTTATTTTTATTATTACTACAAGTATTTCATTAATTAAAAGAACATTATAGGGGTGCTCTTTACTGATGGGGCCACATCATCTTCCTGATCATTTTGTCTAGGCTCATCCTCAACATCTTGAACACCCTCTAAATCCTCTGGAGTTGAAACATGAAGGTTACATTGATCAATACACCATTTGCAATTAAATTTGTTTAAAGGAATAAGAATGCTCAACTTGGTCACCATGGTCTACATGCTCTAAAACATAAACAAAAAAGGATAGATTAATTACTACACCAATTTTAATTTAAGATGTTTAATTGTATTAATAATTACATTAAAAAATTTGTATAGAAAATGAATACCTCCAATATTGGGATTCACACCAAGACCTTCATCATGTTTAGGTTGTGTTCCACGATTAGCAAGATACATTCCAATGTCATCTGCATTGTTATCATTGCTTGCTTATTTAAAACAAATATAGTCACTTTATGTTGGAAATTAACATCAAATAGATTATTGCTCAAGTATTCAATTTTAAATAATTTTCATTTATCTTATTTACCTATGTGAAGGATGTAGCAAAATCTCATGTTTGCGCACTCAATTCTCTTAGGCATTTAGCCACGGCTACATAGCCTTGCTAGAAGCAAGTTTTCATGTCATCATCTATGGACGCTCTATTGAATTTAGAGCCCTGCATTTTTACTTAATATCATGAATTTTTATTTTATTGTTTGATTAAAAAAAATGTTTGCAATTTATTATTTTGATGTGATATTTCATTTATTGGTACTTACAATTTATGTGGCAAGTTTCATATAACCACAAAAGTTGAGTTTGTGTTGCCTATGCTTTTCTTGTCTTACCTTAGTTTCCTTTGATGTGTCAAGCAGTCTATGAAAAGTTTGAAATATGTTTATATTATATAAATATAAAGAGTAATTAGTACATAATTACATTCTTAATAGTATCACATACCTTCTTTTGCTTGGTGGTGTATTTCCTTTTTTCCTTTCAACTCTCTCCTTTGCATGCAAAACCAAGTCCTTCCACTTTCTCTCTGGAATCATGGGGGGATGCTCATACTTTTTGTTCTTCTCTAAATGTGTCCTATATTGGTCCCTCACATACTTTAGATATGCGTCAGCTTTGTCAAGGACCTTGTTTTTTATTGAATGTGTCATTTTCTAAACAACCCAAGCATACGGTTTGTGAGTTCATTGTTTTAACTTTTTTTCTTTCTCATTCCACCATTTACGTATGCTGGGCTTGAAGATCTCCAATATAATTTTATTAAGATTTTTATTAAAAATATCATTTTCTGCAAAAAAAAATCATGGGATCATTAGTCCAAAATGAGTGATTAGTATGTAAATTACAATTAGACTATATATAATAATAATTTTAAAGTACCTAGAACCTTCTCTATCTTTAAGGGAAGCATTTGTGCATTCACGACCAATGTTGCCCGTAAAATTCTCATACTAGCAATATGGGAAGATCTAGGAAATGATGCTATGGTATCACCACTAGTTGCCTCTGCATCCTCATGTACATGTCCTGCTACAGAAAATGAATCCACTATGAAATGCCCCCAATACATAACACTTCAAGGGAAATAAACACATAACAAAAGAGAGAGGAAAAGAGGGATCTACCAACTTTGGGGTCAGTATGATGTGCACTAGTAGATGTTTGCATGTTTGCATGTTGTTGATATTGTTTTTGGAAATATAGGTGTGGATGATGACCTCGAATGAGGTAACATTTGCACAGGAACATGGACATGAACACCTAAAGACTAATACATTAAATATATGAGAAATAACACATTAACATATAAGAGGAGAAAAACATGTAATAGAGCCTATGGAAAGGCAAAAAGATTGTATTATTCATTTCTAGTCTATTGGGGCATGGTTTGAAAGTCTATGTCAAAATATGAGGATAAGAGGAGCAAAAATGCAATATTGCTCAAAAGTTACACAAAGTGCAATGTTGCAAAAATGCAATTTTGCAACATTTGCACAAAATGTTGTCCTTATTGGTTAAAGAAGAGATGAACAATTTATAACTACCATGAAGCTTATAAAAATAATGAATTGGTCAAGTATAGTGAGGAGACTCCAATCTTGAGGTTGCATTTTAAGGTTTAAGCAATTGCATCTCTAACTATCATGGAGACCCTTCAAGCGGATAGTCATGGGTTTTAATGAACATGGTAAATGAAAGACCATGTATAAGGAGGGAGAAAGGAGCAATGGAGGGTAGTATTCATCACAATGAAATTTTCTTGATGAGTGATATTGTTGGAAGTATTTGTGAAATCCAATATTTGGTTCAAGTTACCTCTTATATGTAGCCTATGTTAAAGGATTGAATGTATATATGGGATCCTAATGGGAATCTCCTAGATGCTCTGTATCAATGACCCCATGCATAATCAATGATGAAAATAGGAGTTTTAAAAATATGTATGTGTTCGATAATTGAGAAGGGGGGTGGGTTGGGGGGGTGAATCAATTATATTAGGTCCCTTAACAATTTTTAACCTTAAAATTTTCTCGATAGATAGTCTATGCAATCAAATATAAACATTTAACTGACCATAGCAGTATTAATCAGAATATAAGTAAATAACATTTAATCACACATTAACACCAGTATTTAATGTGAAAACCCAATTTGAGAAAAAACCACTATGGGAATTATCACCCACAAAATAATTCACTCTTCTGAAGTGAGCTCGGCTAAAAGCCAATCCTGTTAAAGATTACAAACACATTTGCTAGATGTAACCCTGTTAGGGGATTTTCACCAAAGATCAACTAGATCTGTCACCCTATAATGAGTGGCCTTATTATAGGGCTTAGAACATTCAGTAGAATGCCACCTTACAAAGGATTTAGAAATTGGGACTTTTAAATTCACCCAGTTAAGATATTTTCTACTACAATGATTAGAAAGTAACAGTGAAATGATCTGATAAAATATGCAACTACCTTTTCATGTTTAGATCCCCTTTCTGCTCATTTGTCCTCTTCAAAACTCTTCCTTTCTGACTAATCAATACACACACTTCATCTCATCATTTTTCTTCACTTCAGTCACAAAATCCTTCAACTTTGTTCTGCTCGATGTATCCTTCTTTTCAATTGAGTTTTCTACTCTAAATATCAACACTTCATCAACATCAACAATATCAACATTAACATCATAATCATTGTGATCATCCTTTATATAGATAACTTTTTCCGCTTAATCCTATCACCGCTTAATCTCATCCATTCGATCAAAATTGAATCTTGGTAAAACATTTTATGATTCTTACCAGTTGTATCTTTACCTTGGAACTTGAACTTTTCTTGGATCACAAACCAATCATCAAATCTTCACCATTCATTTGTACCTAAGGATTCTGATATGTTGATTTCATTAACTAACTTTGTTCCCTCCTTAGAATCTTCTAGATCAATCCAGATATTCACATGATGTCGACTTTTACTTGATTCCTTGTTTAACTGACCAACTTTATCTACTTGGTTAAGTCTTTCTACTCGGTTAACATTCACCTAATTAATTGTGACTGAGCACAATCTTTACTCACCGACAACTATTTTTAGCTTGGAAAAAAACATAGTTTCCTTGTCTTTTCAATTTAAAACTTTAATTCTTTGTTACTGATCAACATAATTGATTTGTGCAACATTCTAACACTTTATTAAATCACGTAAAATAATCAAATCAATTTTACCATGTCATAGACCAATTCAACAATTTCCCAATTAAGCTCATATACTTAACATCACTTTTTATTTCATCTTCTATCTTTACCAATCATTTATTCTCTCAAAAATTGCCCAATTAAGCTCATATACTTAACATCACTTCTTTATTTCATCTTCTGTCTTTACCAATCATTTCTTATCTCAACATCATATATTTTAGATTGATATGGAAACTTGAAATCAGTAAGTCAATAGGCTTGACATCAATGACAACATCACAAGTGATCCAATCCTTCTACATAACTTTCATTGCTCGATTGACCTTGTTCATTCTCATTAGTCAACAATCTCATCAACTAGAGTAACAATATCCCCCTTTTGTATTGATGGCAACCCAATTTATATATCTCATCTCATATCTAAAATATACCACCGAATACTAGTAATCTTTAGTCATACATTATGTTTCTGTTCCTTTATCATTCTCTCCCCCTTAGTAATTTCTTTCCAAATTCATTCTTTGTCATTCTCCTCAATATCAATATCGTTTATTCTCCCTTTGTGTTTCTCTCCCCCTTTGAAAACAATGCCAAAGGTACCTACAATACCTTATTCTGAAACTTGACTATCCTTGTAGTTGTACCATGTACCTTTCTTGTATCGATTGCTTCTTTTCTTTGTATCTTTCTCACAACTTTAGGGTGTTCCTAAAGAGTGAACATCTGCATCGACTCAAAAGTAGATAATCTAATAAAGCATGAATTGATGCAACTTGCATTTTTTTCTAATGAACGTTAGAGAGGGGAATGACCCCTAGTTTACCTCCTAGGTACTTAAAAGTATCCTTAGGCAATGACTTTATGAATATGTTAGAACGTTGTTCTTTAGATTTGACATATTCCATATTTACTTATTTTTCCTATACCTGTTCTCTCAAATAGTGATACTTGATTGATATGTGCTTTTTTTTTTAGTACATCACCAGATTCTTTGAAATGTTAATAGCACTAGCATTATCACAATAGAATGTCACATGATTATCTATCTCTTCTTGTATCCTTTCAAGTAGTTGTTTTATCCACACAATATTTGAACAATTGATTGCAACAAAAACATATTCTGCCTCAGCAGTAGGCTGTGAAATGCAACTTTGGTTTTTGCTTATCCATGTCACCAATATTTCTCTTAAGAAGAAAGATCCTCCACTCGTGCTTTTCCTATCATCCACATTTCCTTCCCAATCAACATCTGTAATCACTTGAAAATGGACAAGATTAATTCAAGTGAGCAATCAAGGCAATAATTTGAAATCATGCTAAAATCAAAGCAAAATTGCAATTATGCCATAATCCAAATTTAATTAAAAATCAAAAGCCATTAAATCAATTTAAATCAAAGAAAATAAGTTAAATCAATAAAGTGTGCAATTAATCTATTTAATTACATAGTTCAATTTAAATCAAATCAACCCATTTAAGGGGTACACATGACTAAACAAATTAAATAAATTCAATTAATTAAATCCCTATTTGCACTCAACACCACATGGGAGGAAAAAGCCTCAACCAATAGGATTTAAGGATCAAGCTCAAATTGAATCTCCATCACACATAAGGAGAGAGCATCTTGTCCACCCATTTTGTCTCCTTGTCCCAAGCTTTGAGGACAATTTATTTAAATGGTCTCCAAAGGTGGAACCATGGACTAAACCTCAACTCAACCATGATCAAATCAACTACACCCCCTACCCTTGCCAAAATCTATAAAAGTAAGGCTAAAATCCATCATTTATCATCTACAAATATGTGAATAGCACAAAACCTCTTGCAATTTTAAGCTAGAAAGGAAAATCTAGAGCTAAATAGGCATAATTTCATTTGGAATTAATCTTTTAGCTTTGTTTATCATTCTTTCTCATATTAGGGCTATCACTAATGGAAGCTTGCTGAGAGCTTTGCATTAGAAAACCTAATTAGAGAGCCATAGAGTGCTCAATTGTCATTTAATTTGCTTAATTAAATTACTATTTGTGGTAATTTAGTTGTTATTTTGATTTATCGACAATACTAACCCTATGAAGATGCTTCTTATAGCATACAAAATGGGGCATTTTTGAGAGATTTTGTCATTATTTCACTCACCTAGTGGCGATTGTTCCCTCCTTTTTGCCTTCTCTCCAACAAGTTAGTCAACACAAACAAGCAAAATGAAGAAAACAAGAAGAAAATTGAAATCTAAGCCTTATTTATCAATTTTGAAACAAATTGGTTAAGGCAAATAAATCCAATTTAATGAGACAAATTTTGATTTGTATGCTTCTACAATTTTCAAATATTGTTCATAACCCCAGTTTCTTGTTGTGAATTCTCCAAAGCCAGTTTGATGTTAGCTATGTTCTCCTTTTTAATTCGTTTGGCCAATGCTTTACCCTTACTATTACATATAGTCTCTAGATTCTTGATTTTTTTATGACCTGTCATCCTGCAGACACAGACAAATCATTTTTCGAAAGTTAGATTCTGCAAATTCTTATTTTAATCAAAAGCGCAACATAACCTATTAAAAGCGTTATTAAAATGATTAAACACACTGCATAATAACTTGAAAGTGTAGGAATAGAATTTAAACGCGCTATGAAAGAATTTAAATGCGCTTCTTTAACAAGCAAAGGTGCGTACAACAAACTTTAAATGCACTGCATAATAAATTAGAAGTGCTTGGTAGTCAAGGTATACGTGCTAAGAGAAATTAAGACAGGATAATAGAAAGTTTAAACGTGCAGTTTTACTACGTAAAGGCACACAACTTTGTCATAGAAGCACTGATTCAGACCTCAAACGCGCTGCAAGAAGTAGTGTATGTGCTACAAGAACTGTTGAATGCACTGCAGAACCTGAAAAACATAGAAAAACACAATGATTTGCAAGAAACATATAATTTCTTAGAAGTTAAAAATTAATGAGGCCTAGTGCCCCACGATGGGTGCCATTTTGTATTCTATAAGAAGCATCTTCATAGGGTTAGTATTGTCAATAAATTAGAATAATAACTAAATCACCACAAATAACAATCTAATTAAGCAAATTGAATGACAATTGAGCACTCTATGGCTCTCTAATTAGGTTTGCTAATGCAAAGCTCTCAACAAGCTTCCATTAGTGACAGTCCTAATATGAGAAAGAATGATAAACAAAGCTAAAATATTAATTTCAAATGAAATTATGCCTATTTAGCTCTAGATTTGTCTTTCTAGCTTAAAATTGCAAGAGGTTTTGTGCTATTCTCATATTTGTGGATGATAAATGATGGATTTTAGCCTTACTTTTATAGATTTTGGCAAGGCTAGGGGGTGTAGCTGATTTGATCATGGTTGAGTTGAGGTTTAGTCCATGGTTCCACCTTTGGAGACCATTTGAATAAATTGTCCTCAAAGCTTGGGACAAGGAGACAAAATGGGTGGACAAGATGCTCTCTCCTTATGTGTGATGCATATTTGATTTGAGCTTGATCCATGTGAGCTTGATCCTTAAATATTATTGGTTGGGGCTTTTTCCTCCCATTTGGTGTTGAGTGAAAATAGAGATTTAATTAATTGAATTTATTTAATTTGTTTAGCCATGTGTACCCCTTAAATGGGTTGATTTGATTTAAATTGAACTATACAATTAATTAGATTAATTGCACACTTTATTGATTTAACTTATTTTGTTTGATTTAAATTAATTTAATGGATTTTGATTTTTAATTAAATTTGGATTATGGCATAATTGCAATTTTGCTTTGATTTTAGCATGATTTCAAATTATTGCCTTGATTTTGCCTTGGTTGCTCACTTGAATTAATCTTGTCCATTTTCAGGTGATTACAACATCAATATACACTTTCAATTCAAAATCACCATCCTTTTTGTACCATAAACCATAGTCCTTGGTTCCTTTTAGATATCTAAAGATTCTCTTCACAATAGTTATATGTGTTTCTTTAGGATTAGAAGAAAATCTAGCCATAATTCCAACAACGTGAGCAATGTTTGGCCTACTATGAACAAAATATTGTAGCTTATCGATCATGGGTCTATAAAAAGTTTCATTTACCTCAGTAGAGTTATCTTCCTTTGACAATTGACATTCAGTAATCATCAGTGTTCCAATCGGTTTTGAGTCTTCTACCCCAAAAGTTTTCAAGATCTCTTTGATGTATTTTGATTGAGTTATGTATATTCCATCTTTGGTCTATTTAATTTTCAATCCAATAAAAAATTTGATCTCTCCAATCACTGACATTTCAAATTCCTTTCTCATTTCATCAATAAATGATCTACACATTATTTCATTTCCTCCAAATATGATATCATCAACAAAAAATTTAGCAATTAGTACCTTGTCTACAGATTCACTTTTCAAGTACACATTACTATTGTTACTAGTTCTAATGAAACCTGTTCTTATTAGATATGAGTGGATTCTTTCATACCATGATCGGGGTGCTTGTTTCAGACCATATAATGCCTTGTGAAGTTTACATATGACGTGTTTCTGACTTTTGTCAACAAATCCTTATGGTTGGTCAATGTATACTTGCTCTTCTAGTATTCAATTCAAGAATGCAGACTTTACATCCATTTGATAAACTTTGAAACCTTTGTGAGCAACATATGCAAGTAAAATCCTCACACCTTCTAGTCTTGAAACAAGAGAAAATATCTCACCATAGTTAATTCCTTCTTCTCGAGCATATCCTTTGCATACAAGTCTAGCTTTATTTTTGATCACTTCTCCATTTTCATTTATTTAATTCCTGAAAATGCATTTTTTACCAATAACATTCTTATCCTTAGGTCTTAATACCAATGACCAGGTATTTTTCTTTTCAATTTGATCAATTTATTCTTTCATTATATTAACCCAATCTTCATTATCAAGTACATCCTTGACTAGTGTAGGCTCAAATTCTAAAATTAGACATGTATTGTCTCTTAACTTACTTCTTGTCATGACTCATGCATTTTTATCTCCAATAATTTGAGTCAGTGAATGGTTCTTTCTCACATACTTTGCTAGCACTGGCTCAATTCTCTATTCTTTAGGATTTTCATCTCTCTGTGGGGGCTCAACTAGTTCCTTGATTTCTTGTTGCAACTCGGGTATTGTACCCAAAATTCCTTCTTGTAAATATATAAATATTTGATAATCCTTTGGTTCCCTTTTTCTATCTTCTTCATTTCTTTATGAAAACTCATCAATACTTACATTTGCACTTTCCACAATTTTGTTAGTAGCCTTATTTAGACATTTATAAACTTTTCTCTTTGTGGAGTAACCTAAAAATATACCTTCATCTCCTTTAGGATCAAAATTTCCATTTCTAGTATCTTTCAAAATATAACACCTACTTCCAAAAAATTTAAAGTAGCTAACATTCAGTGTATGCCCATACCAGAGTTCATAAGGTGTTTTTTTGGTACCTTTTTTTAATTGTACTCGGTTGAGGGTGTAGACAACAATACTAATGGCTTCTCTCCAGAATGTTTGTGCAACCTCCCTTTCAACTCTTGCCTTATACCATTTAAACATTTGAAATGCATCAGAATTTTCTTTTAAGAACATTATCGACATCATCCTTGAGTAATCATCAACAAATAAAATGAAATATCAATCACCATAATAGCTTTGCACTCTCATAGGGCCACATAGATCAGTATGAACTAATTCCAATATACCACTAGATGAGTAAGATTTTCTTGAAAAACTTGATTTGGTCATCTTACTGATCTAGCATTCTTTACACATAGCTCTATTAGGCTTGCTTAATCTGAGTAGGCCTTTGACTCTATTTTTCTTACTAACCTTGATCAAGTTATCAAAATTTACAAGACAAAATATTTTATGCCATAACCAAGCATCTTTATTTCTTGAAAATAGACACACATTTTCATTAGAGTTCAGATAAAATAAATTACCTTTAGATTATTTACCGGTTCCAATCAAATCTCCAACAACATCATAGATCTTTATTTTTCTATTCTGAAACTCTAGTCTGTGACTAGTGTTATTCAATTGTGCCACACTCAACAAGTTGTATTTTAGTTCTTTAACCCAATAATCATTATCACATTTAATCTTTTCATTCAACGTAATGGACCATTTTCCTTTTATACAGAACATGGAGCATCATTTCCAAATCTAACAAATCCTACATCATACTCTTCTAGATTCTCAAACTTATCAATGCCACCAGTCATGTGATGTGAGCAACTACTATTAATAATCCAAGGGTCAGTTTTACTTAATAAATAAGGGATTTTTCATCTTCATGCCTCTCTTCTTTTGAGTCATCCTTCATAGAAACATAAACCACTTCCTCACATTCTTCTATGTCATTAGATTCATCATCGGTCACCCCTTCCTCAGCTAGGTAGCATGATTTCTTTCCTTTGTCCTTGAAGTCTCTAAAAGTTTGGTAGCGGTTCTCCTTCTTGTCCTTCTTATCATTCTTATCATTGTTAGGACACCTAAAAGCGATGTGACCAATCTTATTGCAATTAAAACATTTTAGAGGCAGTTTACCTTTATACTTTCCTTTTCCTCTTGGTAGTCTCTTTTCCAACAATGCTTCCAGTTGTTCTTTCTCTTTTTCTTTGGTTAGGATACTATCATAATCATTTCCACCTGAACTATAGTGATTATCTATTTCTCTTCTTGAACTTACAATACTTAAAGATGATTTAAAAGTTATTTCAACAGTTGGTAAACTATTATCATAATTACTAAGTTCAAATGCAGTCAGCTTACTGATCAAAGCATCAAGAGTAACAATGTTATTCAGTATGGATCTCATTTCCTGAATAAAAGAGATTTGAATAGAATACTTGGTTGAAAGGGTTGTGAGAATTTTTCTTACCACTTCTTCACCAGTTAATGTTACACCAACACCTTTGATAACACTTACCACTTCCTTAATTTTGAAACTATATTGTGTAATGTTATCTTCTTCTTTCATTCTCATCTCATCAAATTTTCCTTTGAGATTGTCAACCTTGTCCTTTTGTACATGTGGATCACCTCCATAAATAAGCTCAAGTTTTTCCCACATCTCTTTTGTTGTAATACAGTCCTTAATATCATTGAAATCAACATCAGTTAGGGAAGAAGTAATTTCAATCATTATCGAGTTGTGTTCCTACTTTTCTCTCATTTGATCAAGTGTCATGGGTCTAGGAGGCGGTTGAGTGTACTCACTATCCAAATGGATGAGTGTAGAATCTCCAATCCCAAATAGGTATAACCTCATCCTGCTTTTCCATGTAGAGAAACTCTCCTTGTTTAGCTTGGGTACTTCTCTTCAATACATCTTCAGATCTTTATCTCAAGTCTTCTAAAATTTTACTTATAAGAACCAAATGATCTAATACCAATTGTTGGATAACCAAGAGTGGGGGTGAATCAGTTAAAAAATAAGTTATCTTAGGTCCCTTGACAATTTTCAACCTTAAAATCTTCTCGGTAGATAGTCTATGCAATTAGATTTAAATTTTTTACCAACCATAATAATATTCATCAGTAAATAGCATGCAAAACATTCAATCACACATTAACACTATTATTTAACATGGACACCTAATTTGGGAAAAACCACTTTAAGAATTATCACCCAAAAAATATTTCACTCTTTTGAAGTGAGCTCGGTTAAAAGCCAATCCTGTTAAAGACTACAAACACATTTGCTAGATGTGACCCTGTTAGGGGGTTTTCACAAAAGATCAACTAGATTTGTCACCCTATATTGAGTGGCCTTATTAGAGGGCTTTAGAACATTCATTAGAATGCCATGTTACAAAGGATTTAGAAATTAGGACTGTCAAATCCACTTAGTTAAGATATTTTCTACTACAATGATTAGAAAATAACAGTGAAATGATCTGATAAAATATGCAACTACCTTTGCCTGTTTAGATCTCCTTTATGCTCATTTGTCCTCTTCAAAACTCTTACTTTTGGGTTGATCAATACACACACTTCATCTCATCATTTTTCTTCACTTCATTCACATAATCCGTCAACTTTGTTTTGCTCAGTGTAGCCTTCTTTTCAATTGAGTTTTCTGCTCTGAATATCAACACTTCATCAATAGCAATAATATCATCATTAACATCATAATCATCATGATAATCCTTTATATAGATAACTTTTGCCGCTTAATCCTATCACTGCTTAATCTAATCCATTTGATCAAAACTAAATCTTGGTAAAACATTTTATAATTCTTGCCAGCTATATCTTTACCTTGGAACTTGAACTTTTATTAGATCACAAACCAATCATTAAATCTTCACCATTTATCTATACCTAATGATTCTAATCTGTTGATTTTATTAACTAACTTTGTTCCTTCCTTAGAATCTTTTAGATCAATCCAGATCTTCACACGATGTTGTCTTTTACTTGATTCCTTGTTTAATTGACCAACTTCATCTACTTGGTTGAGTCTTTCTACTCGGTTAACATTCATTCAATTAATTTTGACCGACCATAATCTTTACTTACCGACAACTATTTTCAGCTCATTAAAACACACCGTTTCCTTGTCTTTTCAATTTGCAACTTCAATTATTTATTACTGATTAACATAACTAATTTGTGAAACATTCTAAAACTTTATTAAATCATGTAAAATAATCAAATCAATATTACCTTTTCATATACCAATTCAACAATTGCCTAATTAAGCTCATATACTTAACATCACTTCTTTATTTCATCTTCTTCCTTTACCAATCATTTCTTCTCTCAACATCATATATTTCAGAGTGATATGGAAACTTGAAATAAATAAGTCAATAGGCTTGAAATCAATTACAACATAACAACTGATCGAATCCTTCTACATACCTTTCATTGCTCAGATGACTTTGTTCATTCTCTTTAGTCAACAATCTCATTAGTTGGAGTAACAACATGAATGAACCTCGTGGATCAATAGCTATCCAAATTGATACAATGACTTGTGCTTAGAGGTTTTCAAAGGCATCCTCAAGAAGACAAACACATCATCATAAAAAGTCTTACTACCATGGAAGCAATGGTATTGATGAGTAGTTTTAATGTATAGAACATGGTCATCACCTAACTTGGAGTACCTTGATCATGGCCTCCAGCTTGATGAGGACACAAAAATTCTTGTAAAAACAACATGTACATATTTTAGTTCATGACATAAAAGAGTATAAAATCTAAACCATTATTGAACTTATGTTATAATTAAAGATTTAATTACTGCTTATTTGCAAGTTTTGTATTCTCTACATCAAATGTTGCACCATCTCTTTTATCTCATCAGTTTGAGGGTTTATGTATGCCAAAGAAATAATTTCTTTATTAATTTGTTTTTACGTATTTTTCATCATTTTGACAAATTTTGTGGAATATGTGATATCATCATCGCATAACAGTGAGCCCATCTTTGTATATATGTCCTCAGGTATTGCAGGTGCCTTTTTGTTTCCCGTGAACATCCGTTTGTGACAAGAATATTAGTAACATTATCAAAATTACTCCAAAACCCTAAAGAAAAGAACATAATAATATAACATTTTGCTTCTATTTAATTTGTACAATTACAATGAGGTTTACCTGCTGGGTAGAAGGGTCAGGAGCTACATCCTTGTCTGTGCTATGTGTTAGATCAATGTCACCCCGTGACAAAGATTAAATATAAAAATGTTAGCGAAATAAAACCAATACACTTAGCAAAAAAAATTAATAATAAAATAGTATAATATAGTCATTAATTGGAGGTTGACTTAAATGGTATATTGTACGTACCACCCCCATGATAGTAACTTTGTTTGTATATATGGAATTCAAATTGTAATCAATTATCAGCTATTCCCCTGCACTTATTGATTTTATCGCACATACAAATACTCGATTTCCCTCACATGCCTCAAATATGCTATTGGGTTGCTTATTAGTTGACCTAGGTCATGTACTATTTATAAAACTTGCAATATTCCCTATTTCTTTTGGCCTTTCATCAATGTACATAGCCACTCTTTTACTTTGATCATTATCTTTATGTTGTATATAATTTGTGGAGAGTGCATACCTACGCATATTTTTTTTGATATTGAACAATTTGCATCCAATTTTTGTAATTGTAACAAGGTCTGACATACTCCATCAATTCAACAACTTTTTTTGTAATATACCTTTATTTCCTCCATAGAAAATAGACCCAAACCATGTAATGATGATAGTGCTATGTGATATATCCTCTCGTTAACACAAAAATTAGTTTTTATTTGAGGAAGTTCATTGGGTACCCATTTTTTCTATAGATGTTTGTACCTTAAGAGCACCTTGATGTCACCTTTGGTCTTATCATCATAAGAACATGATCCCCCTTGAGAAAGGAAAAAATCCATGCATTTATTGAATTTTCTTCTAATATTTTGACCTCTAGTTGATCTCCCTCTTTTAGACCTACTACACGTCTCCCTTTCGTCTTCTATTCCTGAATTTTCCTCGCTCAAGGAAGACACATCTGAAAAATACCTATTTGGAGGTACCTGCACTCCATCAAATGAGATAGATAGTTGGTATAGGGTCAATTATTATTGTGATAAGAAATAAATTTTAGGATTTCATGGAGAGATAGGACAAGAAGTTGTAATAGATGGTTATCCATATGTTGTTGATATTTTGCAAATGATGATAATGTTGATAAAGAAGTCAACCCTAAAGTTGATGTTGCGATTAAAATTTAAATAATCCCAACTGGGGTCTCAAGTGTTGATAATTGTATTAGATTTGTTGCTAATGTCAAGGTTTGCAAAATTGAGCAAGTTTGTTTTCCTAGTAATTTTTGAAAATATAAAAGTTTTAACAAAATATTGTTGCTAAAACCTGGCTTATTATTAAACCAATCCAAGATGGGTGTAAAGAGAAAGAAAGAAAATAATAAATGGTTTCTATAGGGTGTATTGACTTATACCCATCGATCCATGATATTGTGTAGGATCCTTGTCAAAGGGGTTTAGGTTCCTACATATGTAATTCATTTATCTTATGTTAGCTAAAAATTACATGATACACATGCTAAAAATTACATATTAGACAACATGAACAATATTCAATCATCATAGTCATTGCATATTTTTTTTATTCCTTACCTTTCCTTTTTCTAGACTGTGCATGATCCTAAACAAAATGGTTGACGATGTCTGTACTCAACTACCCATTTCCACCAAGGGTGACATAATCACACAAAATATATACATGTAATCAACACCAACAATTGAGCATCATAAGCATTACATTTGTAATTTGATAAATAATAAAAACATTAAATATATAAGTAATAATAAAAATATATATGTATCATAAATCACATATGTATCTTCATAAACATGTTTTAATCGATCACATATGTTGTAATCCATCACACATGTATCATAAATCATGTGTATCACCATAAACATGTAATCCATAACTTATGTATCATAAATAATCATCTATCACATAGCTAATAAATAGTCCACATTCCATAAATAAACACAAAGTTTTAAAAATGTCACACAAAATGAGGGCTAGCCGACACTCTCTCTATATCTATCTCTAGGAGTGGCATGGTTCTACTATTAGGACCCACTAGAGGTGGAACCTGAATTAAAAACATTAAAAGGTACATCATGGATTAATTATGTAATGAAATTAGAATTCAAAACATAATGAATTAATCATGTAACCATATAAGTCAAATAAATTTCTATCAAGAAACCAATATCAAATAGATAATACACTAATCACATGCCTCATACATTTCATTCATGTCATTGATCATCATCATCATCATCATCATCATCATCATCATCATCATCATCATCATCATCAACATCATCATCATCGTCTTCTTCTTCTTCTTCTCCATAAACATTTCTGTCACGAACATCATCAACTAATTGTTGATCATGATCATCATCTAAATCATATTCTACTTCTTTAGTATCTTCTTCTTCCATTGCATTATACTTTATCGGCCTTCCTCTTGGATCATGTCTAACAACAAATGACCAACCCAATTTATGTGGAATCTCTGAGTAAAATACCTTCTCACATTGGCTTGGAAGAACATAGGGCTCATCTCCAACAAGCTCAAACGACCTTGTATTAACCATTGTAAATCCATTATCATGTTCAATAACAATTCTATCAGGATCATTTTGACTCGGTCGTAGCTTGTACCATTAGATGATGAACATAACTAATTTGAAGTAATTAAAGTCACACTCAAGTATATCATCCAAAATGTCATAGTATTGATTTTTAGAGTCTTGAGGATGTATGTCATTTCTAGATGAAATATTAGTCACATCAAAGACTGTAATTATCCCAGAATCACAAGTTTTCTTCGTGTCATCCAACTTTTTGATGCAAAATTTATGACCATTGCACCACATACCATTGTGGTGTTTGACCTGCAATATGTCAAACATGTAAAAATTATTGCATCATGAGTTGATAAACATATAATTTTTTCTTGGTCGAATGTATGCAAAAACAACACACACACACACACACACAATTAAAATAAATAAATAATATAGGTGATTAATAAATTTATATGTAGCTATTTATCTCTTAAACCATATGCTAAATCAATTTCCCTTGCCGTAACATTAGAATCTCCATTACGATGAGATTCTTTAACCAATGAAGCCACACCTTCCCATGTTAATGCACGACCATAATATTTACATCATTTAATCCATACCATCATCCAATAAATATTTTTTACAATATACAAATGTTATGCATCCCACTCTCGACCAACTATACAAAAGATAAATAGATAACTTACAACTGATGTATATTGAAGATTAAGAATTAATTAACTAAAATATATATAAAACTCAAATGTAAAATGTATTCAATTTAATGTCCATGAACATATTATAATTACCTTTCACTTTCCTCAATCTACCTTTCCCCATCAAGTACTCCCCTTTGAATTTGTTAATGGAGTTGGGATCCCAAATGCAATCTACATGGATCTTTGTTACAAACTTAGGAAGATATTTAGTAATGTACACCATAGTCTGGTATACCATATATCCCTCCACCATAGAACCCTTAGGATGTGATATTTATCGAACCAAAGCCTTAAAAAATTTTAAGTGCCTCTCAAGCATCCACATTGACCTTGTGTGTACAGGTCCACACAATTAAATTTCCTCAACTTGATGTATGAGGTAGTGTTCTTGTGCATTAAAAAAAGTTTAAGGTAGACACTTTTGCATTTCACACATTAGATGAAGAATTTTTATCTTCTAATATCTTATATTTTCTTAATAGATTTCTTTGGATGACAACCACCTATAGAGATTCAAGATGAAAATATATTAACAAGACTTTATAAAATAATATACAAGATATTACATAGCAAGTAAAAGAAATCACAAATATAATATCTATACAAAAAATTGAACAAATATCACCACTTACCTCATGCATTTTCCAAGATCATATATACATTTCTTGAGATTATTGTCGAAGTGGTCTCGGAGAGATAGAGGTCGAATGTACTGCAACAAGTCATAAAATTATATTTTCATTATTTTCTAACATAATACAATGAAAAGTACATGCAGTATACAAATATATAGTAAATACACAAGAACATGGATTACCTTAATGAAGGTATGTCAATCACGTGTTTTCATCCCTGACCCAGATTTACTTTTCTTTGATATGAGATTGTTTGTTCACAACAAATCCTATGGGAAACTGAGTTCTTTTATAGAATTGCCTTTTTGCTCCGTTATAACCAAGGAAGGGAACTTACATTAATCTGGTCTCCATTTCTATTTGATTGAATGACATTTTTCATTGCATGATTGGATTCTTGAATGTCACTATAAATTTTGACAAATTTTTCTTTGTCATGCCTTCCATCCAATATTTTTCATAATGTCTCTGTTATATTCTCTCCAATGTGTAGTGTCGAACAAATGTACAATTTGTAGCTTCTTGTAGTAGGGCAACCTAATAAATTGTCTTGGATAACTTTTTAGTCTTTTTGGAAGGTGGTTATTAATGCCTTGATGACTTTCACAATCATCAATTACATCATCAGTAAACAAAACACAATATTAAAATATAAATTCCAAACATAAACTATTATTTGGAATGACATTACCTTGATGATTAATTCTATTATATTCCAACTTACATAAGAAAGCTATCATTTTTCTTGATTTTGATGTATTCTCTTCTTTCCCATTGAAAATATATTTTTTAGTGTTTCAATACTTTGATTTATGTGGAGGAAGTGCCTATTCTTATCAAACACATGCTTTCCTAAACTTCTTGAATGAAGAGATTTTATCTTTGGACCACAAACTAGACATGAAAATTTTCCCTTTGTTTGAAGACCTACAATATCATGTGTATAATTGGATTAAATAAGTTAAGTTTTATAATTATATGCACAACTTTAACACTATAACATACCACAAAAATGTGTTAGCCTTGGGGCATCATGAATTGTCCATACAAGCATTCCATGGAATTGAAATTGTCTTTGTCCTATTGGTTTAGATATGTCATACATAGTGACACCATTCCATAACTCCACCAACTCATCAATAAGAGGCTCAATATATAAATTCATATCTTTAGCTTGGTACTTACCTAGTTTAATGAACAAAAACATTACTTAATTATTATGACCATTTTACTGCAATATTTATAATTTAATGTAGATGACTTTTAAATGAAATAAATACCTGGAACAATCATTTCCAACATTATGTTCTCCTTCTTTATTGACATTCATAGAGGAATGCTATTGTTAATAACAAAAACATGCCACATTGAGTAAATAGATCTCAACTCTCCAAATGGATTGACACCATCCGTTGTCTGAAAGCCTGAGATTACGAGGTTCTTCTTTAAAGTGTGACCACTTTTCCTCTATGTCCATAAATGTAGAACCATACACAGACATTCAAATAATGTCATCTCTACTTCTATTATGTGCATGGTAATCCATAAATTATGTCAAGCTAGTGCACCTGAATAATCGTTGCAAACGTGGAATAATGAGAATATAACAAACAACCTTGCAAGGAACCTTTTTTGTTAGTTGATATGTTTGATACCTACTGATATGACATTCAGTGCATTCTATTGCAAATTCATGTTTTTTTATGATATATCATATGATCATTGGGACATGCATCTATTGCTTGATACTCCATTCCAATATCTTTCAAAATGATAGATAATTCTTGGTATTGAGCGAGGTAGAATATTTGATGGTGGTAACAAAAACTCACATATCAATCTACAATTTTTTTAATAATTTGTTAATATAAAGAATATTAATGGTACATGTTTCACCCTTTATTACCTATAATGAAATTACAACAAAAATAGATGAAAAAATATGACATATATGATATACCTTAACATACATGAGATTGTTATGTTGGATAAACCATTCATAACCTTCAAGTTCACCAACATCAATACATCAGAGAGAAGAGTTGTTTGGGAGCCTTCGTAAAGGGGCTCTTATGCCTTCTCAAGTATAGGTAAATCATGAACAACATCAAGGTCATCTAGATCATCATGATCAGCTGCGCTAGTACTAAATGTGTCATGGATCAATGTATTTGTACCATCATCTTCAATTGTGTTTTCTAGCACATGATCATCTTCTTCCGTAGGATCATAATCTTCAGCTTTGATATTCACACCTCTATATTCCTCCACTTGGAAAACCACATTCTCTGGGTTGTGGTGGTCCATATCATGTGCCCTAGGGTGCTCCACCTATATAAAAGTGATCAACATAAATAAACCATGATCATGATCTCATCATTAAGTGATTTATTATGTATATAAATTGTTAAAATGATATAATGAACAACTTACCAATGGACAATAATCATGCCCCCCTTCAATGTGACCATGTTGCCTACAATGTTTCTTAGCTTTTTTGATTAGAAGTCTTCTAGTCTTCAAGCCCTTAGAACTTTTGCAGGGACAATAAGATTTTTCATCATCTTTTGTTTTCAAGATAGACCAAAATCTAGCAATTTCTCCTTATTTTGTTCTTTGCTGATGTTATCTAACATGGTCTTTCTTCACAGGCAAAAAAATTAGGTTATGGAAACTTCGGTCTATAACCTTCATAAACTAAGAAAAATGATATCACAAGTACAAAAGTATTCTTAGAACTAGTTATATAGAACTTGAAATTTTAGTTATGAAATGATGTTTCAATACAATATACCAAATTGAAATACTTAAACATATAAAAAAGGAAAAATGAACCAAAACCATTAAACATCCAACATAGTAACTTAGTACTCAGGTACTCCAAGTAGCCAGTGCGGGGACATCCCGGGGACATGTACTTTGAGGTTTTGTGGAGATCAACATAACACCAATTTTAAGTTAATAAGTAAACTTAAAGCATATGTATAGATAGTCTCCTAGGCTTGGATTCACACCTATTCCCTGGCAAATGTGCCATTCTCCTAGTATCTTCTAACAATGCCCACTAAGAGGGACACATGAACATGAACTCTTTAAAGATGTCCCTATCTATTTTGATTCTTTTATAAGATTATCAACTTGAATTTGATTTTTTTTAATGATTCCCAATTCACAAAGCTAACAATTCCTTATTGGTTAGCCATCAACATTTAATCAAACACAACACCATATCTCTAATTTGTGGCAAAGATGACCTTTGTACTCTTGTGGCACTTGGTTCACTTAAGTAACCTTAGAGCCTTGAATTTATCATGAACTTTTCATAATTAAGATCATACTCTAGGAGCATAAAAAACTCTTATGGGGTTAAGAGTTTTGTTTTCTCTCATGAGTATCAAGTGCTGCAACAAGTTTTTAGGGAAAAAAAACCCATAAAATTGGACCTACAGTCATTAAAATGGCCATATATTGCTTAATATTCTCAATTAAAATGAACCTTTTGGAAAGATAATTCACATTCCTAAATGTTACAATAGGTTTCCAATTGTAAATAATCCATACCCAACCAAGCCAAGCTCTACAACATTAAATTTTACAGAAAAAGTGCAGAAACAATTATATTTTTATTGCAAACTTTCACCAATATAATCTCCAACCCCATGCCTTGACCCAAAGGGGAATTTTATACATTTATTGAGCCTTTCAAGTGGTTCTAACTATAATTTTAATTTGGTTAGCCGCTGGAACCATAATTTGGCAATGTTGCTTGACAACTTGTAAAAGTTGTCAACCAACTTTTACATCTTTTTGACAACATTTTCCAAATGACTTCAAACCTACCAAAAAAGTTTCCAACATGCTATAAATGATTTGAAGACACAAATTACATCATTTTCACCCATCATGGGCACATTTTACATAGTTTGACCAAGCTTGACCTATCAAGACCTTGTAGGTCAATATGACATAATTGGCGTCAAAGGCCTTACAAAGTGAGTTGAAATAATTGGAAATGACTACAAAATGACTCAAAATAGTCCTTAGATACCTTATTACATCTTGACAAAAATAAAATAAAAAATGACAAAATCCTTTATAAGGCATCAATGTAACCAAGGTGCTCCTACAAAAAAAACATCTCCACCGTCTTATGTAAGGGAGAATATTCATTGATTTTAGGAAGCTTTCCATTCACTATCATAGTGGATCCATGAACATAAAATAGTGATATGTAATTAATGGAAAAGAATATAAGTGTAACATAGCAATAAAAGAAGATGAAAGAGTAGAGGAATCATGTCATTTGGATGAACATAGTTGAGACTAAAGAGGGCTAGTTATGGGATTTTGCTTTGGTTCTCATGGGAAGGTAAAGATTACATGAAAATATAGTTATAACAATAATTTATGAAGCATAGTGAGACACATAGTATTCAAAATAGTCATTGTTACCTATTTTACCTCTTCATGGGAAAAAATGTGTAAAGTGAATCCTATAATTTCCTAGGTGGTTTTCGTGTGTTTAAAATGGTGAAAAAAAGGTCACTTAAAAATTCTTTAATCTATGATAGTCAATTAAATTAAGGATGCTCCCATATTAAAAGGTTAAGTTTATTTTCACTATATTGGCTGGTGAGATTCAAAGTCTTAAAGAGAAAAATAAGTTTTGCACTTTGTGTGAAATTCAAAAAGCACGAAAGTCAAGTTCATTTCAACAATTACAGGGAAGTATTTTATTGACTTAACCCCACAAGAGAAACCCTAGTTTCAACTTCCTCCTTGGTTTGGGTTAAGGTTTTTATTACCTATTAATGCCTATAAGAAAGGAAAGAAATAAATTACTGCAAATAGAAGTTACCAAAAGAATAGAAAAATTTTAGATGAATGAGCAACAAAAAAGTCAAGAGCCAACAAATTTCATTAAGGAAACAACACTCTTGGTTGCCATGGATAAAAATTCATAAATAAATAACAACATCTTCTCAAAGGACAATGATTTTCTAAAGAAGAATGCCAAAACCTCATGCATAGAGCAACACAAATTTATCAAAGTGGAAATTTTCTTAAGAGGAAGGCGTAAACAAAAATTTATTTGAGTTAAAATAAGTAATATCTTAAGGAGCACTCAGGTTTCATGGAGATGGTTGTTAATCATATGAAGAAAAGGGAAATCTATTGAAGGAGCTTAATGCATGAACTGAATGCAGGGTAGGGTTTCTTGTTTGAACCAACATCATATGTTGTACGATATTTGATTTCATTATCTTTTATAAAATACTCTGGAATAGATAATGAGTATACCTCTTTGTGTCTCTCTATTTTTTATTTTTAGTATGATTACATTATAATACCATTTTATTAGGATTTGGATGAGATGAGTGATTTATTATGCACTGTGAAGTTTTTTAAGAAACAAGCATTCACTGTCATGAAGGAAAAATAGCAGAGATAGGTTAAAGATGCATGAAATAATGATTAGAGATGCAATGTTATCAAAGTATGTAAAAAAATACAAGGTTTTAGAGCATCAATGGATAACTATCTATGAAACCCTGATAGGATAGAGCATCGAAAGATAAATATCTAAGAAAATATTTTGAAGGATTTCCTATTGAACTCACCTAGCATGTGCGCCTCTACGTTGACTATGCCTTCAACCAATTTTTCAAATGTGCAAGCGTATTTTAATGAACCCATGTACATTACTTTAAAAAAAAATATTACTTATGTCATTGGAGTTCCGACAAACACAGGTAATGTTTTAAAAAAAAACATTACTTATGTCATCAAAGTTCTGATGAACACAGGTAATGTTTAAAAAAAATAAAAAATTTGCCTTGTAAAATATGACAGAAAAATAAATCCCATAGCTTGTCAAAAATGTTCATCAAAAAATGCACCCAAATAAGTTAGTGTGCCTAGTTGATGTGGAGGTCAGGTAGGGTGTTGCGTGGTAGTGAAGGATTGGTCCTCATCATATTTTTTGTACTATTTGTGTGCACCACATAGTGGTGAAGGATTAGTCCTCATCATGCTATGTGTACTATTTTCATGCACCACATGGATATGTTGTAGAATCACTACAATGGTGAAGGTTGTGTGTGACTACAACAAGGGATTTTAGTCCCACATTCACCAATAATTGGTAATTTTTTATTTTTATTACCACAATCATGTCGATAACAATTCAAATAATCTCTGCAAGTGGTTTGTGTTGAGGACACTCACAGGGTTGGATTAGGATGATTTTCCTCATATCAAATCATCTATGTGTTCTATATGAATTTGACATTATCAGGTCCTACAGGGTCTGATGGGTTTGTTCCCCGTATTGCCTTAGTAGACTATGTTGGTCCTTCTATGACAAATCTAAATCTAGCTACTTTTGGAGCTTACCCTATAGGCTCAACTTCTCTTGTCACCAGAGATGATATCCCTCACATAAATGCTATTGAACCAGTCACTTCATTTCATCTCACATCAACACCTGTTACTTCTTCCACCAGCGAACTAGCCACAAAAAATATTGAATTAGCAATCAAGCATCACAGTCATCAAGTCAAAAGAAAAGAGAAATGGTCGAATGGTGAAAACCACATTGTGGCAGTATCCGAACCTAAGAAAAGTAAAAATAATTTTTTTCTCAAAAATACTGATTATCACATAAAAGATGACAAGTTGATTCTCTACAAAAAAATGGTGCACTACTTCAAGCATGATCTCATATCTGTTACACTTCAGCCCATTCCTAGAGCTGAGAACAAAGTTGCTAATGTCTTGATTACTTCGACATCCATCTTACGAATGAAAAAGCATAAATCTCGCTTCAAGTTCCTGGTGGATGAATTATGCTCCTACCTTCCACCTCATATCCCTCCTAAAAATCCACCACTCCATTCTTCCTGCCATCCCTTACACTTTTCCTTTGTCTCTGGTGACTTGTATAGGAAGGGTCTAGACGAAACTCTCCTTAAGTGTCTAGAAATAGAAGAGTCCAAAAAAGTGCTAGCTGAAACCCACTATGGCATATGTGGGTCACATTCTAATGATCTTTCGCTAGCTCAGACATTGCTTAGGGCTGGTTATTATTGGTCGAACTGGTTGAGACCTCCTATCATCACAGTTGCAGCATTTGGGCCTGGGGCCTATCAGTTCTCTACATCAGAGGAAGCAGATTCTTGATGCCCATTTCTGTCTGGGGCATTCTTTGTACATACTTTATGATCCTAAAAAAACTCCAAAAAAATTCATATATGATGCTGAAAAAATCTAAAAAAATAAAAAAAAAGTTCAAAAAAATCAAATTTTTTTTTTTGAAAAAGTGCCTTGGTGAAAACCTGGAAATAGGCGCCTTGGTAGCAAAAATACAAAAAAATTATAAAAAAGTCTTGAAAAAAAAATTGCAATAAATCTATCAAGTGGTGAAAACTTGGAAATAGGCACTGCTTGAAACCCTCTGCACCTATGTCTATCAGTCTTGCGTGGCGCTCCTTCGCTCCACTTCTCGCTTTGTCTCTCCTAGCCTGGAATTGACTCTTGTCTTAGTTTAGGGGGCATACGTTGTTTTAAGCTTATCTTGGGTCTCTTTGTGCATCTGGGTTTCTTAGGCACCTCACAAACGGTATTTTTCAACACCACCCCAATTATGTTTTTCAACACTACCTTAGCGTCGAGTGTTTCTTAACACTTATCAAATATCTTACCCACAGTCTAGATGATGCAATATTTCTCACTGGTAGATGCGATACTCAAAGTTTGGCTCTATGACCTACACACACACACTTGACTTGCTGAGATTTGTTTGATTTTATTTCTTTGCATGCTGTCTATGATGATTTCTTTGCTGAGTGTTCTCCCCCTATGATTGTTTTCGATGATGCATAGCTAGAAGATTGAGGGAATGAGAACATGTTTTATTGCTTTTTCTGCTTATGGGTATATTTTGTTGATCCTAACTATCATGAGCATTTATGCTAGTCTTACTTGACACATTGGGATCTACAAGGTATTATCCTTGACTATTTCACAAGTGCAAGCTTATAGTCATCTTGACTTTCTTGTGTCTCGATGCAAGCATAATCTTGCTATATCAAACTTAGGTAATCTCACTGCACTAGTCATCTAGACCTACATGTCTTTGATGCCTAGGTGGGATTTCCACATTTTTATTTGATATAGATCATATTCAGATTCACATAGTTATGCTAGTGTGTATTGTATGATCTTGCAACACTACCAATAACGCTCGATGATGATAATTAGATGTCTATTGGCTTCGTAACCTTGCAAGTAAACCACTTTTCATGTAGCTTGCATTGTTAGGTTCATGTTAGTTAGTTTTGCATCTTACATATGGAGAGAGCTTTCCTTTTCATCTTATGTGGACTTGTTAATCAACTGCTCTCACCTTTTGCTTCTTCTTGATCATGTCTTTCACTTCTTGTCTTTCATATCCGATCATTTTCTATTCATTTCGGGATCAAAACTGAAATCCGCGCTCACCTTGATCATCCAAATCATCTTTCTTCTTCTTTTGTGTAGTTGGCTGACCTTTTGAGGCCTGATCCTTCGATCTTCACTGGGGCATTCTTCACCTCTTCATCCCCATCTCTTTCAAACTTCCAGTCTTTCATTCACTTTCAAATCCCAACTTCAACTCCTCTCTCCATGGTGTTTTCGGGTTGAGGGACCGATAGGTTCATGCCCCGTGTCCCATGTGTGGGGCATATCTTCACTGCTTGATGGTTATTCTATTCTCTTTCTTCGATTCTGATTTTTAGTGATTTGATCATGTTGCTCTTGCTTCTGCTTTCCCTCTACCTAGATTTCACTTTCGATCCCAAGGGGGCAGACACATCATATATTATTGGCTATCTCTTTCCTAAGTGTTCAGTACTGTCACTACCAGGCTGACCATGCAGGATTTGCTATCTCTCTGCACTTCATTCTTTGGAGTCAGATCGCTATTTGCTTGCCTTCTTGGCTATCTCTTACTTTCTTGGCTGATCTGAGTTGCTTTGTGATCCCAAATTGATCTCACATTTCAACTTCATTTTTTTACTACATGTGTTCCTAGATCGATCACACATTACTCAAAGAGAGGCAAATGTATACACCTAAAAATGGTCATCTAGACTATTAGCCCCTTTTGCTACATCATAAATTGCTTATTCTAGATCAAATCCTAGCTTTATCATTTATTCGATTATTTTCTATGGGCTAACCATTTTATCCTAAGTTTTTATTTATTTAAAAGGAATATTTCCTCCCCTTTTAAATAAATAAAAGCCCCCACTTTTCCTCTTATCCTAAGTTGCACAAATAAAGCATTATTCTTATTTTATAAAAAGGGAAAAAGCACTTTTTGTCTCATATGGACACAAAAGTCAACTCTTATTTTCTCATTGGAGGATATTTGTGCACATGGATTGCTCCTCTTTCAAGCTCCACCGTTGATTAAATCTTTTACCTCTTAATCTCCATGGTCCATTCCTTTTCATTTCTTATAAAAGGAGAGCTCTCTTCTTCATTCTAGATCCTCAACTTTTTATGCTAATGTTATGTTGTAGGTTTTCTAGGTACATTTGGAGCTTTTGAAGATTTGGAGCATTCTTGGCTTTTGCATCTACATCTTATCATAGTTTCATTTCTTGCATTATCATGGCATTCTTAGCTTAGATTTCCTTTATGCTTTAGATTAATTCATCTAGCTTAACTAGGAGGCTTAGTAATACTTGCATCTTTCATTTTCATAGCTTAGCTTGCATTTCCATTTCTAGCTTGCATTGCATTCTCATTTGATTCTTGAGGATATTGGCATTCTTGCCCTTGTCTTCATTGAATCTCCCATTGCATGGTTTACTAGCAAGGTTATTGGCTTAATAGCTCTAGTTGAGAGCATTCTTAAAAACCCTTGCACTCCATGCCTAGGGAGCTATGGATCAATTTTTGAGACCTCATTATTGAGTGTTCTTGAATGTAATGATTCATAGAAGTGTGACACAATTATAGCACACAGGTTCCTCTATGATAACTTCAAGAATATTTTCATGACCATTCCTTGTAGGTGTGTCCTAAATTCTTGACTATTTGGTGTTCAAACAAATACTTTTTCTCAGTGGAGTCTTCACTGAGGTTGCATGATGCTTTTGCAAGGATCTTTTCTTTTTGATAGAAGTGGCTATAGGAAACAAAGGGACATCATCTTTAGTCCTTCTCTTCTTTGAACCCAAAGGATTGGCCTTAGGAGTTATTGTCACTTCCTTTTCAAAGACATCTTCTGATACTTTCCTCTTTCCCTTGTCTGTATGTTGGGTGCTTTGTTCTTCAATAGGAGTTTGGGAGTCCACAAAAGTCTTTGTTTTACCTTCCTCCATACTAGGGTTTGGATATTTAGATGCACTGATTTATTTTTCTGCTCGTGAAGGAGAAACGTTTAGATAAGAGGCATCCCCGACTCAAGATGTGGCCATTTCTAGGGCAACATTTAGCTCAAGAACATTCCCCTGTTCTTCTTGAATTATCTGATTGGGTGCTTCACCATTTAATTGCACGTGACATGCCATAACAAATGCATCCCATTTCATGGGAGATGCATCTCATAGAGACCTTTCTACCAAGATTTTAATTAATCCATGGTGGGTTGTGGCTTTTTGTTGTCCCTTCTTTACTTCTTCATAACTCAAATTTAACAAGAAATACAAAAAAATTTAACATTCATAAGACGTCCATGTTGTAAATGGATGAGTAATATAAATGAACTACATGCAAGAAGGAAAATCATCCTCCATAGTTTAAATGCCCAATGATATGAACTGCCAGCTATGGGTATTCACCTGGAAGAGAAAGTCTCTTCGCACCTTTCTTTCTTGCCTTCAATCTTGGATTTGTAGGTAGAGTGAACTCTGCTCGAGCCGTCTTCACATCATGCCCATGAGGAAATGCTTCACCAACAATGGGAAGCCTTGAGACTTCTATAATTCTGGCTATAGTAGCATCAATTATTAAGCCCTTAACTTGGGCTACTACGTTGCTTAGAGTTCTGAGGAACTCTAGTAATATTTCTTCATCATATCCATTCAATCAAACAAAATAAGTAAGCCACCCTATATTATTAAATGTATGCACACTCCTCTGGTCCCGTAATAGGGACTAGTGATTAGAAAACTCATGTTTGATAGGAGGCCCTCCTATTTGGTAGATGCAAAAACTCCCAACCCTAATAACTTTCAACCCTGAGAATACCAACCCTCTGAATGCCAAATGATTTTTAAAATAAACTTTCCCTTCAAACACTAGTCTATTTTTTAGCTCCGTTCCGTTGTAACTGGACTAAATTTCTTGTGTTGCTAGGAGCTCTAGATTTTTTTTTGATTTCTAAGGCCTGTTTCTACAGAGTTCTTGCTAAGAATTATGATCAAGGTTGGTTAAAAAAAATAGTGCTGGCAAGAAAGGCTCAGACATAGGGATTGTCACATTAATTTGCTAGGATGACTGCAGACTAATGACAAAGTACAATATGTTTAAAGAATAATGGTAGGAGCAAGAAATGGTCATTAATGATAGTGCAACTTAATAGACTTCCCCCTATGAAAAAGGTGGTAGGTGTCCTCACATGCATGCCTGAAAAGTACGACAACGCTTGAATAAATGCTATATTAATTACAACTTAATCCATAATAATACAAAAATAAGTAATCTATTAAAATACTAAATGCATGTGCATGCATGGGATTTAATAACCAACGAATGCCTAAATTTAGATAGATTTGATGATGTAGCCTGAGAAAAAGTTGAGGCGTGGAGTAATGATGATGTGGAGGAATGAGTAAGATGGGAGAGAGAAAAGGTGATGTGGCATGAAATGATGTTTTTTTTTTATGGACTAGAATGGTTTCATTGGGAAATGAAAACTTTATTATGAATGCATTGCATATTTTTAAAGAGATGAACGGGGTGGAAGGCTGTACCATTCAACTGCAGGAAATACTTTGTCTACAGGAGGTTCATAAACTGTAAGGGGTTCATTAGCTGCAGGAGGGTTATCAGTTGCATGAGGTTCATCAACTGTAGGTGTAATACCCCAAAATTGGCACCTTACAATTCTAATCAATTTTGGTGCATTCTTTCAAATTTCTACATCTTCAAAGTCCTATTGTACTAGGCAATTATGTCTCCTAATTGACTTTATTTGACTTGGTGTCAAATGCAAAAAACCCTAAATTTACATTAATCATACACTATATTTAATTCCTAAATATTTGACATTTATTGGCTAAATAATCCCTATGATTAATTAATTTAATTATAAAGTCCTAGTGCTTTTAATTAAATTAATTCCACCCCTTTTAGCTAATACACATCAAAGGAATTAAATATTATTTGGTTATTTAAATAGATTACTCTCATTTGGATTCAATAATTCAAATAATTTGAAAAGCCACCCATGTGGCAATAATTCATTTACTTAATTAAATAATTCCTCCAATTTGTCTCACCTTCCTCCATGGAGATGAAGAGTCAGTCGTTTCTTTCTAAGAAACTCTTCATCCTTCACCCGGGCTCTTCTATATTATGAAGCTCTTTTTCCTCATTTGGGGAGGCAATTTTAGAGTACCAAAACTATAGTGAATTGTTGTCTCAATTTTCTCATGCTTTCAAGCTTTTCATTGCATATTTAGAATAATTTCCATTTCTAGTATAATTTCATTCTCATCTTTAATATAGTTTGCTTATTAAGTTCTTAGTTTAAATCTCATTGCATTTCAAGCTTCTTAGATTAAAATCTGCATTCTCATTCTTAGATTAAATTTGCATTCTCATATTTCTTTCAAGTATATAGCTTAATTTGCATTCTCATTTATAGCTTAAAATTCAATTGCATTCATGCTTAGCTTTGAAAATCCTCCATTTTAATGATTGGTCTATGGTTGTTGGGCTCTCAAATCTAAGAGTAATTCAAACACCCCACCTAAATAGGAGGCGACAAGTCGATTCAATCGATATTGTGAAGTGAATAATTCATATTCATTGTCATAATTTGTTCATTGAGAAATGAATATGTCATGTCTATGGCTAAATTAGAGGTCAACATTTAGACATAAACATTTTGGCGCCCACTGTGGGGCAGAAAATTGATTTTTGGCCCCATTAATCTTGAACATTTTTTTTGAAAATTCTGCACTTTGCCGATGTCTGTACTTCATTGTGTATAGAATCTCGCGTGAGTTTTTTGAGTGTGCCATGTGAATTTGTGCTTTCATTAGCACTTTCTCGCTTGAGAAAATAACTATCTTATGCAGGACCCTGCATTTCCTCGCGCGAAGCCAGATAATTGCTTGCGCGAAGCTTGCCATCATAATTTAAAATTTCCCAGTTTTCTATACTATTCTATTTTTTTTCTGACATTGTTATTTGCTGTTATTTTTATCTCTATTTTCTGCCACAACATAATAGTGGGCTGTAGGACGCTTGACCAAGACATAAAACCTACTAACGGTTTGCTTGTAGGATAGTTGTCGAAGACTATTTTAAAATGTTATGCTTGTTTAACTATTTTTACTCACATAGTATAACTAGGGCCTTGTTAAAATTTATTAAGGGTCTTGATAGCAAGATAGGGTAATAGGCTCTTCATTACATGGAAGTGATGCCCATGGATGAATCCGAGACCTAGATTTTGCTAGCATGATAGATACCTAGGGAAGCAAGGAAATGCAACGAATCTTTAGAACATCTACTTGTTAGGGGATTATGCTCTTCTCTCTTTGAGAGAACCAGAAACCCAAAAGCTTGTGGATTGGTTAAGGAGGAACTAGCTTGGTGATGAATATGTCTTGTGTGTTTGGGTAAGGTGAAGAGGTAGAGAAGTATGCTCTTCTCTGTTTGAGAGAATCAGAAAATCCGACCCTTGGATCCAAGCCAAAGTCCGTGTCACCTTTAGAGGGCCTGCTAGAAGTTGAACCTCCAGGAATGACCCAAGTGAGTACACACCTATTTCTGGTGATTCCACCTCACTATAATAAAGAAAGCTTTCTTGAGTCTAAAGACTCCAGATCCATGTTAATTTCTTTCTCTTGATTTTGATTATCATCTTGAGAAAGCCCTATCTGTTGTACTGAGCGGCGCCACTCCTAGCCCTACTTACGGGGGTGTATGACTTTCAAGTGTTGGTGTGGCTATGAGGTGTCAACCCTGTATCAGGGGCATCAAAGGTTAGTGTGAACAGAAGCCCACTAAACACTTTCTTAGTTAGTTTCCTACCCGGATCACCTTCGAAAGGAGACATAATCTTTGCACAGGGAGGGGGAAGAATCTCTCCCCTAGATTCTCACCATAGACATGCACTTGGACATTTGAAGGTGGTATATGACACCGGCCCTTGCTTCAAGGGTAACCTTTGAACATGTATTATTGATTCCTTGGAAACACCAAAAACATAGGTGCCCTCTAGGGGGTGACATGACTGTGTGAGGTGAACGCATGCACATAAGTTGCGAGGCACATATTTTGTCTTCTCTACCATTTTCTTTGTAGGGATAACTAATTGATTGTTTCAAGTCTTAAACTATCCATCATGATTAAACAAAGACTACCATGATTCTACCAAGTTTCTTTGTCCTTGGTAGAACTATTTGCGACTACTTCTTGTGTCACCATTGCTTGATCTAAAACTTCATGCTTGTAAAAGATTACTTGCAACATTCAAATTGAGATTGTTGTTTCAAACTATCTAAAAACTAGAAATTCTATCAGAGAACAGTCCACGCTATGTCTCAAAATTTGAATTTTGTCTCAAAAACTATGTCGATCTGTTGAACCCTGGTCTTTTCCCGCATGAGATTTTAGAAAACTGTGCATTCCCTTGCGCGAGCCAACATTTTCTTGCGCGAAGTTTGGCATTTCCTCGCACGAGACTGTACCCTGATTTTCAAAACAATGAGCTATTTCCCATTGACTGGCCAACTTTCTGCTTAATTTGATTTTTGCTTGGGGTCCGTCTGCCTATTCTCCTATTGTCCACTATTTGAAACTAAGTGTCTCGAGCTGTGAACTAAACAATTACTGCTTAAACTCATATTGTCTCTTTGTTATTTGTTCTATCTTATTGTGCTTTTGTATCTTGCGGTGTGATAGTCACATCTCGATTGTTCTAGCCATACTCTCGATAATTCATGATGGGTGCATTTCACATCTTGGCTGTTCTAGCCTTACTCTCCTTTTCACTATTCCTAGAGATAGAGTTCTAGAATAATCCCAAGTCTCCTCTTGTTACTTAATCTTTGTCTATGTCTGTTACGACTAGAAGCGGTAACACATTCCCCATCTTTGCTATCAGACAAGGTAGAGGTAGATCTCATAATCAAGGAAGAGGTCATTCTGAACCCATTACCCAACCTGAGTGTCGAGAGGGATCCTCACATTCCTCCTCACTAGAAATCTTAAGAGAAAGTTCACCTCAATCTTCATCTTCATCTCCTATCAGTTGGCCTAGGGTCAGACGCTTGTTTCACATAGATATCAGTTTGGATAAAAAACCAGTGTTCCAGTAGTGCTATAATCCTTTGTTTCAAAGACAACCTGAATTATTATTTCGACAACAACATAACCCATTTCTCCAAGATCTGCAAAACTTTGAAAGGCCACTTTCTCGGGTCAACCCTATCAACACTATCGACCCTATCGACCCTTTCGAACCTATCGACCCTTTTGAACCTACCAACCCTTTCAATCATGTTAACACACCAAAGGTTACCTTAGTCGTGCCCTTTCAACATCATTCATATCATTTTACTAAATTTGCGCACGCTACACAATCCCACACTGACAAGTTGGAAGGCCCATTCGACTTCCAAGAGGGTGAATATAGCAAAACTCATGAGCAATTGCAAAATAACCAGCGTCTTGGTCAATCTCGAAATGATCAACATTATGATCAATCCCAAAATGATTAGAATCAACACCAATCTCAAAATAAATATCAAGGCGACCAGCAACCATATCACTATCGCCCTCCTCCACATGACCAGAATCAAGATCAAGTCCCAAGCATTTATGAGATTCTTGGTAATGATGATAAGATGATAACCCAAAATGACATAGATGCTACAAAAGCCAACAAGAGTCTTATCAAGATGATGGAGATCCTCCTTCTAGAAGAGAAGGAGAAATATTTTCTAGAACTGGTTAAACAAGGGGCCAAATTACCCCCAGACTACCAAGTCAAAATGCTTGTGGCCACAGAAGAAGAAAATGAGACCACTAAGTTGCAAAAGATGATCTGAGACATGCAAGACCAAATTAGCCAACTTGTGAAGGATAAGGATAAACTCGTACAATAGTTCACAATGGAAAGCATCTATCCTTTCCCCTTCGATAAGATTCTTCACATGCCACCTTTTCCCAAAGGTGTAGAGCTACCTAAATATGACAAATACTTGGGTACTACTGATACCCAAGATCACTTGAGGGAGTTTGGCACTCTATCTATGGAATTTATACATTATCAAACTTATCTTATGCGCCTCTTTCCTCATAGTTTGGGTGGGTCAGCTATGGAGTGATTTTCTTGGTTACCCACTGGAATCAAATCTTTTGACGAGATTGCTAATCTATTTATCTAGCATTATTCTGACAATATCTAGCATCTAGTCAATATCTGAGATCTTTGTAATCTGAAACAGTGACAAGGGGAGCCTTTCTTGGCATTTCTCTAGAGATGGAGACAACTATGTACAAAGTATCTTGGCAAACTACCAGAGTTTGAGAGACTCGACATCTTTTTGGACAATCTTGTCCCAGATTTTGGATATCAAGTACAATTACAAGGTCCCCTAATGTTTGATAGCATGATAAAGCAAGCTGTGTGAATAGAATCATTTATGATCAAGAAAGGAAAGTTGACTTTGCAAAAGGATAACAAACAAGGGTCTTCCACCTCAAACAAAGATAAAGGGAAGTTTGTCAACAAGAATAGATATGTTGTGAATGATGGAGTGGTTGACAATGTGACCCTGAAGCCTGTGAAATCTATTTTCAATCTTACCTCTAGTATATAGGTGGTCAAAGCTACTAAAAAGGCTACAATAGACACTCAGAAGCCTTCGAGATTTGCTAAAAACAAGCCTTGGGGATCTTGACCCAAGCATGAGTTCACATCCTTAGGAGAACCCCTTGATATGGTTTATAAGACTCTCATGCAAAACTAGATACTTGCTCCTTTGGAAAAGCATCTCTATGATCCGCAACCGCAACCTCATTGGTGGAATGAAAACACGTACTGTGATTATCACCAAAACAACGGTCATAAAACTTCTACTTGTCTTCAACTCCATAAGATCCAAGATCTGATTGACAACAGTGACATTGTTATGGGCAACCATAAAAATAATTTAGATCATCAGGCATTTAAAGATCCCTTTCCTCCTCACGAGAAAGGTGAATCTTCCAAGACTAAGAATATCAATGCCAAGGTCAATTACATGTACACTACCAATGACAATGTCATCAACATGGTTGAACCTATTGAGGTTGACTATTGCGATGTGATTACTATCAAGGGGAGTGAGGATGATCCTAAGCCTAAGACTCCATTTGTCTTGTGAGGCCCCAGGTCTCATTCTTCCAAACCCAAATCATCTCAAGATTGTGCAAACGTTGTCACTCACTCTCATGTGAAAATCACCATTAAGGGTCCTGACCCTTCTACATCCATTCTAAAGCAACCTATGGATAAAACTATTGTTGTTCCTACCAACAAAAATTCAAAATCGGTCCCTACGCCTAGTGTAGCTAATTATAGCATTCTAGACTAGCTAAAATGTACCAATGCTCAGATCACTATCTTTGAGTTGTTGAAGATCTCACCTGCTCATAGGAAGATTCTGGATAAAGCCCTCACCAAGGAAAACATCCCAAAATATTTGGATCTTGATCAGTTTAATCCATGGTGGGTCACCTAACCTCACAACATTATTTGTCTTGCTCTGAAGAAGATGACCATTTGCTGAGCCATCCGCACAATGCTCCTTTGCATATAGAAGTCATGATAGGCCCAAAGCGTGTCCACCGCATCCTTATTGACAATGGTGTTGGCCTCAACATTTGCTCTGCTAAGCTGCTCACCCAATTAGGCTATGATGAAGATTGCATAGATGCCCACAAGAAAATCACCATTAAGGCATATGATGAAGAGGAACAGAAATCCAAAGGTCTGGTTGTGCTGCCAATCCAAGTTGGACCTGTTGAAAGAGATGTCATTTATCAAGTTCTATATATTCCTCTAGCATATAATATACTATTGGGTAGACCATGAATCCACAAAATACAGGTAGTCCCATCTACATATCATCAATGTATCAAGTTCCCATTCCATGGTGCAGAAGTGACAGTACTTGCCAATCCCAACTATTCTTGCAACACACTCACACAATCTACAGACAGTCTTGTCCCAACTAATAGAGAGTCCACTAAATTATATGATGCCAAACTAAAAGAAATGGAATTGAATCTGAAGCTTAAGGACACCGGCATGGGAGGGTATCAAATTGAACTCGTGTTATCATTAGCAGCTCTACCTCCGTCTCCGCGTTCCTATGGGAGACCCTCTAAGAACAAAAAAAACTTCTGCTTGTTCTCCCCAAATAGTCTATGATGGTGCCTTTATCAAGGCCACAATTCCATTAGAAGATGAGGATGAGGAACAAGCTATTACAACTTGGCTTTACAAAGGAAAGGAAACATCTAAAAAAATCACTCCTGCTCGTGACTTAGAACAAGAACCATATAGTGAAGCCTTCAAAATCATGAAGCACTTCATTTATAAAGGGAGTGGCCCTATAGGGGTGAATGATAATGGTTTTCTTAAACCAATTGAAGCCACAAGTCATCGCACCAAGGACACCACAAGTCTAGGCTTCAAGAAGATCCCATTTCATTTGGGGATTAATAAATTTGTACTAGAACTAGAGCCAAAACCAGAACTAGAACTAGAGTTCCAGCCAGAAGCTGAAGACACTACCACAGTTGCAAACCCAAAGGATAGCTCTGATGAGGATATCTTTCCCTATCCCATTCCTCTAGATCTTGCTACATTCTTTGAAGAACCAGATGATCCTATTATACCTATCAATCTAGTAGAGACTGATAGTGATTTCGATGACACCACTTCAGTGCATCAACTTACATGCGACTAGTGGAGAGAAATGCAAATGAATGATCCCAATTTTTAGGGTGAATGGTACATACCACCACATTTTCAAAAGTGGTTTGAACAAGATCAACTTCAACAAACCATCAATACTACAAGAGATGAAAATGAGTCAGATGGTATAGCTAGTGTTGATGGAATTCCCATATCAAGCATCACTGATTCACATGAGTATGAGTTTGATTCTCTGTCTGATGCAACTTTTGATAAAGATATAGATGTTGTTCATGTGTATGAAAACCTTTTCGAAGTAAGTGAAGGGTCTAGTGTTAGGACGATCGAGTGTGATTCCACTAATGCTAACATTCCCTCTACCTCCGCTGTGAGGACTTGAGAGGAATCGAACACACCTTTGGATGAGATTGCTCTAGGTCTTGAATTAATCATCCATGATTTTGATGGATATACTATGAATGCACTTGAACCCACCACTTCTCTCTCACTCCAAAATCTTGAACTTATCAACTGGAACTCTCCCTCTCTAGCTAGCGAAGTCCTTATGTTCTAGAATGACTACACTCTTGCCTGTTATCTTAACGCTTTCAAACATGTAATGTTCTCCACCAGTGAAGACAGTATCAACATGACTGAAGCTGATATTAAGTATCTTAGTCATAAAATTAAAAGAAAAAAGAATAGGTGCTCTAATGGTGAAAACCACATTGTGGCAGTGTCAGAGTCGAAAAAAGTAAAAATAAAAGATGTATCCGAGGGTGGAAAAATCTCTGAGGCACCCAAGGATTAGATACTTGAGACACTTCCCAGTCATTTTCAAGAAAGATCATCAATGCTAATTGAGCCAACCCAACTAGTGAATTTGGGTACGGAAGCTACACCTTTAATTATTCATTTAGCACAGTCTCTATCTACAGAAGAGAAAGAAGAGTTCACCAATTTCTTTCCAAGCAAGAAAATCAATTTTGCATGGACTTACTCTGATATGCCTGGATTGGATGCCAATCTAATCATGCATCATCTATCTATTATACCATGCGTTAGGCCTATCAAACAAAATCTTCATAAGATGCATCCACATAGGGCACTTTTAGTCAAAGGAGAGCTAGAAAAACTTCTCAAAGCTGGTTTCATCAGAGCTATTGACTATGCAGAGTGGATCTCTAATATTGTTCCAGTTACCAAGCATGATAAATCTATCTGTGTGTGCACAAACTTCAGGTACTTGAATAAAGCATGTCCTAAAGATGACTTTCCATTACCCAATATTGACATGATAGTGGACATGACAGATGGCTACCAAATGTACTCTCTAATGGATACCTTTTCTGGTTATAATCAAATAAAAATCATGCCAGAAGACTAAGAAAAGACAACCTTCACATGTGCTTGGAGAAATTTCTATTGGAATGTCATGCTCTTCGAACTAAAAAATGCCAGAGCTACATATCAAAGAGCTTTTACAACCATCTTTCATGACATGATGCACAAAATAATGGAAGACTATGTAGATGACACTTTGGCTAAAAGCATGTAGCAGAAAACACATCTTGCAGATCTAGGTCCTATACTAGATCGAATGGAACAATTTAGTCTAAGGCTCAACCCAAAAAAGTGTGCATTTGGTGTCACTTTTGGCAAGCTATTGGGTTATATCATATCTGCTAAAGGCATAGAGGTAGATCCCAAGAAATTTTAGGCTATCATGGAAATGCCTCCACCAAAGAACATTAGTCAGATGAGAGGACTTCAAGGTAGACTACAATCTATTCAGTGCTTCATTTCATAACTGGCTGATAAGTCACAACCATTCACCAAAACTCTACATAAAGGTGTGACTTATGAGTGGAATGAAGAATGTGATAAAGGGCTCACTCAAATCAAACAATATCTTGCAAATCCACCAATCTTGATGCCTCCTATTCATGGGAAGCCACTCATCCTTTATATTTTAGCTACAAACACATCTCTGGGTGCTCTATTGGCTCAAGAAGACCAAAATAACAAGGAAAGAGTCATTTATTACATCATCAGAACTCTGGTCTCTTATGAAATGAACTATTCAGTAATTGAAAAAGCTTATCTAGCAGTGGTGTTTGCTTCATAGAAATTATGACACTATATGCTTGCTCACACTACAACACTCATTGCTAAAGTTGATCCATTAAAGTACCTACTCAGTAAAGCTACCCTCACAGGAAGATTGGGAAAATGGGTCATGATACTCAATGAGTTTGACATTGAGTATGTAGAGAGGAAGGCCATTAAAGGACAAGCGATTGTAGACCAGTTAATAGAAGCTCCTCTCTAGGATCATCAATCATTGAAAATTGAGTTTCCAGATGATTCCATAATGCTTCTTACACATCAAACATGGAATATGTTCTTCGATGGATCTTTCACCCAGCAGGGGTTAGGTTCCAGAATACTATTTGTCACACCACAGAGATACTCTTTACCAAAGGCATATAAGATGTTGTTCCCTTGCACAAATAACATCGCTGAATATGAAGCTTTAATCAATGGTATGAAGATATCCATAGAATGGCATGTGCATGAACTTAAGGTCTTTGGAGACTCCCAATTGGTCATCAATCAAGTCAATGATATCTATCAAACCAAGGATGAAAAGTTGGTCCCTTACAAATGGATGGTGGATGATCTAAAAAAGTACTTTACACACATTACTTTCCAGCAAATTCCAAGAGCAGATAATAAAGCAGCTGATGCCATGGCTACTCTTACCTCCATGCTATAGATGCCAGAAAATGACTTCAGACATGAATTCCTGGTGGAGACATTATGCTACCCAGCCTACAATATCCCTGAATCCAAGATGATTTGTTCAGTCATTGGACATGATTCATCTCACTACCATCATATTTACTCCTACCTCCAGGACCAAATTATTCCAGACACTTATACCCAGAATGAAAAATTTCACCTAATCCACAGTGCTTCACGCTATGTCATTGTGGCTAGCAACTTGTATAGGTGAGGTCTAGATGGTAGCCTCCTTAGGTGTCTAACCCAATGAGTCCAAACATGTGTTAGCTGAGGTGCATGAAGGCATCTGTGGTTCTCATTTGAGTGGCCTGAAATTGGCTCATAAACTTATTAGAGTTGGTTACTACTGGCCGAATATGGAAAAAGAAGCTATACAATATGCCAAATCTTGCAAACAGTGTCAGCTTCACAGAAATTTGATTCACACTCTTGCCAAGGAGCTCATTCCCTTCATTAGTTTCTGGTCATTTCAGCAATGGGCCTTTGATTTGGTGGGTCCAATACATCTATCTTCCTTTAGAGGACACAAGTTCATTATCATTGCCATAGATTATTTTACTAAATGGGTTGAGGCAGTGCTTCTGGCCATAACTAATGGAAAATCTATAGCCAGGTTCATACTGGATTACATCATCTATAGATATAGTGTACCCTCCTCAATAATCACTAAAAATGGGGGGCAGTTCAAGAACATGGATCTAAAGGAGTTATGTATTAAGTTCAGAATCATTCAGCATTGGTCCTCGATCTATTATCCCCAGGGCAATGGACAAATAGAAGCTTCCAACAAGACAATCCTCAAGATCTTGCACATAACAGTTCACAAATTTGGTAGAGATTGGCACCTCTAGATTAATTTGGCTTTATGGGCCTATAGAATAAGCATTTGAACACCAATAGGGGCCACACCCTTTTCCTTAGTCTACGATGCAAATGTTGTGTTGCCTATTGAGGTTGAGATTCCTACATTGTGAGTCTCTCTGAAGAACCTCATTACTAATGAAGACATTAGAATATCCTAGCTACAAGAGCTAGAGTTACTGGATGAATGTCAGTAAGTGGTGTTTGATCATCTAAGAGCATACCAGAAAAGAATGTCTAAGAGCTACAATAAGAAATTCAGACCAAGGGAATTCCAAGTGGGTGATCTCATCCTGAGAGAGAACCCTAAGAATCAATGACAGTGGATCCAGAAAGGAAACTTTGAACCAAACTAGCTCAGTCCATACATTATCACTGCAACATTTGGGTCTAGTGCTTATCAACTCTCTACTACTAAAGGAGAACAACTCAAAGAGTCAATCAATGCTCTACACCTAAAGCGGTTCTACAGCTGAGACATTTTTTGTACATACTTTATTATGAAAAAATCCTTAAAAATTGCAAAATGTCCTAAAAAAATGATCATCTTAGTGAAAACCTGGTAAATAGGCGCTTTGATGTATCTATTATCCTGGTGAAAACCTGGTAAATAGGCACCTTGATAATAATAATAAAAAATTGAAAAATTGAAAAATACAAAAAAAAAAAGAAAAATTCAAAAATACAATTTTTTTTTGAAAAAAGCCAAAATACAAAAAAATTAAAAAAAAGAGAAAAGTACAAAAAAATTGAAAAAGAAAAAAATGTGCCATTGATGAAAACCTGACAAACAGGCATCATGGTAGCAAAAATAGAATTTCTGCCAAGATGGTGAAAACCTGGTAAACAGGTGCCTCTTGTTCCCTAATGCTATACCTATTACGACACCACTTGGCTCTTGCTTTCCTGCTTTAGTTTTCTAGCTCATGCACGTGCTCTCAGTTATCTTTGAGATTTTGCTGGACTCTACATGAATTGAAACTGGTCACACTTGGGGGCACCTTCCTAGTCTAGGGGGCATTGTCCTGTCATTTTTGAAAGATTTTCCTTGCATCACTCACCAGTGGTTCTCACTGTGTCTGCCTATTGATGCCTAGCTATTATTGAGATTTCTCTCCTTGAGGATCTCCTGTGTATCAGTCACCAGTGGTTCCCACTGTGTCTGCCTACTAATAACTAGCTATCACTCAGATCTCTTTTCTTGAGGATCCCTCGTACATTAGTCACCAATGGTTTTCACTGCGTCTTCCTGCTGATGTTTCATTCACTCTCAGATCTCTCTCCTTGAGGATCTCTTCTATTAGTCACCAGTGGTTCTCAATGTTTCTGCCTACTAATACTTTGTTAGTACTCTAATTTCTCCTTGAGATTGTCTCTCATGTCAGTCACTAGTGGTTCTCACTGCGTTCACCTATTGTCACCATCCTATTGAGACTTCTTGCACTATATACTTCCGATCTGACATCAATCCACTCAAAATGAAACTAAAACTGAAAACTAGATATGAAACTCTCTAAAGTATGCTAATATTTTCTTTTGTTTTTCCTTTCGCTTTATCATTCCTCCTCAAAAAACTCTAAGACATCTTTCTTGACTGAGAGAAGCGAAGACTGGGGGCATGATCTTTTCTTTGCTTTCTATTTGTTGGTTTGGTTCCAATGATCCAATGAATCTATATAAGAGGGGTGTCCACTATGAGAGCCTTCATCTCATGTTGGATGGCCATGTGTACCTTGACTCCTTTTATATGGAAACTTTGGTGAGGTTGGTTCTTCTCCTTGTTTGTTTGAGTGATTTCTTTCTGCTATAAGTGAAATTGCAAACGCTCGTCTTGTAAAGTGAACGTAAGGGGCACTGCGAGCACCTTGATATGCTTAGCATTCACTTAGAAAAAGGAAGAAACTCTCACATGTCTAGGGTGTCTATATGTAAGCAACATTCATGTCATTCTAGTAACTATGCTTTGATGCTTATGTTAACTTGCTAAATCAAAAGGAATAGGTGTTCAGGTCATTTTGGCTTCTTGTGCCTTAATGCGTACACCTCATTCCTACAAATCTAAGACTAATGTCATATTCATATTCTCATGATTACAATGTTAGTGGGGGTTGTATGGCATCCTACGACTATCTGTTACTAAAAAATCTATGATGATAACCTAATGGGTCCAATAACCAAGTCCTAGGGTTTGCATTTAGTTTAGGCTTGCATTTTCATTCTAGGCTTGCATTGAGACAATGGTTTGGTGCTCACTTGATTGTCTCCTTCTTGATTTATTCACTAAGGGTTCTCATCTCACATCCTAGTTTCATCACGAATGCATAATTTTTTCAGGAGCGAAATTGAAATCTGACATCTCTAGACAGCTCAAATCGCATTTTAAAATTTTTGGGACTATCAGGATCGGACGCTTGTGTAGTCAACCTTCTGGTGAAGTTTTCTTGCCAGAATCTTATCTCATCATCATTTTCTCGAGATCTTCAATGTTTTCATCAAAATTCAACTCTAGTTAAATCTGGTCAACTATGGTCAAACTTGGTCAACAAGACCTCCAAATCACTCCAAATCGCTTTTGTGGCTTCTCAATTCTTTCGTGATCTGTTCTGAGTTCCTCTGGATCTCTAATTTTATTTCTATATCTATAACCTTTTGATGTCAATCATCTTTATGACATGTCATCTTTCAATTTCACTCCCGAGGGGGCAAGATGATTGCATCATTGAATCTTGTCGAATCAATTCTCAAATCAGTCTGATCTAAATCAAAAGTCCTCATCACTTGGGACATCTCTTCACTAAGGGCATCTTTAGGCCTCGCATCTTGTTATCATTTCATCTATATTTTAGGTATCTGAGCAATCTGACTCAGGTCCTCAAGGATCAAGCTTCATTCTGGAGATGGTTCTCAAAATCTCATTAGGTATTGGGGCAATATAACCCTAATCCCTGAAAGTCAAGCTTTGTTTTGGAGATGGCTCTCGAAATCTCTTTCTAACCATTATCTAGGAAACCTAACCCAGATCTTAGAGGACTAAGATTCATTCTGGAGATAGTCCTAAATCTGCATTAGTTATCATTTAATCAATGGGTATTGGGGCAATCTAACCCTGACTCCTAAAGATTGAGCCTCATTTTGGGGATAGTCTTCCTTCAAAGTGGTAATCCGACTGTTGTCTTCACAATCTGACTTAGGCTTCAAAGAATCAAGCTTCATTCTGGAGATGGTTCTGTAACTCGATCTGATTGGTGTCTTAGCATTCTAACCTCAACTTTTGAGGGTTAAGCTCTATTCTAAAGATAATCCTGAAACCTCATCATTTGTCACATCAGACTATTCTTTGAATCAACACGCTGCTCGCACATCAATTAAAGAGGGGAAAAATGTAATACCCCAAAATTGGCACCTTACAATTCTAATCAATTTTGGTGCATTCCTTTGAATTTCTACATCTTCAAAGTCCTATTGTACTAGGCAATTCTGTCTCCTAATTGACTTTATTTGACTTGGTGTCAAATGCAAAAAACCCTAAATTTGCATTAATCATACACTATATTTAATTCCTAAATATTCAACATTTATTGGCTAAATAATCTTTATGATTAATTAATCTAATTCTAAAGTCCTAGTGCTTTTAATTAAATTAATTCCACCCCCTTTAGCTAATACACATCAATGGAATTAAATATTATTTGGTTATTTAAATGGATTACTCTCATTTGGATTTAATAATTCAAATAATTTGAAAAGCCACCCATGTGGCAATAATTCATTTACTTAATTAAATAATTCCTCCAATTTGTCTCACCTTCCTCCATGGAGATGAAGAGTCATCCGTTTCTTTCCAAGAAACTCTTCATCCTTCACCCGGGCTCTTCTATATTATGAAGCTCTTTTTCCTCATTTAGGGAGGCAATTTTAGAGTACCAAAACTATAGCAAATTGTTGTCTCAATTTTCTCACGCTTTCAAGCTTTTCATTGCATATTTAGAATAATTTCAATTTCTAGTATAATTGCATTCTCATCTTTAATATAGTTTTCTTATTAAGTTCTTAGTTTAAATCTCATTGCATTTCAAGCTTCTTAGATTAAAATCTGCATTCTCATTCTTAGATTAAATTTGCATTCTCATATTTCTTTCATGTATATAGCTTAATTTGCATTCTCATTTATAGCTTAAAATTCGATTGCATTCATGCTTAGCGTTGAAAATCCTCCATTTTAGTGATTGGTCTATGGTTGTTGGGCTCTCAAATCTAAGAGTAATTCAAACACCCCACCTAAATAGGAGGCAACAAGTCGATTCAATCGATATTGCGAAGTGAATAATTCATATTCATTGTCGTAATTAGTTCATTGAGCAATGAATATGTCATGTCTATGGTTGAATTAGAGTTCAACATTCAGACATAAACAATAGGAGGTAAGTTTGCAACATAAGAAATCTCAAACTACCACAGGAATTTGGCCTTTGTGGTTGGTTTATGGTACAAATGGAGTCTATGGCCGTTTAACAATAACTTCAAATGCATAGGGTTGATTGTAGATAACTAAAGTGCACCATTAGAAAAAAAAAATTCTATCTCATAGGGACCAAGCCATCATGTAGTGATCTTACCTTGAGTTTCTTAAAACTATGAATCATAAAGGAGAGCCTAGTCACCATGAACAAACCTTCTGTTCTGAATGTGTGAATCGTGCCACTTCTTTTGCTACTGTTAGGCCATTTTTCTGCCATAGCAAAAATTCTTTAAAATGGCCTATTGCCTTGCAAGTTTTCTTGAAGTGCCCTTAGCCCCGTGTTCTTCATGTTGTCACCAAGCTCTAGTCCAATTTGCACGTGCTAAATCATAAAACCCAGGAAGATATTTAAGCTTTAAGGTCTGTAGGAAATATTTTCAAAATCTGCCACAGTGTTGAAAATCCACAGTGTTTTAGAAAATCCATGATGTTTTTGACCTTTTTGGCCTGCATGAAAACCCTTGATGTTTTCAGCTTCCTTTTTTACCTTTGTGTCATGTTGAAAATTCTGTGTGTTTTCGATCTTTCACCGAAAACCCTGTGTGTTTTCGACCTTGCATGTCTTCTTTTCTGCCGGCTCTCCTTGTTCATCTATCTTAACTGCGCAAGTGTGATGATGTGGGGCCAATTTCTTCAAAGCGGCAGAGGGAGGAGATCAACGGTCGGCATGTGATTGCATGGAATATTTTTTCCCCATGTGATCATGCGCCTGTCGTTGATTTTGTTTGTTCCAAGCATTTCTTCGGTGAAGTGGGCCCGGTGTCAGAGGGGTGGCGGGGGGCATGTTCTTATTGGTTGTTGCATGGCTGCATGTCAGACTTTTCTGACATGTGATCATGCGACCACTTGCCATCTATCCACATGGGTCCTGGTTCTTAGTAGTTGGTGGTTGCTGTTTGGTTGGTGCGAGGTGATGATGTGGTAGCCTGGGGTTGGCTGTCGCATGATCTCATAGCCCAATTTTTGGCTATGCGATCATGCGACTGCTTACCATGTGTCCCTGGGGCTTGGTAGTAGGTGATGGGGCATCTTTCGGATGCTAAGTGGTAGTGTTCTATTGGCCGGTGAGTGATAGATCTGGTGGTCTACTGGCCTTGTCGCATGATCACAAGGGCCATTTCCACAGCTTGTGATCATGTGACTAACCACCGAATGTCACGGTTGTGGAGTTCTAAGGTGGGCCCATGATGCCAGTCTTGCTGACGTGCTAATTTTTGATTGGTCCCCCGACTGCTGATGGGGCTAAGGACTTTGCAAAAGGTTCACGGGTTGTCGCATGATCGCGTAGCCCATCTTCGGGCTATGCGATCATGCGACAGGGTGCCACGTGTGTTGGGGCCCATTTGTGGTTGTTTGGTGGTCCCATTGGCAGGTGGTGTTGTGGCGGTCTCTGGTTGGTCCAAGTTGACAGGATGATAGGGTTTGAACGCGGGCCCAGGTGGGGGTTTCTCGACGGTGACATGACAGCTGGCTAGGTGCATGGTAGCGGCTTGTCGCATGTTCGCATGAGCCAATTTTTTGACTTGCGAACATGTGACAAACCCTTTTGTGGCAAGCAACAATGTCAGTGGTTGTGAAGAAGGCAATGGGAAGTGGCGTGTCGCATGTTTGCATAGCCCATTTTCGGGCTATGCGATCATGCAACAACTGTTTGGTGTCGCCATTGCAGAGTTAGCCTGAGGTGTTTGAATGGTTAAAAACATGAAGCCCGCGAATGCATTGTGACTATTTGCCCTCATTTTTAAATCTTTGTGAACATTTCCAATGATCGGAAAGGACCGAAATTGATGATAGAAGGGGCCAGAGTTGGTAAAACTGATTTTCTCCATCGCTCCAGTGTGCTCCAGGGTCTGAGATGATTGCGGAAGAGGAGTGTCTTGCCATAGGGGAGTGAATGGAATGTACCAAAAGCAATTGCGGGGTCACTTCCAATTTGAATTTTGTAGAATTTTGATTGATCTTCGGTGCCTTTCAGAGATTATTTCATGATTAAAGATCAAGTGTTGATTGCTTGCAGGGTTCAGTGTTTTTCCCTCCGAATTGTGATGACTGTTTTGAATTCTGATTTGATTGGTTGGATGGTTGAAAATCCTAACCTTGGTTACCCGTAGCTTGTTGCATCCTACTGGTTTAGTATTCCAAGGTAACCAGTGGTATAAGTAGTCAAAATTTTGACTATGTAAGGGTTCTAAATTTTTTGTCAGTTCTAGTGGTTGTATCAACATTTTGGGAAAAATCTCAGGTATCCTTTGCATATTGTCTATGGTGTTTTCTGAATGAACTTGTAATGCAGGGATTTGAATCCAGATACTTAATACAGTTTCTCAGTCTTGGATCTCTCCTTTAGTTGCTCTTAATGAATTTTGAGTTTTCTAGCTCACTGCATTTGGTTGCTTATGTATATGTTTCATCTCTCAGCCTTGGTTTAGAATCAGGTTAAAAGTCTCTGAGTGAAGCATAGGTTCATTTGGTCCAATCAGTAAGGATACTTGTAAGTAGTGTAAGAGATGTTTAACTGTGTTTATGGCTTGGATTCTTGGATGAATCTAGTAGTTGTCCTTGTGTTTTAGGTTCACTTCAGGTGTGATGCCCAATGGATAAGGCACTGATCTTAAGTTAGTATCCTTGTGCTGATGCAAAGTGTTGCATGGTTGACTGCATCCTACAGGAAACCCAATTATATTTAATATTTCCAATCCTGCAATCCCTCATAGTTTTGAGGTCACAAGACCATTTTACCCTACATAGTAGAGTTGATTCAATGAATACCTGGTTAGTGTTTAGCAATCCTTTACTATGATCTGCTATTTAAATCCAGAGGTATAAGGTGTGTAGTGAGTTTGAATTTTGTCTGGATTAGGTGCACCTGCCTTGGTTTTGTAGAGCCAGAAGCAGAAGAGGGAAGTTAAGTCCCTATAGTTGGTCCAATTGCCTTGCAGAGCTCCCACACTTGGAACTAACCATTCCTAATAATCAGTCTCAAGGCATATTGGTAGCCTATTAGAGCATAAGCGTCATTTTGGACACCAACAGCTGTAACTGTACCATATCTATTTTTTGAAAGGTTGCTTTTCTCATCTCATCCAGGTTATTGAGCTGCATGAAAAGGTCTCTTTTTTAACATCATTAACTGTGCTACTGAATTAAATACCTCAAATTTTTCTCCTATAGTTGGCCAGATTGGTGAAGACAATTTTAGTTGTGGTTGGGCATGTGGATATAAGGCTAAAATATTGGTATGTTGACCATCAGAGATGGTCATATCTCCTGAATGAAAACCTATGTATGCATCAATAGTGCCTAACTAGGGCCGACCAAGAATGATTGGATATCCACCCAAAGTGGCTTTTAGTGAAAGTATCATAACGTTAACAGGATATGACCAGGATTCCATATTTACAACTATTTCTTCTATCATCCCATCAAGTTTTACTATAGAACTGTCTGCAAGTTGCATGATAGTGGGTGTAGTCCTTAGGTTGGTGATGCTAAATCATTGCATGGTATCTTTGTTTATGGCATTTATAGTGTAATACCCCAAAATTGGCATCTCAATATCCTAACCAATTTTGTTGCATTTTAGTCTCATTCTCTCAATTCTAAATCATCAAAGTCCTATTGTACTAGGCAATTATGTCTTCTGATTGACTCTTCTTGACTTAGTGTCAAATGCAGAAAACCTTAAATTTGCATTAATCACACATAATATTTAATTCCTAAATATCGACTATAATTGGCTAAATAAACCCTATGATGATGTAATTTAATTACAAAGTCCTAGCACTTAAATTAAATTAAATTCACCCTCTTTAGCTAAAACACATGAAAAATGAATTAAATAAATATTTAGTTTTAAATAAATATCCCCATCTCAATAAATGAATTTAATTATTCAAATAATTGAGAAAATCCACTTATGAGGCAATATTATATTTATTTGAATTAAATATTCTCTCCAAATCTTCTCTCAAGTTCAGAAAAGGAAACTTTGAATTAATTGGAAATAAAAAAAGGATATAAAATAGTTAAAGCTCCACATAGACAAAAACAAAAAGCTAACTGCCTCTTTGCAGGAAACTTTCTATTTTGAATTGATCTCTCCTTCAATTTCCACTGTTCGTCTGATTCAACCTCGACTGTCAATTGAACTTGGGATTCTATAAAAGAACCCTCTTTTCTCATTCAAAGGATCCCAACTTTTCAAGCAACGAAGTGCTGTCACATTGTCACTAGAACTCCTTTTGCATTGAAGCTTTCATTTCTTAGCATAATCTTCATTTCTAGATTAGCATATCATGTTTAGCTTAATCATGCACTTCATTTCTTAGTCTAGTTTTCTTTCATTGTTACTAGTTTAATCTCATTTTTAGATTAATCGCAATCTCATTTCTAGATTAAAACTGCATAAATCCTTCATTCTAGTGTTAGTCTATGGTTGTAGGACTCTCGATTCTGAGAGAAAAATCTCAAACCCTACCTAGATAGAAGGCAATAGGTCAAATCATCCAGACAGGCGAGATGAGTAATTTGATATTCATTCTTGGCTGCAACTGGTGAATAATGACTATGTTGAAGTGTGGAGCTAAATCAGAGGCCCATATTTAGTTCATACATTTCTGGCACCCACCGTGGGGTAGGAAATTAATTTCTGACCTCATTCATATTTCATCATATTTTGAGTTTTTGAAATTTTTTTACATTATGTCCATACTTCTGTACATCCCTGTACGAAATCTCGCATGAAGATTCTCATTGTATCACACAAATATTTGTTGGTTCTAGCATTCTCTTGCATGAAAAAAGTGTTTTCTCATGCGGGATTGTGTACAATCTCGTGCAAAATTTTGCATCGGAGAACTAAAAATATGCAATTTTGTACTTTCAGTTTGTTATTTTCTGACATCTGTGGTTTTTTGTGATTTTGCCTAATTCTTCTCTTCCTGGAGGCAACATAACACTGGATTGCAGAGTGTTGGACTTAAGGTGATTTTCTACAATCTCTATAACACTTCAATTTTGGACATTAATATGAATCTCTTATGTGTTTGGCTTGAGTGTTTCCTGCTTTGATAAATCACACTTCGCTTTTGGGCTCTAAAAAGAATTTAGATTCATTTTTAGCATATATGTTTCACATAGTAAATAGGCCCTATGAACACTATTTGTGGCATTCTTAAGAGAGTGGGCTTCATTCGCTTGTTTTGCATGCAAAGCTCTTCTTGACAATAGAACCCCTTGTAGGTAGGGAGGATACTGTTATTAGCTCACGGTCTTACTTGGTTTAGTCCTCAACTTTGATCAGTATGTTCTCTCTTGGTCCCACTTAGAGAGCTCGGTAGACATTGTTGTTGACATTACAAACATTGGTGAGGTGGTTTTAGTATTAGTGTGTCAAAGAATCTATTTTCTATGTTTTGGTGAAGTGAAGAGGCTAGAGGATTATGCTCTACTCCCTTTTTGGGTAGTATCAGAAACTCAAATCCTTGAATTTGAACTAAGTCCCCATGTGGTCCTTTTTGTGAGTCACCTTATTAGAGAGGGTTAACCATAGTGGACATTCCCTTTATTAGGTCAACCATGTGGATGGAACCTCAAGCGGTAATAGCTATTTTTGCCATGGTAAAATAGCCGCTATATAAATGTCCTTGTGGAAGAAATCTCCATGGGTGTAGTTTCTTGTTCGGCTGTCAGATCTCCTCAGCATCTTTGATTGATTAAATTCTCAGAATATGTCAAAACCCCAGTGTGCCTAGATTGGATTTTGCCCTCTTGAGATTACAAAAGTTGCAAAGTCAAACCATTACTACGAACCATAATGCAACCAACTTTTTAATTTTTTAGGACTATGTGCATGATTGAAAAACATTTTGAGAACATACACAAGTAGCACTCTTAGGGAATAGAATACTATGTCACATATGCTTGTTCATGTGCAAGGTTGCTTTGTCCCTTGCTCATTATTTGAAGACATTGTTTGCTTGAAATCCCTAATTGCTGTTTTATGTGCCTGATCATGATAGAAATCTCTTGATGCATGTATAAGTTGAGTTGTTGATTTGAACTATCTAAAATTTGTCTAAAATATGGATATTCTGTCAGAGAACAACCAATGCTGTGTCACAAAATTTGGTCTTGCCTCGAAAACTATGCTAAAACTGTCAAATTGTGGTCTTTTCCCATGCGAGATTTTAGCTTCCTATGCATTTTCTCATGTGAGACTGCATTTCTTCACGCACAATCTGGCATTTTCTCATGTGAGACTACATTTCTTCACACGAGATTGTCCCCTAATTTTCAAAACAATGAGCTTATTCCCGTTAGTTGGTCACTTTTATGTCTGATCTGGTTTTTGTCTGGGGTCTATTTGCCTATTCTCCTATTGTCCATTGCCTGAAACTAGATGTCTTGGGCCAAGAACCAAGTAATTACTACTTAAACTCATGTTGTCTCTCTGTTATCTATCCTTTCCTTCTGTGCTCTTGTACCTTGCAACACGATAGTCACATCTTGGCTGTTCTAGCCTTACTCTCGACGGTGCTGGGTGCATTTCACTATTATCACTTTTTTTTCTATTCTAGAGATAGAGTTCTAAGCATAATCCTAGTTCTCCCTTGTTACTTAATCCTTGTCTATGCATGTGGCAACTCGAAGCGGCAACGTGTTCCCTCCACATTACACCAGACAGGATAGAGATAGACCTTGCAACCGAGGAAGAGGTCATTCTGATTTTGCCATACAATCTGAGTGCTATAGAGGATCTTCACATTCTTCCTCCAAAATGTCTGAAGAGGAGTCCTTTCAATCTCCTTCTCCTGTCATTCAATCTCGTATTCAGTGTGCTCATACTATGAACTTCAGTCAAGCTAGGAATCCCTTGTTTCAAGAATACCAAGACTTTGAAGAATCATCGTCATAAATTGATCCCTTTGAGGCATCCCGTGTTTCCTTGCCCAAGATTGATTCTTTTGAGGAAAACTATGTTTCCTTGCGAGAACTTAATCCTTTTGTGACACCCAGGGTTTCCTTGCCAGAGATTAATCCTTTTTCAGAACCCAAGGTTTCTTTAGCAATGATCTCTTGTCATAGTGAACCTCCTCATACTCAGTTTGCTCACACTGCGCACTTGCACACTAGCAAGATGTCACACAAACATCAAGAGGGTGAGTATAGCAGAGCTCATGATCATGATCATGATCAAGCTCAATATAACCAAGAAGACTTATGTTTCCCTAGCATATTTAAAATCCTTGGTAATGAAGATGAAGAAATAACCCAACAAGATGTTGAGGCTGCCTGATCCAACAAAAGTCTTCGCAGAATGATGGAAATTATGATGAAAGAAGAGAAAGAGAAATAATTTCTCGAGCTAGCCAAACAAGGGGCCAAGTTACCCCCAAACTATAAAGTTGAGACTCTTGTAGTCAAAGAAGAAGAAATAGAGGCAACTAAAATGCAAAACCTAGTCCAAGACACGCAAGCCCAGATCCAACAACTCATGAAAACCAAGGACACACTCGTAAAATAGTTCACGCTAGAGAGCATCTTTCCATTCCTGTTTGACAAGAGTCTTAGCATGCCACCTTTTCCCAAAGGTGTAGAACTCCCCAAGTACGATAAATATTTGGGTACCTCTGACCCTCAAGATCATTTGAGAGAATTTGGTGCTCTATCCATGGATTTCATACATGATCAGACATACCTCATGCATCTCTTTCCGCGTAGTCTGGGTGGATCTGCTATGGAGTGGTTCTCCCAACTTCCCACTGGTATCAAATCTTTTGACAAGATTGATAATCTTTTTCTCCAACATTATTCACATAACATTCAACATCTGGTCAATATCAGTGACCTTTGAAATCTGAAACAACAATTTGGAGAACCTTTCTTAACATTTCTCTAGCGATGGAGACAAATCTATACCAAATATTCTTGCAAAATTCCAAAATCTGAGAAACTTGACATCTTTCTCGACAATCTACTTCCAGATTTTGGATACCAAGTACAGCTGCAAGGTCCTTTGACCTTTGATGATGTGATCAATTAGGCTATTAGAATAGAGGCATTTATGGTCAAGAAAGGAGAGCTCACCCTACACAAAGATAACAAGCAAGGGTCCTCCTCAAGAAAAGATAAGGCTAAAATTATCAACAAAAACTGGGATGTTGTGAATGATGCTGTTGTTGACAATGTGACCCCAAAGCCTCCCAAGGTTATTTTTAATCTCACCTCCAGTATGCAAGCAACCAAAGCCACTGAGAAGGCTATGGTAGATGCACAACCACCTTCAAAATTTTCTAGAAACAAACCTTGGGCACCTCAACCCAAACATGAGTTCACACCCCTAGGGGAACCTCTTGACATCATCTACAAGACTCTTTTACAGAACTAGATACTCACACCTCTAGATAATCTGCGTCCCTATGATCCACAACCATGACCTGCCTGGTGGAATGAGTTTGCATACTGTGATTACCATCAAAACAAGGGTCATAAGACTTCTACCTGTATCCAACTTAGACACAAGATCCAAGATCTTAGCGATAATGGTGATGTTGTTGTGAGTAGTCATAACAAGAACTCAGATCACCAAGCATTCAAGGACCCCTTTCCTCCTCATGAGAAGGGTGAATCTCCTAAGCCCAAGAATACCAATAATAAGGTCAACTACACGTACAATAATAATGACAATGTTATTAATATGGTTGAACCTATCAATGTCGAATACTGTGATGTGATTACCATCAAGGGGAGAAAAGACACTCCCAAACCCAAAGTTCCTTTCATTTTGCAAGGTCCCGTGTCTCAATCTTCCGAATCAAAATAGTCTCAGGTTTGTGCAAACGCTGTCACTTGATCTAATGTGAAGGTCACTCTCAAAGGCCTTGAGCCTTCTACATCTACACCAAAACAATCTACAAACAAAGCTGTTGTTGCTCCTGCCAAAAAGAATTCCAAATTGGTCCCCACACCTACTAATGCTAACTATAACATCCTAGAGAAATTAAAATGTACTCATGCTCAAATCGCTATCTTTGAGTTATTGAAAATCTCGCCTGCTTATAGGCAGATTCTAGATAAATCCCTCGCTGAGGTAAATGTCACAAAAGATCTCAACCTTGACCAGTTTCAATCCATGGTAGGTCACTTGAACTCACCACATTATTTGTATTTCTCTAAGGAAGATGATCATTTTCTAAGCCACTTGCATAATACTCCTTTGCATATTGAAGTTGTGATTGGCCAAAAGTGTGTCTGCCGCGTCCTCATTGATAATGGTTTTGGTCTCAATATCTACTCTGCTAATTTTCTCACCCAACTAGGGTATGGAAAATATTCTATAGATGCATGTAAAAAGATTACTATCAAAGCATATGATGAAGAAGAGCACAAGTCTAAGGGCCTGATTGTGTTACCCATTAGGATTGGCCCTATTGAGAGAAATGGTGTCTGTCAGGTATTGGATATTCCTCTCACCTACAACATATTGTTGGGAAGACCATGGATCCATGAGATTCAAGTGGATCCTTTGACATACCATTAGTGCATAAAGTTCCCATTCCATAAAGCTGAAGTAATTGTACCTGCCAACAGAAGTTATTCCTACAATATGCTCACTCAGTCTGCTAACAGTTTTGTCCCAACAAATAGAGAGTCTACTAAATTTTTTGATGCCAAATTGAAAGAAATGGAAAAGACTCTAACAATTATGGATTCAAGCATGGGGGAATATTAGATGGAGCCTATTTTTTCACTGACAGCTTTACCTCTATCTTTGCATTCCTACAAGAGACCTTCTGAAAATAAGAAACAATCTGTTGTCTCACCCCAAGTAGTCTATGATGGAAATTTTGTACAAGCCACAACACCATTAGAATATGAGGATGAAAATTGAGCTATTACAGCTTGGATTTATAAAGGGAAAGACACATCTAAATAAATCACTCTTGCTCATGATATAGAACATGAACTGAACAACGAAGGTTTCAAGCTCATGAAACACTTTGGCTATAAAGGGAGTGGCCCTATAGGGGTGAATGATAATGGATTTCTAGAACCAACTGAAGCCATAGGATGAAGGAAAAAAGATACCATAGGTTTAGGCTTCAATAAAATCCCATTTCATTTAGGGATCAATAAATTTGTACAAGAACGAGAATGTCCACCAGTCTCTAGTGACATTGTTTCAGCTAAAAACTCAGAGGTTAGTTCAGATGAGGATACCTTTCCTTATCCTATTCCTCTAGATCTTGTCATGCTCTTCACAAAGCTGGATGGTCTAGAGCAGCGTATCAGACACCTTGAAACTGATATTGATTCTTATGACACTGCCTTAGTTACTCCTTTGACATATGAACAGTGGAGAAAAATGAAAATGGCTCACCCTAACTATCAACAAGTACTCTACATGCCATCATCTTTTCTAGCACATTTTCAATAAGAAAAAAATCAACATAACATAAATGTTACAAGAGATGATAATGAGTCAGATGGTACAACAAGTGTTGATGGAGTTCCTATTTCAAGTATTACAGACTCACATGAGTATGAGTTTGATTCTCTGTCTAACGCAACTTCTGACAAAGGTGTAGACACAACACACACATTTGAAAACCTCCTCAAAGTAGGTGAAGGGTCTAGTGTTAGGATGACCAAGTGTGATTCGACTGACATTAACATTCCCTCTACTTCTGATGTAAGGTGAGAAGTCTGAGTGTCAACCTCCCCTAATATCTGAATCCCTTCAGTAGTAGTAGCCTGAGGATACTCAATCTCAGGATAGTCACCCTTTTTCGACATCGTTACCCAATGACCTCTCACTAGTCACTAGGATTCTAGCCTCTAGGAATTAAAATTAATAGCAATACTGTGAAATGTGAACAAATAATTGTTTACCTTTGTCTTGCTTCCTCTGATTTTTGACTCTATGAAATGCTGAATCCTCTATTTACTGTTGCAAGATTGTTATTTGTAAATCTAGCCCTCCAGGATCTCGCTCCAAAAATTTGTAACGATGCATGATAAGACTACTTTTAAGTTTTCTAAACTTGATTTGAATTTATCTGAATCCATGAATCCAAATTCCAAATTTCCAATTTTTATTTATTTTCAAATTCTCAGGCTTTTGGCAAAAATGTGCCGAGTGCCGACCTGATCAATGCTATTTTTGGTGAAAAAATAAATATAATGTGGTGATCAATAAAATAATTAATTAATGGGTTGGTGAAATACGTCATGGACCAATAAAAAAATAATTAGCGGGGTGGCGAAATATGTCATGGACCAATAAAACAATATAAACCATATGGCTATTTCAAATTTTATATGCAATTCATAATTAGTATCGCTGGCGAATAAGAGACTGTTAAAAGAACCACGTCACATTAATTATAGGTGAATATGATGGTCAATAGCGTCAAACACCAAATCTGATTGGCAATTCCAATTAATATTTAGCGGTCACCGTGTCAAGATTGGGCAAATATTTGCCAGCCTATACCTGCGCGATTCACTAATTTCATGAAACGTATATGCCCAAAATTCACCACTAAAAATTACGCTGGTCTTGAATGGACCCAAACACACCTTTAGATGATATCTCTTTAGGTCTTGACTTGCTTGTCTATGCTTTTGATGACTATACCATGAATGCACTTGAACCAGTCACTTCTCTTTCACTCCACCATCCTGAGCTGATAAATTGGAACCTCTCCTCTCCATCCAATGAAGTCCTTACATTCCAGAATGACTACGCTCTTGCTTGCTACCTTAACGCTATCAAACCTATGATGTAGTCCACCAGTGAAGATAGTGTCAACATGACTGAAGATGATATCAAGTATCTCAGTCATAAAATTAAGAGAAAAAGAAATAGGTGCTCTGATGGTTAAAACCACATTGTGGCAATGTCAGAGATGAAAAAAGTAAAAACAAAAGATGTATCTGAGGGTGAAAACCTCTCTAAGGCACCCAAGGATGGGATACTTGATATACTCTTGAGTCATTTTTAGGAAAGATCTTCAATATTGATAGAGCCAACTCAAATAGTAAATTTGGGTACGGAAGCTGCACCTCAAATTATTCATTTGGCACACTCCTTATCCGCAGAAGAGAAAGAGGAGTTCACCAAATTCTTTCAAACCAAGAAAATCAACTTTGCCTTAGCTTATTCTGATATGCCTAGATTAGATCCCAATCTGATTATGCATCATCTCTCCATTGCACTAGGTGTCAAGCCTATCAAATAGAAGCTTCGTAAGATGCACCCGCATGTGGCACTTTTAGTCAAAGCTAAATTAGAAAAACTTCTCAAAGATGGTTTCATTAGAGCAATTGACTATGTAGAGTGGATGTCTAATATTGTTCCAGTTGCCAAACATGATAAATCTATCAGAGTCTGTACAGATTTATGAGATTTAAACAAAGCTTGTTTGAAGGATGACTTCCCATTACCCAACATTGACATGATTATAGACATGACAATAGGTTATGAAATGTACTCACTAATGGATGGTTTCTCTGGCTACAATCGAATCAAAATTATGCTAGAAGACCAAGAAAAGAAAGCCTTCACTTGTGCTTGGGGAACTTTCTATTGGAATGTCATGCCCTTCGGACTTAAAAATGTCAGAGCCACATATTAGAGAGCTATCACCACTATCTTTCATGACATGATGCATAAGATGATGGAAGATTATGTGGATGACACATTAGCTAAGAGCATGGAACAAAAAGTACATCTTGCAGATCTAGGTCCTATACTAGATAGAATGGAACAATTCAGTTTAAGGCTCAATCCAAAAAAGTGTACCTTTGGAGTCACATTTGGTAAACTATTGGGTTACATCATATCTACTAAAGGCATATAAGTAGATCCAGAAAAGGTTCAAGCTATTATGGAGATGCCTCCACCATGCAACATCAGTCAGATGAGAGGTATCCAAGGTCGATTACAGTCTATCTAATGCTTCATTGCACAACTAGCAGATAAGTCACAACCATTCACCAAGACCCTACATGAAGGTGTGACTTATGAATGGAACAAAAACTATGAGAAAGGGCTCCAATAGATCAAATAGTATCTTGAAAATCCACCAATATTAATGCCTCATATTCATGGGAAGCCTCTCATTCTCTATATCTTTGCTACAGACACATCACAAGGTGTCTTACTGGCTCAAGAAGATTAGAACAACAAAGAAAGAGCTATTTATTACATCAGTAGAACTCTGGTCTCTTATGAAATGAACTATTTAGTTATTGAGAAAGCTTACCTAGAAATGGTATTTTCTTCACAAAAATTGTGGCACTACATGCTTACCCACACTACACGTCTTATTGCTAAAATTGATCCATTAAAGTACTTGCTCAGCAAAGCTGACCTTACAGGTAGATTAGCAAAATGGATCATGATCCTGAGTGAGTTTGACATTAAGTAGAGAGAAAATCCATCAAAGGACAAGCAATTACAAACCAGTTGGCTGAAGCACCTATCATAGATTATCAACCATTACACATTGAGTTTCCAGATAAGTCCATAATGGTTTCTCACACATTAGACATGGACCATGTTCTTTGATGGATCATTTACCCAATAGGGGTTAGGTGTCAGAATATTGTTCATTACACCATAGAGGTACTCTTTACCAAAGACATATAAAATGTTGTTCCCTTGTACAAATAACATTGTTGAGTATGAAGCCCTAATCAAAGGCATGAAGATAGCCATTGAATAGAGAGTTGATGAACTACAGATCTTTGGAGATTCGCAACTTGTCATCAACCAAGTCAATGAAATTTATCAAACAAAAGATGACAAATTGGTACCTTATAAAAGGATGGTCGATGACCTAAGAAAATAATTTGCACATGTTACTTTCCAGTAGATTCCACGAGTAGACAACAAAGTAGCTGATGCCATGGCTACTCTTGCTTCCATGTTACAAATGCTAGAAAATGACTTCCAACATGAATTCCTAGTGGAGACGTTACACTACCCATCCCATGACTCCTGTGAATCTAGGATCATCTTTTCAGTCATTGGATATGATTCATCCCGCTATCATCATATCTATTCCTACCTCCATGACCAGATTGTTAATACTTACACTCAGAATGAGAAATGTCACCTAATCTGCAATGCTTCATAGTATGTTATCATAGCTAACAATTTGTATAGGCAAGGTCTAGATGGTACCCTCTTTAGGTGTTTAGAACCGACGAGTCCAAACGTGTGTTAGTTGAGGTGCATGAAGGCATTTGTGGATCCCATTTGAGTGGTCTGACATCGGCTCATAAACTTATTAGAGCTAGTTACTATTGGCCCGATATGGAGAAGGTAGCTATACAATATGCTAAGGCTTGTAAATAGTGTCAACTTCATGGGAATCTAATTCACACTTCTGCCAAGGAGCTAATCCCATTCATTACTTTTTGGCCATTTCAGCAATGTGCCTTTGGTTTGGTGGGTCAGATTCACCCTTCTTCATCAAATGGATGTAAGTTTATTATCATCGCTATAGACTATTTCACTAAATGGGTCGAGGCAATACCTCTAACTATAGAAAATGGCAAGTCTGTAGCCATGTTTATCCTGAATTACATCATTTGCAGGTATGGTGTACCCTCCTCAATACTCATTGACAATGGGGGGCAATTCAAGAATAAGGATTTGAAAGAGCTTTTCTCTAAATTTAAGATTACTTAGCATTGGTCTTCCATCTATTATCCCTAGGGTAATGGATAGGTGGAAGCATCAAACAAGGTGATCCTTAAGATCCTCCACCACACAGTTCACAAAATTGGTAGAGATTGGCACCTCTAGATTAATCCATCTTTATGGGCCTATCATACAAGTATTCATACACCAACAGGGGCCACACCCTTTTCTTTAGTTTATGGCGTAGATGTTGTACTACCTATTGAGGTCAAGATTCCTACTTTGCGAGTCTATCTAAAGGGCCTCATCACTGATGAAGACATTAGAATATCTTGGCTACAAGAGCTAGAACTACTAGATAAATGTCGATAAGTGGCATTCGATCATATCCAAGTATATCAGAAATGGATGTCCAAGAGCTATAATAAGAAAGTCAAACCAAGGTATTTCCAAGTGGGTGATCTCATCATGAGAGAAAACCCTAAGAATCAACAACAGATCCAAAAGGGAAAGTTTGAACCAAATTGGCTTGGTCCATACATTGTTACTACAGTGTTTGGGTCTGGTGCATATCAAATCTCTATTACTGAAGGAGAATAGCTCAAAGAGCCAATCAACGCTCTACACCTGAAGTGATTCTATAGCTGAGACATCTTCTGAATGCTCCATGTACATACTATTCTGAAAAAATCCTAAAAATTGCAAAAAGCCCTAAAAAAATGATCATCTTAGTGAAAACCTGGTAAATAGGCGCTTTGATGCATCAACCAAAAAAATTGAAAAATACAAAAAAATCAAAAAGATAAAAATACAAAAAAATTGAAAAACAAAAAAATGTGCCATTGATGAAAACCTGGTAAACAGGCGTCATGGTAGCAAAAGCAATAAAATCCTACCAAGATGGTGAAAACCTGGTAAATAGGTGCCTCTTGATCCACAATGCTATACCTATTGTAGCACTGCTTGGCTCTATATAGTTGCTTTTCTGATTTCCTGCTTTAGTTTGCTAGCTCATACACTTGCTCTCAGTTATCTTCGAGATTATGCTCGATTTTACATGGATTGAAACTAGTCACACTTGGGGGAAACCTTCCTGGTCTAGGGGGCATTGTCCTATCTTTTCAGAGGATCTTCCTCACATCAGTCACTAGTGGTTCTCATTGCGTCTGCCTACCGATGCTTAGCTTTAGGATCTTCCTCATATCAGTCACCAATGTTTCTCACTATGTCTGCCTACTGATGCTTAGCTTTAGGATTTTCCTTGTATCAGCCACTAGTGGGTCTCACTATGTCTGCCTACTAATACTTAGCTTGCACTATGATCTCTCCTTGAGATTATCTCTCGCATCAGTCACCACTAGTGGTTCTCACTGTGTCTATCTACTATCGCCATCCTGATGAGACTTCTCCTGAACACGCTTTATACTTTCGATCTGACATCAATCTGCTGAAACTGAAAACTAAAAACTAAATTTGTGAACTCTCTGAGACATGTTGAGATTTTATTTTTTTTGTGTGCTTGTCCTTTCTTCTTTATCCTTCTCCCTCAAGAAACTCCAAGATGTCTATCCTGACTGGGAGCTACCAGGATTGGGGGCATGATCTTTTCTTTGCTTTCTGTTTGCTGGTTTAGTTCCAATGATCCAATGAATCCATATAAAATGGGTGTCCACTGTGAGAGCCTCTATCTCGTGTTAGATGAACATGTGTACCTCGACTCCTTTTATATGGAAACTTTGGTGAGTTTGGTTCTTTTCCTTGTCTATTTGAGTGACTTCTTTCTGCTACAAGTGAAATTTCAAATGCTCATCCTGTGAAGTGAACGTATGGGTCACTGCAAGCATTCTTATTATACTTAGCAAAAGAAGCCACTCTTGCATGTCTGGTGTGTTTGTACGCAAGCAACATTTAGGTCATTCTAGAAACTATGCTTTGATGCTTATGTTAACTTGCTAAATCAAAAGGAATAGGTATTCAGGTCATTCTGGCTTCTTGTGCCTTAATGCTTACATCTCATTTTGACAAATCTAAAGACTAATGTCATATTCATATTCTCATGACTTTCATATTAGTGAGAGTTGTATGACACCTCGTGATCATCCAATACCAAACACTCTATGATGATAACTATCTAATGGGTCCAGCAACCAAGTCCTAGGGATTAAGTTTAGTTTAGGCTTGCATTTTCATTCTAGGCATGCATTGCGGTAGTACTTTGTGGTTCTCTTTGTTGTCTTCTTCTGGATTTGTTCGAGGGTTCTCATCTTATGTCTTGGGTTCACCTTGACTGCATAAGTGTCTGATCCTCTCTCTCGATCTTCAAGAAAATTCTTTTGGTTAGTACTTGTTGTGTATTGTGATATCCTGCATGAGATGATTAGTATCATATACATTGTATTACATCCATCAAAGTGCATTCTTATAATCCATATACATGCATTTACATGTACATATTCATATACATGTGCATTCATAAATCAAATCATACATTGCATTTATTCATCTACCATCTACCATTGCATTTCACATTGTATACATACATAACCATAAAACCATGTGCATATTCATATTCATACATGCCAAACATCTTATATCTATCCATCTAATCATTTAGGATACATATCATAAAACATACATATCCAAAGCAATATACACAAGTAAAATGATACCAAAAGATGAGCTCATATATATATATATATATATATATATATATATATATATATATATATATATATATATATATATATATATATATATATATATATATATATATATATATATATATATATATATATATATATCTCAAGACTGTCAATACAAAAAATGGTGCTACCCGAGCACAGTCTATAAAAAATGGGGCTACAATACATCATGATATATCAAATCCTAGATCTAGCCCTGACCATCACCACCTAGAGGAGGTGGAGGAGGTAGCATGTCCTACTATGGTGGTGCCTATGGTGGAGGTCCCTATGGTACCGCTGGTGCCCCGACATACTCTAAAAACTATGGAACCTGATCTACTACCTCTGGCACTACATCTACATAGGCTGCGTAATAGTAAGATGATTGGGTAGCCTCATATCGGGTCTCTATCTAAGCCCTTGCCAATGCCTCCCATAGCTCTTTGATCTCTCGATCTCTCTCTACCACTCAGGTATCTCAGATGGCAACCTATATGTGGAGATCACTCAGCTCCCTTTGTACCTATCACACTCTATCTTGGCTCCTCCATAGCGCATCCTGCAACTAAGTGACCTAATCTCCATGAGGGGGGCCCTGTGTGGCCTAATCCTACATGGTCTCATCCTGTACATATGTGGCCGGTGGATTCTGTGAGGTCTTTGCTGTCTTTGGCCTCGTCGATCTATCCTGACCTCCATTGCTACTTGCACAAGGATCTATCCCCATCGGTCTTAGAGGAATGAAAGTCTGTCAAGTCCTTTGTCATGGTATCTGCTACTGGGCCACCTACTATTGTGGTGGTGGCTGTGCCACCTGATGCGCTATCCCAACTGGATTCATGAACCAGGGGACTAGATGTGCCAATAGATGATCCTTGTATGCTAGTACCATCCCCCATCAATCACCCCTACCATATAATCCCATCAAACTGGCACTACCCATGCCTCTATCATGTACCACCCCTAATCTAGCCTCACCATCCAGCCCTTCTTCACCTCATCAGTGAAGTGAACATATGCATAGTACTCCTGAGATATATCCTGTGGCCTACCAAACTGCATCAGGACCTGTGATAGTGGAAACCACTCAATAATACTGATAGTGCAGCTGATCAAAGGACATGAATAAAACATGTGTGGCAGCTCATGTCTAGCATCATCCTAGACCTCTGTCCCTACCCATGGCTGCCATACCACTATGACCATGTCATCTAGCTGAGCTCACCACTACTCAATCTTACCTAGCACTGGCTGAGTCATAGGGCCACCGTACCTATATATGTATGGCTCTAATAGCTATCTAGTATCATGAAAAATTGCCCTGCAAATGAGAAGATGCTCCCAAGCCCATATCTGCAGTATCACCACTCTTGTGGCCATGCTCCATGAACCCTGATACACGATCTCATGCATATCATGATACATCTATGCGAATATACACTGGCCCCATCCAAATCTCACAGGTGGCTACTGTAACATCCTCTGTAGCATCCTACCCTAGCCACACTCCAATCCATGTTGATCCCTGTCTAACATCAAGTAGTAGCCTAGGAATGTTGCTAATACAACTACCAATTTGTGCCCAACACCATATTGGCTGATCAGGTCATCCCATGGGATCGTCTGTCCCATCACTAGATCATCCTGGAAGATCTCTCTGAGTGCCACTATACCCACTCTAGGCTGTGTGTCATACTCCACGCGTGGGCTGTGGAAAGGTAATCTTAGGATCCTATATATATCCTCCGGGGTCACTGTCATCTCCCTCTATGGAAAATGGAAGGTATTCATCTCCGAATGGAAACACTCGACTAGTGCACCTGGAAATCTATGATTTACCTAGATGTTGGGTACATCACGTAGATATGACAATCCTAGTCCATTAATGTGTGCTGACTCTGCATCATCTAGTTGCTGCACTATCACCCTGATCACAAGCTGGTGAGAATGAAACACAATGTCTAGGAAGTCAACCTGTAATGCAAGTGACAACACATGATCAATATCCTCAATCACAATGGTTTTCAAAGCAAAATAGAAATTGAAGCTATAAACCTATCCTAAGACTGACTCTCTGATGCTCTACTTGGCTATTTCTATGCAAACTTGGGCATAAGTATTGATTTTCTATTGCAGTTTCCTACACGAGGAAGTAGGATTCTCACACGCAATTTGGCTATCGCACGAGACTTTGTCTTAGTTCGCGTGAGAGATCTTCCCTGAGGAGGATTTCTCGTGCGACTTCATCAGCCACCTCATGCGAGCCTGCAGATGTACCCCACGCCAGGAAGCCCTCTTTAGGTCTTTCCTTGCGTGAGACGCCTTCCTGGAACCCACGAGGAAATTGTTTCCTCACGTGAAGTTTGGCAAGCAAGTTTCTAAAATTTCCCTAAAACTACCTAAATCTACAACAAATGCGTTAAAAACTTGAAATGCAAGCTAAGTTATAGACTACTCATAGGTGGGTCATACTCCACCGACAGACTGTGATGTTGGGAGCACTTGAATATGTGCAATCTCACTGGTACACTCTCCATTTTTCTCTGAGCTCTCTAAATCACCAAAAGTCAAAGGTTGCAAATGAATTGAAAATGACCCTTCTAGGCCTTATATAGGTTTTAACCTAATTTTCAAAAGTGCTTCATTTTGTGTGAAAACTTCACCCTTGGCTAAATTGATCGCTCTGAATCCATTTTCAGGATCGAAATCAAAATCTAACACTCCTAAATAGCTCAAAATCATGTTTTAAATTTTTTGGGTCTGATGTGATCGGACGCTTGTGCAATCGACCTTCTGATGTCATATTCTTTCCAGAATCACATCTCATCATCATTTTGTCAACATCTTTATCTTTTTTCATCAAAAGTCAACTCTAGTAAATTTTGGTCAACCATGGTCAAACTTGGTCAACTAGACCTCCAAATCACTCCAGATCACTTCTGCATCTTCTCGCTTCTTCCGTGATCTATTCTGAGTTCTTCTAGATCTCTAATTTTATCTCTATCTACAATCTCTTACTGTCAATTACCTTTTATGATGTGTCATCTTTCTATTTCACTCTCGAGGGGGCAGGATGATTGGATAATTGAATCTTGAACCAATTGTCAAATCAATCTGATCTAAATCAAAAGTCCTCATCGCTAGGGGCATCTTTGTGCCTTGCATCTTGTCATCTTACTGTTAGGTATTTGAATAATCTAACTTAGATCCCTGAGGATCAAGCTTCTTTCTGGAGATGGTTCTTGAAATATCTTTAGGTATCTGAGCAATCTAACTCAGATCCTTGAGAATCAAGCTTTGTTCTAGAGATGATTCTCGAAATTCCTCTTAGGTATTGGGGCAATCTAACCCTAATTCCTGAAAGTCAAACTTCATTCTGGAGATGGCTCTCGAAAACTCTTTTTTATCGGTATTAGGGCAATCTAACCCAGGTCTTGGAGGATTAAGCTTCATTCTAGAGATAGTCCTAAAAATCTATATCATGTTTCATTTAATCAATGGGTATTGGGGCAATCTAACCCTAACTCCTAAAGATTGAACCTCATTCTAGGGACAATCTTATGAAAATGGTAATTTGACTAAGGTCTTCGCAATCTAACTTAGACTTTGAAGAATCAAGCTTCATTCTGAAGATGATTCTACAACTTGATCTGATCGGTCTCTTGGCAATCTAACCTCGACTTCCGAGGGTTAAGCTTTGTTTTGGAGATAATCCTGAAAACCTCATCAATTGTCATATTCAGACTATTCTTTGAATCAATGCGCTACTCGCACATCAATTCAAAGAGGGGCAAAATGGATTACTCCAAAATTGGCATCTCGATATCCTAACCAATTTTGTTGCATTTTAGTCTCATTCTCTCAATTCTGAATCATCAAAATCCTATTGGACTAGGCAATTCTGTCTTCTGATTGAATCTACTTGACTTAGTGTCAAATGCAGAAAACCTTAAATTTGCATTAATCACACATCATATTTAATTCCTAAATATCAACTATAATTGGCTAAATAAACCCTATGATCAATTAATTTAATTACAAAGTCCTAGCACTTTAATTAAATTAAATTCACCCTCTCTAGCTAAAACACGTGAAAAAGGAATTAAATAAATATTTAGTTTTAAATAAATATCCCCATCTCAATAAATGAATTTAATTATTCAAATAATTGAGAAAATCCACCTATGAGGCAATATTGTATTTATTTGAATTAAATATTCTCTCCAAATCTTCTCTACAGTTTAGAAAAGGAAACTTTGAGTTAATTGGAATTCAAAAAAGGAAATAAAACAGTTAAAGCTCCACACAGACAAAAACAAAAAGTTGATTGCCTCTCTACAAGAAACTTTCTATTTTGAACTGATCCCTCCTTCAATTTCCACCGTTCGTCTGATTCAATCTCGACCGTCGATTGAACCTGGGATTCTATAAAAGAACCCTCTTTTCTCATTCAAAGGATCCCAAATTTTTGAGCAACAAAGTGTTGTCGCATTATCGCCAGAACTCCTTTTGCATTGAAGCTTTCATTTCTTAGCATAATCTTCATTTCTAGATTAGCATATCATGTTTAGCTTAATCATGTACTTCATTTCTTAGTATAGTTTTCTTTCATTGTTACTAGTTTAATCTCATTTTTAGATTAATTACAATCTCATTTCTAGATTAAAACTACATAAATCCTTCATTCTAGTGTTAGTCTATGGTTGTAGGACTCTTGATTTTGAGAGAAAAATCTCAAACCCTACCTAGATAGAAGGCAATAGGTCAAATCATCCAGATAGGCGAGATGAGTAATCTGATATTCATTCTTGGTTGCAACTGGTGAATAATGACTATGTTGAAGTGTGGAGCTAAATTAGAGGCCCATATTTAGTTCACACATATAGAAGCTCCTAAATTTATCAAAGCATTTTTAATGGTTGGCCCATTAATAGTAACCTCAAAAACTAGGCTATGAGGGTCAGAATATTTTGGGATAATTATTTTTCCAAGCATGATATCTGTAAGTTTCCCCAAGACATGAACAGTTTAAGAATCCTTTCTCTTTTAGCCAGGCTTCTTAAAAAAAGCTTCTTTGATATCCTTTCCATACATTGGGATATCCTTGATTGCATGGAATAGAGGGATTTGAACACTAATGCTCTTGATCTAGTCAAGGATATCAAAGGTCACATCTTCAATAGGCTTGGGATTTTCATTTTGCAACCTTTGTGGAAATGGAGGAGTAGCTTGCTGGACTTTACTTGGTATTTTAGTTGGTCCTACTAGAGTGGCAAATGGCTCTGTCAGAGAATTGGGCCCTTCTGAGGATACTTCCATGATAATAGGAGTAGGAGTAGGTAGAGTAGTGCTAGATCGTAAATATATATCATCAATGGTAATAGAATAGGCAGGATACTGAGTTGGATTAGTGACATAGACATTTTGCTGGGGTGTTGGGGAACTATTATTAGGATTTGGCTGTGACTAGGTAGGAAGCTGAGTAGGCCTTGGTGGTGGAGTAGTAGTTGTAGGAGGTGACATAAGTGTCTACTGATGTGAAGGCTACAAGAATTCTTGTGACTAGTTTGGCCATTGCTGACCTCCTCACCATTGTTGATTCTGCTTCCAATTACCCTGTGGTGGTTTCCATGCCCCTTGGGTTTATTGCCGATTCCCTTGAGGAATTTTCCATTGATGATTAGGGTAATGTGGCCACTAATGTTGAGGATTATTCCAGGGAGGAGATTGATAATTCATAGGAGGTTATCATTGATTATTGTAAAATGGACCATTAAATAAAAGAGGTTCTTGAGGCATACCTTGTATTTGTACCCATGGTCTTCATTGTGAAACAAATAATACTTATTCATTATCTCCTTCCATTTTCTTGAAATCAGTGAAAAGTTGAGCAGTCTCCATATTAGCAATCAACTTGCACTGACAATCTCTCTTCTTTTGTCGGCAATGGGGACAAAATTCAACCAAAATAGCTTCGGCCTCTTCATGTTTCTCTTTTGCATGTATAATGTCTAGCTACATCACCATGTTGTTAATGATGTTCTTCTTGAAATCAGACAAGAGATGAGTTATCTCTTCTCAAGAAGCTTCGACACCATTTGTCTTTCCCAAAGTGGACCTATATCCTCATCCCTTTTTAATAGTATCTCTAGATTATTTGAGGCATATCTTCATGATATCATCCCATGTAGATTGGGTGATATTACCTCCTTCCATCAAGTCCATGGCTTCTATGCAACCATCATTAATGCCCGTTAGGAAGAGCAGATTTTGGGATTCTTCATTGAGCTTGTGCTGAGTGTTCTTCTGTAAGTTGAACAAGAATCTAGACACATAATCTTCAAGGCTCTCATCCTCCTTTTGTATCATCTTGAAAATTTCATCTCCTCACATATCATTTCCTCTACAATACTCCTTATAATTGAGCAAGAAAGCACTCTTCATTTCATCCCAATTATGTACAACATCCTGTCATAAGCCCATAAACCATCATAATGTAATTGCAGACTCTTTGAGAGTTACAGGAAAGAGTTTAAGTTTGTGGGCATCGGTGGTGTAGTCATAACTCCTATAGAGGATATCAAACTCAAAGATAAAGGTATCCGACTCCTCTATCACAAGACCATAGAATTTGGGAAGAGAAGAGGAGGGTATATTCTTGAGGTTATTATTATATCACTCGTCAAAAAAAGGAAATAGAAATGTAGTAGGATTTGCAATCCTTGTAGGATATCAAGGTTGATCATGGGGTAGGTAGACAACTAAAGACAATGGATTTTCTTCTCTTGGAGGATCAACATGTTGAAATCTTAGATTGGCTAAGGCTTTAGTGAATGGATTTAGCTCAAATGGTTCTTCAGGGGGAAAGTAGCCTAGGAGTTCACCTTCAAATGATGTAGATGATGATGTGGTGTCAGGAAGGTCTACAATAGCATCAATGAACTGGTCTTCTTCTAGTGGCACAAAGATTTCCCCTAGTTGATTGTTGGGTTGATTTGGAAAATACCTTCCTAGAGTGTCTCTTCTTCTTTTACGCATGTAGCTAGTGTAGAATTGTGCGGGTTTGTGATAAATCTCAAAGTAAATTCTATTCTACTCAAAGAAAGAAGTGAAAGCATAAAAAATAAAATTCTAAGAATGGTTGAGTTAGAACACGGTTCGACACCGTCCCTGACAACGTTTTAAAAAATGATCGGCTCTTGTAAAGGATTCAATAACTAGGCTTTCACTAGAACTCAGGGATTGGGCATCCTACCAAGCAGCTATTCTCCTCATAAAAACTCATTTAATTTATAAACCTAGGGATGTGTTTCTTGAAATGGGATAGCAAGATATATGGACCGAAGGCTGACTCAGACCACACTTTCCTATAGTTGCTGCAAGAAAAAAATGCTAAAAGGAAACTATTCTATGGATGCAAGAAACAAATACTTGAAAGGAAAGCTTAATTTACAACTGTAGGAAGTAAATGTTGGATTGGAAAATGAAGAAGTAAAGATGTTGAAGGAACACAAAGACTTGCAAACTAAACTACCATGTTTCATCTATTCTGCCACTTTGGCTGCAGGAACAGTTCAACACCATAATTGAGATAACAAGACGTAGGAAATGAAATGAAATTAAATGATTCTAACTAATGTGGATTCCTCACCAAGTGGGCCCCCTTGGATGAGTATCCAAAACTCAATTACATAGAACTAAATCTCAACACTTCATTTATCATTGATTGAAAAACATAGTACAAAGATTCTTGAAAGCTAGAAAATAATAGAACACAACTATAACTCAAATAACTGATAATGCCCTTCTTCTCACGCATGAGATGGGATTTATTTAAAGAAAAAAATCTAACTATTTGCTCATGCTATAGGATAGGCAAAGTCATTATTACAAAGCTAGAAGCTATAAAACAAGAAACTAGAAAGTAGGAAAATGAATATATCTAGAAAGAAGGAAAGAACTGTCTTGAAAGAGGAAGAAAAGATCTAGCTTCCCACTTCTTCCTAGATTTTCTTCAGGGAAATTCATAACTCTCCAAATTGGTCTATGCTTAGCTACTACCACCTTGATCATCTTGAAACCATCACTGGAGTTGCATTAACATCTCTACTGATTGAGTCTACTGCATGACTGGGTCAAGGTATCTAGTGCACAGGTGCATTCACCTAGTCAACCCTTCATTTGCTAAATATGTTATGCACTTAAATGTTAGAATCAAGACATCCAAGGTAATGTTTCACCAAAAAATGCACACATTCATTCATATTTAAACAATTAACTACCCATAAGAACATAACCATAGATCTAGCATAAGTAAAATAGCATTAATATCCAACTTTACATGTTTAAAGCTTAAAAAGGACTAGATGTCTTAGTGGCAGAATGCTACATAATAATATAATAGAGCATATAGGTCTATAGTAAAGTGCAATGACAATAAAGAATATGAACTTTCAAAATCTATCCTAGGGTTTCTAAAAGATGGCATAGATATGCCTCAACACTCCCTCTCAAGTTTGTACATGGTTCAACAATGACAAAATCAAACAACAAGATCTTATGGAGCTCTCTATTAGCTATCTATCCATATAATTATTTTTGAATTCTGATAATGTTAAGATTTTCATCCCTAATTTCTTTTGTAAGTATGTTAATTTTTTGTCAAAAATGAAAGAGTACTATTTTGGGCATAGATTTTGGCTTGTTAATCAGATTTTTAAAAAATTACTTTTTGGAAAGCTATATTCCATTCTAGACAATTTTTTTAAAAATGGTTTTCAATTGGTTTTCAATGATTTCAAGGAGGGAGCACACTCAGAATTCACATTTTCACTATGTCTCCACTTCAGAAATTTGTAAGAAATCATTTGTTTATCAAAAAATTAGTAGAAAAATCTAGGATAAATTGCATAGTGTTAGCTAACTTCTCACTGAAGTGATTAAAAAAATTTAAAAAAAAAGCTAACATTTTAGTGGGAGCACACTAAACACAATGTTATGTTTTTTCACAAAAAATAGGACTACTTTTTGTGCTCCCCCTTTTTGAGGGCCTTAATCTCCACTATTTTCAAAATAAATTAGTAGTTTAGAAACTAGATTTGGAGTACTACAACTCTTGTGCTTGTCACATCTTCAAATTTTGAGTCTAATCATCTTGAATTTCTTGTTGAAGTTCAAAATTTGTTGATTTTAGGAAAAAGGTGGCATCTTAGACCCCTTTTTGGTCCTCCATACTTGTGCACTTACCCTTGAATAAAATGAATATATATATATATATATATATATATATATATATATATATATATATATATATATATATATATATATATATATATATATATATATATATATATATTGATAAGTAATAATAGTTTATTCTATTAATTATAAAAAAAGATTACATAATAAAGTCTCCAAATGCATGATGGACTACCCTTCACTACAAACAAATCTAAAACCTTCCCCCAACAGCTCATCGGACAAAACTCTCCTACTGAAGTGCGTGCTTATGCTACCATTATAGTTGAAGAATTACACTCTGAAAAAGATAGTTACATCAATTTGATAGATTAACCTATCTTACCAGTGTACAAAAGGAGGTGAACTAAACTAAGACATGCTTTTAGAAATATACAAAAAATATAAGTAATGTTGCTAGAAATAGGCGCCTATTAAGAAAATGATGAGGTCAAGTTGTAGCAACCCATAGTCTCTTCTCCCCTTCCACATCTGAAATCAAGCTCCAAGTGTCATTCCCACCACATTCCTCTTTCTCTTTGAATGTCTCCTCCTCGACACATTAGGTTCCACTAATCCTGCTCCGGCCTTGGCCTCTTCTAGTTTCTCCTCTATCTCCATGAGCTCTATGAATAGATTCAAAGCCTCCTATCCTTGGCTAGCCTCTTCCATTCTTTCTTCTTTGAACCTTCCCTTTAGTCCCCAAATGAAAGGGATGTAACCACTTCTAGCTTCATCCTCTGGGTTATCAATGCCTTCAATCACATCCATTCATTTCCCAGGGACCGCCCATTAAAGGATTGAGTCTAAACCCTCCAGGAATTCCCTTGGCACAATCACCTATTTTACGATTCCTTGTGGTTCCCCTAATTCTAGACCTCACACCATGATCATGGAATAGACATCCATGTTTGTGCGATGTCAGTGTCTAAGATGATTCCCCAAAAATCAACTATGTATACTACATAAGCCTCTCATCCTTGTAAAGGAAAAGACCTTCCAATCTTTTCTTGCTCACAGGACCATAAAATGGGTTTAGTTGCTTCTTTGTTGTCAAAGTAAAAGTGGTCTCCATGGATTCCTCTTCCATGAGTGACCCCTACCCTCTCAACCACCAAGACACCTCTATAAATTATCTACTCCACTGACAATACTAAATTATGAATCCAATTGAAATGGTTTTAAATAGATAGCTCCATCAAAACATTCCCCAAAACAAATGAAATGTCCTTTCATTCATTTCACCAACCTTTCTACCACCTTTTGGTTTTTGGAAATCATAGCCAGTACATCAAAACCAATACAATCTTTAATCTAATTATTGTACCAACCTACTTGCCTCATCAAATAAATCATCTTTTAAAATTAATAAGAAATATTCAATCTTCAGTTCACCTATACTTTTGAAGGACAATGCCCAATTTGATAGATTACTCGCCTCCTTATTTCCTAATCTCCTTACATGACTTAACTTAAAATATTCTAATGAAGTTAAATCCTTTGCGATTAAATCAATGATATTTTGAAGGTGTCATGAATCTACCTTTCCTTTCATAATTTCCTGAATGATAATAAGTGAATCCCCCTCTACAAGTAATTTTTTAGCTCCCATCTACTTTGCCACTTTTATAGCCATTAGAGCTGCTAAAGTCTCTGCTACATTGTTAGTACCCTCATCTAATTTTTCTCCCCATTGCCATGGTGCTGCCATTCTAGTCTCGAATGATTAATCCTACTTCAGATGGACATGGATTACCATTTGACACCCCATTGAAGTTTACTTTTGACTATTCCTCCTTAGGTTTTCCCCATTAAATCACCTCCAGATCCTTATGTTGCCCAATTTTTGACCCGTTTTAAAATTGCCAACATTTGATTTTTTTCCAAGTCCTCTTACTATTAGGATTTTGAGAAATAGGTTCCTATCACTATTTCAAGAAATAGGTTCCTATCAGACTTCAAGAAATAGGTCTCTAAGTGTCAAGATTTTCAAAAAACTGGTTGCCTATCAGATATTCAGGATTTGGGTGCATTTGGGATGTCGAGAAAATGGTTGCTTGTGTTTGGTCAAGTTAGTCTTTATCCTTTAGTCCCAAGTCTCGTCAAAATCTGAGGTATTAGTGGAAAGTTTGAACTTCAAAGAAACAATAAATGTTCTATTGTGGATAATTGATGTCCAAGATGCTAAGGTGATCGAAAATGGAAGCATAGTAAGGGGATTCCCAAAATTATGAAAGTAAGGCTGAGTCCCATGCAATTCAAAATCATAATTGTTCCAAAGGAGATAGAAGAATATAAATCATTGGGATCTGAGTGATAAATGATAGAATACCGGCTACATCACCAAAATTGTTTGATGAAAAGGAAAACACTTGGAGTACAAAATGCATCAAAAAATGGAGGAAGGAAGTACAATTTCTAAAATTTTGAATGGTGCAACTTGTAAAGATCATCTTCTAACATTGGCTAATGGAAGGACAATTAAAACTATTAAAAGATAGTGGGTCCCACAGATGTGTAGGCAGAGTTGTCAGGTTTTGAAAGAATGCCTAAAGTGTTTTAAAACCCTAAAATTGATATCAAAACTACAAAGTGTGGTGCCATCAATGACATGAAAAGATCTCAAAATGAAAATGTTGCCTTGAGTTCCCACTAGAAGCATTGGAATCTGTAAAGACATACCAATTTGGATGAAAAATGTTAGTATTATACAATAGCATGAACCTCATTTGTGTACCCGATCATAAAATTAAAGGAGCATCTATGCTTTTTAAATTCCATCACATTGGCAGAAAGATGAAGACTTCTCAAGCTTCTCTCAACTATACTATGCATATGTCATTATGACACTTCAAAAATACAAATCTAGCCAAAGGGCCTCCACAGATGCATTGGTTGATAAAGAGAAAGATGCTGAGGCTACATAGTTTTTGACTAATTGCAAAATTAGGTTTTGAAGGGACCTAAAACCCTTTACAAATAGATTACATAAATATATTCATTAAAAGAGCCCTAGACAAAATGCTGCCAAAAATAGTAGACACCAAACACCAAAAAACTAGCAATGAGCACAACTAGTAGAAAGAAAAAAACCAGGAGACAAATCTAGAGAAAACAAAGACTAGGCCAAGTCCCTAAGGTTACTCACCACCTCCTTTTATAGATTAGAAATCTTCTAAACAACCTCCTTGAGATCTAGAATCTCCTTTGAAATAACAATTGCCTTTTTTTTCATGCTTTCCCTAGTCCTACTCCCAAGGCTAGAGCCTTGACCAACAAGATCCCCAATATCAGTATCTAGATTAACAATTTTTATCTTAGAGTATGAGTTCTACAGCTTCTCCACCAGGGTATTGAGGCTCTAAATAGAAGATTTGATGCTCTCATTACTATTATGGAGGATATTACTCAACATGTTCCCCTTATTCTCCACTTTGGCACACAAACTCTCCAATCTCTCTTCTAGCACACCGACAGTCTTGTTCTCATGCTCCATATTATCAAACTTAGAGGAGAGAGAATGATACCCTAAATTGAGGCTCTTGATCTCATGGAAATTCCATCTATTAAGCTGATAAGAGTACAAGGACATATCCCCCTTTCCTATCTACAGAACTCCAAAGGTAGATTCCCTCTTATCCTGTATGTCCTCAACAAACAACTAAACACTATCATCATTTTGGCTCAAATTCCTTTTGGAAATTTTGACATCCTTAGAATCCTAAGTCTTCTTATTGTTTCCTTTAGGAAAGGTCAACATTTCATGAGCAAAAGAGCTCATGTAATCTACTAGAACAAGGACTTTCTCATTAGTCTAACTCTTTAGATTATCCATAATATCCCTCAATTCAGGGCTTCTACTCTTCACTGAGGTACTAGGCATAAGATTTTGTAGAGAATCATTATTCCCAATGAGGATTTGATCAAAGTTCCCTGGAGAAATCTCCTTATCACTTCCTTGACAAACCACAACATTATCAAGCATTTAAGAACCCTCTTTCTCCTCCATTTTCTCTTCCTCTTCTTTATCATTATCATCCTCTTCTATTTCCATGCCCTCCCCCTCCTCTATACTTTTGTTAACTAGAATCTCAGTAGAACACTCCTCATCACCATCATCTTCTTCAGTTTCCATGCCCTTGTCATAATTGGAGTTATTCTCATCCAGACTACCCTTAGGTTTTTTGAGGGAACCAGGAGATAGAGACTTCATGTTCTCGCTTCCAGAATCCTCCATCTTCCTTTTCAATTTTTCCTTTTTAGGTTCAACAGACTTCTGGATAGTGTCCAAAACTTTATCTTGACAGTGCTTATAAATAAAATAGATAAGCCCTTCATGAAGCACAAGCTTTCTAAATTTCTTCTTATGGTCCATAATATTGTGATTAAGGGAATTCAACAGATAATGGGGAAAATAAACATACATTTTATGCCTAAAAATATTTAACAGAACAAAATGGTAATTATGAGCCCTAGTATAGAGACCATCGACAATAATATACTCCATAAGGGAAATGAGAACCCTAGTATAGTGACCATCGACAATAATATACTCCATAAGGGAAATGAGAACCTATCTCTATATTAGTTTGATATGATCCACATCATAGAAGCTAGATGAATTAACAAGTTTTTCCTTCTCAGTTGATTCTTTAGGAAAAATACTAAAAACTCTTTCAAAAATCTTCCTATTCCTAAATAAATTCATACCTCAGTGTTGAATAATCGTAACTTCTGTGATGATCTCTTAATTTAGGAAAATTTGTTTTTTGCAAAGCACCACAAACTCTTCCTTGCACCCTCCCACAAACTATTTGGTAACGTTATTGTCAAATCCATGAAGCCTTTCGAGAAACCATGTGATACCCCCTTTCTTTAGTTTTTTTATAGACTTTCAATTTCTCCCTTCTTTTCTCACAACTTAGAGGTTCTTCCTATTTTAACCCTCCTCCCATTTTAACAGTCTCAAAATGCAAAGGAGAAAAATAATCTTGATTGATGAAGCTTTGAGAGAACACCACAAAAATAGTGACCCATAACACATGACGCCATTAAATTGCCTTAATTAAATCAAATCTTTTTAGATTATTAGATAACTCTTTGTTGTACCTTAAATGTTTATATGTCTTTGACATGATTACTTGGAATTACTCCCACTTTGCTGTTAGTCTTATCAAACCTAACGAAGGACAAAATATATTCATTAATATCTTTTTCCCCATGACAAGTGATGATATCTGGAGATTTGACACCCAAGTCAGCAAAAGAGTTCACAACCAAATTGCCTATCTATACACATGGGATATGAAGAAATTATTATAATAATTGATTATAGCTACTACTTTTGTAATGATATGATTTATCAAAAAGTAAGCCTTAAATTCTCCTTTTAGACATTTAATAAAAAAAATTGAGTCAGCTTCATCCCAAATATTTATGTACTAAATATTTTGCACCATTTTAAGGGACTTCAAGGAACCCATAACTTCAAAAATATGGTTATTTTAAACTCCCAGAGGAAGAGAAATATCCCCCAAACAATTACCATAACTATCATGCACAACACCCCCACATCCTTCTTGACTGGGGTTCCCCTTTGTTGCATCGTCAAAGTTAACTTTGACCCAGCCTTGAGGAGGAGTCAACCAAACCACCCCATCTCTTTTACTTTTATGATATCTTCTCCATCTCTTAGGCACCCAATCCTTGGAAGAGCTAAGATCAAAATCTAGAGGATTATTTGGGTTCTGAAAACTTAGGAAATTTTCTTGGATGCTTCTATTTTTTTTTCAAAAACCACATGAGATGCAGAGTATATTTCCCTAAATATTTTTTTGTTGCGTTCTTTCCAAATTTTCCAAATAGCATGATGAGCCATCATTAGCTAGAAAGTTTTATTTATAGGAACATTAGTAGAAATCCATTGGATGAGAAAATCCTACAAAGATCCTGAGAAAGTCCAGCATAAGTTCCATCTTTGGAGAAGCTTTGTCCAGACCTCCCAGGAAAAGGGACATTAAAACATAATATGATACATTGGTTCCTCATAATCCTTACACAAAAAGAATCTATTAAGCATAGTGAAACCTCTCTTTCATAGGTTATCAATGGTTACAAATTTATTTTGAAGAAAAATCCAGTAGAAGATGTTAATTTTAGGAATTAGAGGCTTCACCCAAGACTTAGACCAAAAGGGAGGTTTGCCAATAGAAATATTCAAAAGAGAACAGGAAGAGGAAATAGAGTAGTTTTCTGAAGAGGTAGAGGACCACACCAATGCATCATCAATATCCATCCTTATAGACCAAGTCTGAAGTAATCTCATAATAGGAACATGAGAATTTTTTATCTCATTAAATTCACCAAGGCCTGATTTTGCTAATAGTCACTAACCAAATGGCCAAAGGACTATTTAATCCTTTTTGCAAAGTAGTTAAAGGTAGGGATAGAACCCAAAGGTCTATCCATGAGCCATCTATCTTCCCAAAATTGAATACTATTGCCATTCCCAAACATCCACCTACTTCCTTTAGCTGCCAGATCCTTAGCTTGTTGGATTCCATTCTAGATAAACAATCCTTTTATGGGAACATCTAATTCAAAAACATTAAAAATAGAGTGACAACCATAGAGATATTTATTTTTCATAATTTTTTTCCATTCATTTTCCTCCCCAAAAGTCCTCCACACTTGTTTTTCCAGTAGAGCTTTGATATGCCTCAATCCAAGACCTCCAAGTCTCTTTGTCTTACAAACATTTTCCCACGCTACCGAAGGCATTCTTTAATGTTCTTTCACACCTGACCAAAGAAATCTCTTTTGGATTCTCTCAATATTCTCAACATAATTAGAGGGAATCTTAAAAAGGCTCAAACCATAATTAGGCAAATTTTGGAGGGCAGATTTTAGGATCTGAACTTTACCAAGATTTCTTAGGAGCGCACCTTTCTAGTCTACTAACTTTCTATTGAATTTACCAATGAGGGAGGACTAGAAGGAGTCAGGTGGTTTCAGCCCCAAAGGGAGATCGAGATAGGAAGATGGAAAATCCCCAATTGAACATCCTATAATTCTTGAAATCTTTCTTTTCCTTTTCTTAGGGGTGTTGAGGAAAAAAAGGAGCTTTAATTCCAGTTGATAAGTTATCCTATAGCCCAGGTGTAGGTGTTAAAGGCCTCCTTCATATTCTTAGCTTCTTTAATAGTAGATGACCCCATAAGGATAGTGTCATCTACAAAATTCTCATGAGAGAAAGTAATATTAGTAGAGGAAGCTTTACTACCTTGACTTATACCATTAGAGACCATTTTTTTGAAAAAATATTCCAAGACCTTCAACCTAAATGGAAAAAAGAATAGGAGAGATAGGATCTCCCTACTTGAGACCCTTGAAAGGCTTAATGAATTGAGAAGATTTCCCATTAACAATAACTACCATAGAGGAAGTAGTGATAAGTTGCCTTATAAGTTGGATAGTCCAACCACAAAAACCAAAAACATTAAGCACCCGATAAAGGAAGTCTCAGTCAACTCTATCATAGGCTTTCGATAAATCTAGCTTTAGGAAACAACCATGGTTTTTTTAGCTTTCCAGGGAGTGGATGTTTTTATGAATGCTAAGGATACATAGTTTTTATCATACTTATTCTTTTATTTTTGCTCTTTTCTTGTAGTGACAGTTGTCATGAGACTATTTCAGTTAATTTTCAGAAACTGTTGTGGTAACTATCATGGAAGAAAAAGGGACTATTTATATCTTTGTTGAACATTTTGACGGGATCAACAATTTTTGGCCATAATTCCCCCTGTCACTAGGACAACTGAGTGAGACTCAAATTTTGATTCATGGTTGTTGTTTATTAAAATTTTGTTTTTATCCTTTACTGTGGGATGGGTGAATATGGGATGGTTCAATAAATTAGTCATTGATGTCAAATTGTGTTTTTGAATATGTGATAATAAGGTGATCTGAGAGTCATTATTTATTATTTTCTTCTATTATATTCATGTTGTTTGACAAATTTATATCACTTGTGGGTACACTGCGCATTTAATATTCATGGTCATGGAGGTGCATTTGCATAAATAATTATGGTGATTTCATTTTGTTTTGGTTTTCACGGTCGTAAGAATTGAGGCACAACCATATAAATTAGTTACATTATTTTGATTGCATATCTATTTGTGAATGTCTCATAGTGATGAACATTAATTTAAAGCCTCTTTTGCTCTTTGGTTAAGAGCACACCCCATCTTTATTGAAAAACAAAAAAACATATTCATTGAATATCTATTCTAGGGAGATGTACCTGTCAATTTAGAGATTGATCTGATTGGAAGCTCTATCAACTATTCATTAATAGAAAGGTCTTGTGATGGTTTGAGTTAATATTATTAAAGACCAATCTATTAACAAATTTTTTTTGGCGTTTCCATTGGGGAAAGATTTGAAGAAATGGTGCTTTCATTCTCCTCGAAAAATCTAAAGGTACCTTCCCTAGAATGAAGGTTAGCGACTCTATTAACAAATCTTGAATCATGGCTTGATTCCAATGAAGACCATCTTTTTCTGCTCCTATGATTAGTGAAGATGACAATGAAAGTGATGATGATGATTTTTCTTCTCAAAGGAATCGTGTGATTGAACTAGTACAAACTAATTTCCTAAAAAGCTTTAATGGTGGTATGTAGTTTCTTCCTCAAGAAATTCATCCTTCTTTATTAAAATTTTTGCAAGATATTGAGAGGGAAACCAATAGTGAGAATCTTTTTCTTGCTCAAAATTTGTGTGTTCTTGAAGAAGATGAAGTTATAAAGGTTGAACCTATAACCACCTAAAATTTGTCTAGTAGAACCTAAGCCTCCAATTTTGATTAAATTACCTTAAAAAATTCTAAAATTTGAAGGCATAATTACTGGACATAATTATGTAATAAACCTTATTAACCCCCCTTGCATAATTAAATCATTTCTAAAAATCAAGCACAAATCATTTCTAAAAGTTTAAAAATTATTTAATTGTCAAAACTTACTTTTAATATAAAGTCCTAGCACTTTTATTAAAAAGAGCACTTTTGTGCAACTTAATCTTGATTAATTGACAATTAAAAAGGATATTTTCTATTTTGTCTTATTCTCCCATCAAGCTTGGCCAATCAAAATTTTTGAATCCTTTCACATGGATTCATCTCTCTCACTATTCATCTCTACCTAAGATATTTTTCCTCTTAATCTCCACCCTCCATTCTCCAGGGAATTCCTTTAAAAGGAAGTTCTTCCTTGGCTCAAGGGTTCCATCTTGATAATTTTTGTTGAAGTCCACTCTCTTGCATTCTTACATTTATGCATTCTAGAGTTAATATTGCTATTTTGAATTCTTAGTTCTTAGTTTCTCATAGCTCTCTTTCATTGTTAATATAGTTTACTTTCTTGCATTGTTTATCATAGCATATTTTCTTGCACTCTCATTTTAGAATACTAGTTGCTTTTCATCCATTCTAGCTGAGTTCTCTCATTCTAGCATTGTTCTTGCATTCTAGCTTCATTTCTAGATTTGCATTGCATTTGAATCTTCCATTTTGGAGTAGTCAAGTCACTAATCCTTCATACCAATATGATGAACATTATGAGAAGGATTAAACTCGCTTCAACTAGGAAGCAATAAGCCACTTTTGAGGGTTTAGTTGGTTCATTTGCTATGGAATCCTATAGCTAAATTCTTGAGCTAATGGTTTATTGAGTGTTGGTTTAATTCCAATTTGATACCAATATTTAATCACACTTTTTGGCGCCCACTGTGGGGCTTGAATAAAAAAATTATCCCATTTCTTGTAGCATATTTTCTTCATTTTCTAAAATTGCAACGAATATCATACCTAGTGGTCTAGATTATTATATGACACTCAAGTTCATCACGTACATTGGTGAGAATTATTGTACAATAATATGGTATAGAGTATTTTATCGCATGTGGTGTTGTCTTTCATCGTACGATACAATATCCCTAGAGTTCATCATGTGGCTCTTTGGGTACTATCGTATGATAATATGGTGGCTGACCCTATTTCATCATATAAATAATAGTGAGCATTTTTGAGGGTCCAACAGTTGAAATGTTTAGATTTTGATGCTTGATTTAACTTTGTCTCAGCTTTGACCTTTTGTTTTGTAGGTTTTAATAAGTTTTTGTAGGGTATTTGATAGAGAAATCACTTGTCAAAGACATCAATACTTTCTTATTTCAAGACTACTAATGCTTTGTGGTTGTAGGATGCTTCTAAAAGACTTATTTTGAGACTACCAAATCTATTTATCTTGCAAGTTTCCTTAGAGATATAAATCTACATTGCTCTTTCATAAGTTTGGTTTTCTAGGCATCTATCTTAACTAGAAAGGCTTATTTTCTTGTGACAAGTTGAGTAGTAGGAGAGTATTCTCTTCACCTCCTAGAGGATGAATCATAAATCTTGACCTACTTTGTTTTTCAAAAGAAAAGAGTCTTTGTGTAATGCCCACCCTAGTATCTGCATATTTTGGACTAACATGACTATTACTTGGTTATTTGGATTATATGTTTGGACTCTGATTATTACTTGGATTATATGTTTGGACTATTATTATTATTTGGTTATCATTTTATGATGAGACATTTGAGCACATCTACATATTTGGTCAATAGAATTTATTATGAAGATGTTAAATGATTTGGCATTAAATGATTAATGTTTAGAAATGAGTTATCTTTGAAATGTTTCATACTTGATTTATATGTTTATGTTTATGATGGATCTAACCCTACTAATCCCTTTATGTTTTGATCATTACACTATTTGATGTGAGTAAAGGACGAGGAGAGGCAATCGTAGTTACTCCTACACACACACACATGTCAGTTGGTGATGCAGGATGTAGGTACTAGGCATCGACTCCACTCAGCTACATAGGCCTGAGTATGATTTTGAAATCTTCGAACTGTTGTTGTGTGGAGATTTTACCAAGATACTCTCAAGGAAACCCGTGGTCTTAGATTTTTGTTAGGAGGTTACCCTAGTTGGGGAATTTGAATGCAATATTTTGATGTTGTTTTAAGATTTGTGCTTTTTTTTATGTTGAATTGATTTCTTGTATGTGTGTATATATATATATATATTTATCTATTTTATATATGTATTAAAATTGAATGTATGTTATATAGGTATGTGTATATGTGGGTGCACACGCATATACTTGTGCATATATAAATAATATTTTTTATGTGTTTTTAATTGCTTTTGTTAATGGCTTCTTTAATGCTTAATTAAAATATATTAAATAAAAGTATAAATAATAAAAGAAAGTTTATTTTGGTAAAACTAGCTATCTAGGGGATTTGAACTCGAGACCTCCTAGAAGCTAGGCTAGTTTGATTCCAATTGTGCTATGTAATTTACTTGAGAGGTTTTGTGCTCCCTTTTCTTGTTATAACCTTATTTAGGGTATATTTTTATTAAAATTATTAAAAAGCTTTATTTGTGATTACAAGAAGTTTTTGGTTAATTCTTAACCAACTATGGATCTTGGAGAAGTTTCTTCCCATAAAGAAACTCCTCCAACCATATAGTTGGGGATAAATTATTTCTCGAGGGGAGTTGGGAAGGTTAAGAGATGTGGGGAAAAATTTAGAGATTGGAAGTTTAGAGTGAATTTGGAGATTGCTGTAAATATTATTCCGGAAGTAAGTTTTGAGGTTTTCTGTGTGTTTGAGATTTATTCTCTAGTTTGTGAGGACAAGTGTGAGTATTTTTTGAGTAAGGAGGGAGGATTTTTTTCTAGAAGGAAATATACCTAGGAGGCTACCATCTCATCAGCTCTCAAAAGCTTGGAGGATTTTCAGAGGTGTGCTCTAGCCTTTAAGATGATTCTCCACAAGACTCCAGGTAGGGTCTGGAAGCGGGCTGAATCTCTTTTCCTCCCTGTGTGTCTATGTATTTTTTTCTATGTATAATGATTCATATTATGTAGAAAATATTAATTGATAAGTAGGTTCATATGATTGTTTTTCATATATTTCAAGTTTTGTATCCGAGAAGTTTATTGAATATTTTTGTAATACTTCTTGTAGATTCTTCCCAGAAGTTTTGTGATTGCATGTGAAAATTTATGAAGGTGTATTGGATTTATTTAATATAGTTTAAGAATATTTAGGAAGGTTTAGGAAGGATCAGGATGGATTAGGAAAGGTTGCAGATAGTTTTCCCCTTTCCTTGATTTTGCAGGCTTTCTCTATGAATTTGATATTTTGATTAGATAATATTGTTATGGGAGTTGGGTAGTGTTGAGTATGTGTTTTGGAAATTTTAATGAGGTACCTCAATTAGGTATAACTTAGGGAACCTTTCCCAGGCACTCTCCACACCCAAAAATATCAGTTTCGGGGAATTTCGGGAGAGTTTGGGTATAGTCTTGTATGAGCATCCTAGAATGTTGTATGAGTTTGTACTAGTACCCATAAAAAACTAGGTTAGAGGTCATATGGGAATTCTTGGATTGTCATATGGGTTTCTATACAATGTCATTTGGGGTTTTAGTAGGTTCTAGGGGCTCAAATTTGATAGTTTTAGGGCATGTGACCTCTATAACCTGTTCCTTGGGTTTGGGATACAACTTATATCAATTATGAATGTATATCTATGGTTTTTTTGGAATTATTATGTGTTACTTATGATTTTTTAGTACTTGGCATATACTTATATTCATAATATGAGGCTAGGACTTGTTCTGGTGGCCTGAGTGCACATGAGGGTTCCCTAGACCTACAAGATGAATATTTTTAAAATAATTTATGGTTTCTTGGCTTGTGTGTGTGGGTAGGGGACTAGGTACCCTAGGTGAGTGGCTCACCATAGGTGTTGGAACCCTAAAGTGATTTCTAGATGATCCTATGGGTGAGTTGGTAAAAAGTGATAACCTAATAATGAACTTGGGATAGGGGGATTCAAAAGATAATGAAAGACACATAATAAAGTCCAACATAGTCATGTTGGAGTACTGGGACCATAGGTAACTATCAGGGTGGATTCCAATATGCAAGATATGTGATGAATCTCACCTAGATGGTATGCTAGGAACCTAACCCTTGTGTATAGTAAAGTGATATCTTGTTATGTCTTTTCTTTTGGTTTTCAAGTTATTAATTTGTAAAGCCTTAGGTTGATTTAGGCCTTGTGAGTATCTTGGTTCTATCTCCTAGCACAAGTGGTAGAACTTCATTAGTTTCACATGGTTGGGTGGCAAATATCTTTCGAGGTACTATTTGTGGTTCGTGACTTGAATACATTTCAAATTTCATGCAATGATGAAGATTTCCAATGTGTATCATGTATTACAGAAAATAAAGATGTAAAGTACTCTTTGTAAGCCTTCAGACCATTCATGTAATTATTATTGTAATTGTATTCAATATCAGAAGTTGTAAGAACAAAGCAATGTAATTAAGGAGAGATAGTTCTAGGGGTTTTTAAGGGATGTGATTTGAAGATCTAAAGGTTGAAATGAAAAGTGTAAAATTGTATTATCTCTTCTATCTCTCCTATGTTGAAATGAAAATAAATGTTCTAAATGTAAATTGTAAAAGGAAGTTATTCAATGTGTAGGAAAAAGGAATGAAAATTAATTAGGAAGTAAGAGATATAGTTGTGATTGAAATATTACTTTCTTACTCTTTCTCTTAATTTCTGAAATGCAAAAGTAAAAAGATAAGGAAATGGAATTCAATTTGAATAGTAATGAAGTGCAATGTTTATATATTGGTAAATGAGATCAATAAGGGAAACTCAAGGAATGTATTGTAAATGTAATAATGAAATGAAATGATATAATGTTAGAAAAAAAAATAGTTGTAATTTTAGGTTAAAAGACCTGATTCCTTATGGGTTCCCTAGCGGGGACATTACACTTTGTTAAATGAACATGTGCTTGATGTTCTTGGGGGAAGATATGGAGTAGGAGAGTATGCTCTTTTCCCTTGTGGAAAATAAGAAATCTAGACCTTTACTAGCCTATCTACTTTTCTTTTCATTTCACCTTTAGAGGGCATGTCGTTGAGGTAGAAATCTTGTGGGAATGACCCAAGTGGGACAAAGAAAATATAGCTCATCCAACCCACTATAAAATTTATTCCTTGTTGGCCAAAAACTATAAGGACATAACTATTAATGGTATTGGGTCACTTGTTTGAGTGGAAGAGCACACATGAGAGTGATGTGTAGGGCCGAGAGGTCTCAATCTTTCTTGCAAGACTACCTTACTTGAAGTGCTTGTAGGGCTATAGGCCTCAATTATGCTAAGCGAAAATACAAGGGATAGTTGCTAATGGATTCCCTTACTAGACACCATTTGTTATAAGTTACCCAAATCACCTCTGAAAGTATCATAATCTTTTTGCAAGGATTGATCCAAGTGGAATTTACTTGGATCACCCCAAGACTACTCACCATATGTATTCCCTTTGATGTTATCCTTGAAAAGCCAGCATAACTTTGTGTGAGGCGACGAAATACCAAGTTGTGGGAAAAGGTTTTGATACTCACCTTGACCTTAGGTATTTTTTTTCTTGATGTGTCTCCGCATGTGTTAAGACCCATGCAAATCATTGTGGAGCATACACTTGACACTCTTGGCATATTGCAACGTTCTTTTAGAATTCACAATTATTTGTGTCCCTAAAAGTTTCTTTTTCATTTGGTGGATTGTTTGGAGACTATTGATTTATATGAAATACAACTCAGACCTGATTTAGGGATGCTCCAACTCATCACAAATTCAAAGCCAAACTCATCCAGATTGGTCCAAATTTTTGAAAATAGTGGTAAATTGTTCATTTTCCTACATCCTATCATTTTGTACAACATCATATCGTACAATACAAGTTCTTCATTACACCCAGTTCTATGTTTCATCGCATGAAAATATTGATCTTCACCATATTATCACACATAATGTTGAGTTTCATTGCCCCCTATTCTGGAGTTTGTCGTACGATCTTGTGTTTGACTAATTGTCGCAACCTGCTTCCAGATCTTAAGATCTTAGTTGTCTGGGGGTCCTCTTGGATTTTTTTGTTATTCTAATCAACAGTTATCTATCTACAAATTGGTATTCCTAATTGGTTGACCTTTTGTTAGTATTTTGGTATCTCTTTACTTTTTCTTTAAGATCTTGGAAGTGCTCTAGCCTCGTTTCAAGTAACCTATCTAAAATTACACCTTGTTCAAAACTTCATCACAAGTGATACTCAATAGGAATTTAGGCCTCACTCTCAGTACCTTGTACTTATTTCTCTTGGCTACACCAAATTTTTCACAAGCTCCACTCAGAAGGAATTCATGCCTCAATTTCGGTACCTCGCACCTTGTTCTAGCTGCTTTATTATCAACTACTTATTCTTGAGACAACGCTATCATTACCTTGATATCCTAGAACAATATTAAGTTACCTTTTCACTACGAGTTTTTTAATTTCATCTTCCATGCTAGTTAGATTTCATAGTGGTTCGTACAAGGCTACAACTGATCCTAGAGAAAAAGCCATTTACAACACTACTGGACCATCTTTTTGTAAAGAGCCTTTGCATCAAGATTTTAATTATTAGTTAGTACCTTTTTCTAATGTTGATAACTTTGATTACATCATGAACATGGAAAACTATGATTTAGGTGTGCGTAGAAGACATGACTCTAATTCCTCTAAGGATGAATAACCCATGCAAGAAGAAATATGAAAATGCCAAGAAGACAAGCATTATCACAAGGTGATGAAAGCCATCATGAGCCAAGATAAAGATCGCTATTTTATGCATCTTGTTTCTATGGGTGTAAAGTTACCACCTGACTTTGATGTGAATGACTTATTAAAAAAAGAGGAAGAGTCTCCTCTCACTTCCCTTACTAAAAAACTTTAGGATCTATGATGTGATATTTCACAACTAAAGAAGGATAAGGACCAACCCTTTAACAAGTGTTTTCTTGAATCAATTTGTCCTTCCCCCTTCAACAAAAATCTCTACATGCCACTTTTCCCATCCAAGGTGGAGATCCCTAAATATGACAAGTATGATAGCAATAAGGATCCTCAAGATCATGTGCATGAATTTTTTTCTCTAAGCATGGAATTTATGCATGAGCAAACCTATCTGATGAGACTCTTTCCTCAAAGTCTCAGTGGCTAATCCATGAGTTGATTCACCTTGCTTTCCCTAGGCATTATGACCTTGACAAGATGGTTTAGTAGTTCATTTAACAATATTCCTACAACATCTCTCATACAGTCACCATGCTTGATTTATGCAATACCAGGCAACGTGTGGGAGAACACTTTGTCAAATTTCTCTAGCAATAATGACCAATGTTTTCTTGATACCCTCGACAAATTCTTGAGACTAAGAAAATTGATATATTCATCAACACTTTGGTTCCTGAAATGAACTATACATTGTAGATGCAAACATATGCTTCATTTGATAACTTAGTTGAATCATCTATGCGCATAGAGGATTGCATTGTTCGAAAGGGTGAGATTAATCTTGAGTATAAAGAACACAAATCCTCTTCAGATAACCAACATAACAAGGACAAGTACAAGGTCTAGAATAAAACCAAATATTTTGTCAATGAAAAAATCATAGGTACGACCTCAATTTATACCACTACCAAGCCCAAGGAGCCAACCTTTAACTTATTCACTAGTATTCAAGCTATGAAAGCTAATAAGAGAAACCAAACAAGATTATAAACTAAGGCTAACATATATAGGCCATGGATCCCTAGGCCTAAGAGAGATTTCACTAGTCTTGGAGAATCACTTGATAATGCCTTGAAGACACTTTTAACCAACAAGATCATCACTTTTCCTAACAACTCTAAACCATACGATCCTAAGATAAAGACTAAGTGGTGGAATGAAAACCACTATTGTGATTACCATTGTAAGAAAGGCCATAAGACCAATAATTTCATGAAGCTTAAACATATCATCTAGGATCTAATCGATAATGAGACAATTGTGATTGATCCCCCACAAATGAATACTAATCATAAGGCCTTCAAGGAGCCTTTTACTAAATATGAGAAAGGGGAGTCATCTAAGGAAAAAGATAACAAGGTTGGTTACACATACCCTGATACTAACAAAGCAATCCACATGCTCAAGTCCTTTGACCATACTATCAATGTTATCAAGATCAAAGGAAAGGATTAGGCTGAATCATATAATGCAGTAACCCGCTCTCAAGGTAAAGTCTCTCTATGAGGTGCTGGTAAGTCCTCCTCGTCTTCCAAAAAAACAACAAATCAAGTATAAAAACCAACTATCTCATCTACAACATGTGATTACAATCCAGTTGATCAGCTCCAGTGCATGTCAACTCAGATTTCAATCCTTGAACTACTTAAAATCTCTCCTTCTCATAGGGAGATTTTAGATCAAGCCCTCCTAGCATCCAACGTTCTTAAGGACTTACACATATATAAGTTCTAGTCCATGGTCGGTCATCTCGCTTCTCCTCAATACCTAACTTTTTCAGAAAAAAGATGACAAATCGGTTAGCCACCTGCATAACTAAACCCTCCATATCGAAGTCCTCATACACAAGCATAGGGTAAAACACATTTTGATAGATGTAGGCACAGGTTTGAATATTTTCACTTTTAATCTGGTTGAAGCTCTTAGTTTCTCGAAGCATGCTATCGATCCTCGATAAAAAATAACAATCAATTCATATGATGAAGAGGAACATTCTTCAAAAGGCATGGTGATCTTTCTCATCTGAGTAGGTCCTATTCAAAGATATGTCACGTGTTAGGTCTTAGACCTTCCTCTAGCATACAACATACTTCTGGGTTACCCATGGATCCACAAAATGTAGGAAATACCTTCCACATATCACCAATGCATTAAATTCCCTCACAACAGAATTGAGGTTACTATTCTGATAGATTCAACATACACTTGTAACAATCTTAAATAGGCTGAAAGCATGGTTCCCCACAACAAGGAATCTGTACGGAACCAAGAAAATGAGACTTCGAGACAAGCAATGCTAGATGCCTTTCAAAAGGAGATGAGTATAAAAGAGAGTGTAATGGGAGAGTATCGATTAGATGCCTCATGCTCAATGGCCAACTTACCCATATCACCTATCCTATGGAAATCCATCTTTAATTTTGACCAATTAGCACTTCTGCCCTAATAATTCATGAAGGCACTAACATGGTTAAAGAAAAAGTCCCTCTTGAATAAGAAAATGAGGAGAAAGTTATTTTATAATGGCTATACAAAGGCGAAGAAGATGAACAAGAGGTGAAATACGCTAAGCTTTCTCCTGAGAAATATGGTGTAGGTTATCAGCTCATGCAAAAAATGGTATATGATGGAAAAAGTCCTCTTAGAAAAGGTAAAGGCCTTCTTGAACCCATACATGTTGAATTCTTCAATCCTAATGACAAAACTGGAGTGGGCTATTATGAACAAAAGTTTACATCATCATCTGCAAGTGGTCTAGTGTTTGACAAAATTGGGGATTCTGATGATGAAGATGAGGATGTCATCCCTATAAATTATGAAAGGTTGTTACATATTCCTATAGATTAAGTGGAGGTACTTGAAGAACATCTTAGTAGACACGAGAAAAATAGCTCACCAAGAGCTGAACTAAATCAAGAAGGCTCTACTGAAGAACAAAACCCTAACTGGGGGCATCTTGTTAACATTAAACATGTCCTTGATCTACATAGATTCATTGACTCATCCATGGAAACTAGAGAGCCCAAATTTCCTTGCTTACCTCTATTAGATTATGGAGACCGCTCTCAGGCTACAGATACCCAAGTACCTATTCAAGCTGTGGACATCCAACCAAGATAGCCTATCTGACACAACTAACCTCAATCTAGATGAGATTGAAGGATAGGCTGCTAATGCAAGACGTCATAATGAAGAATCTCCCATGATCCTAGCTCAATACTTGGGGCGATCCTCCATTAGTAGAACTGACTCACATGAATATGAATGGGACCATTTTTATGATGCTACAATTGACATAGAGGTTGATGTGATCCATAAGTATGCTCCTATCTCCACTTTTGAGGTTGGAGGAATCTCTAACACACAACATGATTTAGAAACCATTCCAGAACATCTAGCTATTGAGCTTGTTGTGGTTCCTCCTTCTCAAGTTGTCTCTAAAGAAGAAGAGTCTCCTCTTAGAAGTCCTCCTATAGTTCTTCCACCTCAAAATCCTAACTCTAGAACTTTGGTTCATGCTCTCAGATCATGATGGTTCCTTTGCAAATATTCCTACACCAAAGAGAGGATGTTGAATGGGATCTTGATTGTCATTTTGGACCATGATGGGTAAATTCATAGAATACCTCTCGTAAATCCTCTATCAATCTCTCAACAAGTCACACTCGATAAAATTATAGGGAAGATAACTTTATTGACATATCCTTGGAAACTATGAATGATGACGATGATACCATGGTCTTTTCTCTTGAACCTATTGGTTTCCTACTCCTCATTTTCCCTGAGCTAATTGATTGGAATACTTCCAAGCTAGTAAACCTAACTTCCTTCTCTAATGAACATACCTTGTCCTATTACCTTAATGCTATTGAACCTTTGCCTTCTTCCACCAGTGAAATGAGTGACATAGTGTCAGTGGAAGATATCAAGTATCTTAGTCACAAAAACAAAAACAAAAACAACATACAATCTGATGGTGAAAACCACTATGTGATAGTATCAAACCCTAAAATAGTAAAACTAAATGAAGTATCCAATGGTGAAAACATCCGTGAGGCACCCACAGATGAGATACTTGATATCCTCCCTGAACATTTACATGAGAGATCATCACAAGCCTATACATGAGGTAAATTTGGACATAAAATATCTAAATCATACATCTAGCACAATCTTTGTCTAAAGAAAAGAAAAAATTCATCCATTTCTTTATCAAAAAGAAGATTAGCTTTGCATGGTCTATTTTGATATGCCAGGCTTGGATACAAACCTTATCATGCATCATTTATCTATTGCTCTAGGTATCAAACTAGTAAATAAAATATGAGAAAAATGCATCCGCATATCATATTACTGGTTAAGGCAGAGCTCAAAAAGTTACTCAAAGCCACATTTATTCGAGCCATAGACTATGCTGATTGGATATCCAAATTGTGCCTATATCCAAAGCTGACAAGTTAATACACATCTACATAGACTTTAGAGACCTAAACAAGGCTTTCCCTAAGGATGATTTCCCATTGCCTAACATTGACATGATTGTGGATCTCACTGTTGGTTACCAAAAGTATTCCTTGATGGATGGATTATCGGGATACAATCAAATCTGCATCACACCTGAAGATCAGGAAAAGACAAAATTTACTTGTGCATAGGGAACTTTCTATTGGAATGTCATGCCCTTCAATCTAAAAAATGCTAGTGTAACATACCAACGCACAATGACAATCATATTTCATGATATGACGCATAAAAATATGGAGGAATATGTGGATGACCCACTAGCTCAATTCAATGAAGCAATTCAAACTAAGGCTCAATTCAAAGAAGTACACTTTTGGGGTCACTTTCAACAAATTTCTTGGCTACATAGTCTCAGCACGAGGAATTGAAGTAGACCCAACAAAGGTCAAGGAAATAATGAAGATGCAACCCTCATAAAACATCAGTCAAATAAGGACATTACAAGGAAATATACATTCCATCAGGAGATTCATCTCACAACTAGATGACAAGGCACAACCCTTTAATAAGACCTTTCACAAAGGAGTCACATTCAATTGGAATGAGGATTGTGAAAAATATTTTCAATAGATCAAAGAATACCTGGCTAATCCTCCAGTGTTAGTGGCTCCTACTCCTGGTAAACCCTTATTTCTCTACATATCAACTACTGCTTCTTCTTTGGTGAGAATTACTCACACAACATGATGAAAAAGGATGAAAATGAAAAATTTATTATATCAGAAGAACTTTGGTGTCTTATGAACTAAACTACACAATGATTGAAAAAGCTTTTCTGGCAGTAGTGTTTGATTCTCACAAGTTCATGCACTATATGTTAGCATATTCTACACATCTGATAGCTAGAATTTATCCTCTCAAGTACTTACTGAGTAAGGAAACATTAATAGGATGATTGGCTAAATGGTTCATGATCTTTAGCGAATTTGATATCATCTATGTCAATCATAAGGAAAGCAAAGGACAAGTACTTGCTGATCATCTAGTAGAGGCACCATTAAAAGATACATGACCTATTGTGGTGGATTTTCCTTATGAATATATTCTACACTTGAATCAACATCCTTGGAAAATGTAATTTGATAGTTCATTCATATAATAGGGTGCAGGTGTTGGATTTTTGTTCATCTTCTTGCAAGGTTAAAAAATCCCTAAGGCATACAAAATGATATTCCCATGCACTAAGAATGTGGAATAATATGAAGGATTAGATAATAGACTCAAACTAACTATTGAAGGGAAGATCAAGGAATTTCATGTATACGATGACTGTCAGCTAGTGATCAACCAAGTCACTGATGAATAGAAAAATCAAGCTGAAAATCTCTTTCCATATAAATGCCTAGTTGATGATTTAAAGAAAGAATTTGTATTCATTACCTTCTAGTAGTTACCACGTACAAAGAATAGAGTAGTAGATGCCATGGCTACCTTAGCCTCAATGATACAACTCGAAGAGAACTAGTTTGTCTATGAATTCCTGGTGGAAGAACTCCCATTTCCTACTTATGATACACTTGATTCCCAAATTGTCTGCACCATCATTGCTTATGATACTTCTTGATATACCCAGATCTATGCTTACCTAAAAGACCAAACCATACCTAACTCTCTGTCCTGGAATGAAAAATGGAACCTCATTCAAAATACCTCTTGGTATCTCATCATCACAATTGAATTATTTAGGAGAAGTCTTGATGGTACTCTTCTTAGGTGTTTCGAGCGTGAGGAGTCTGAGAGAGCGCTTAGGGAAGTTCATGAGGGTATTTGTGGATCACACTCAAACAATTTTTCTTTGGAAAAAAAGATCCTTAGAGCCAGTTACTACTGGCCTACCATGGAAAATGATGTTGTCTAATTTTCTAAAACTTGTTAGAAATATCAGCTCCATGGGAACTTGATTCATGCTCCTTCTCGAGATCTATTACCTTTCATTACTCATTGGTTGTTTTAGTAATGGGCTTTTGATTTGGTGGGAAAAATTTATCCTTCATTGTCTACTGGACACAAATTCATCATTACAACTACTGAGTACTTTACCAAGTTGGTTGAAGTGGTACCCCTTATCAAAGAAACAAGAAAATAGGTAGCTATGTTTATCCTTAACTACATCATTTGTAGGTATGGAATCCCCTAGATTTTTACATATAATGGAGTTCAGTTCAATAAAAGTGACATTGATGAGCTCTACACTAAATTTCATATAACACATAATTCCTTCTCTATCTACTATCCTCAAAGGAATGGACAAGCAGAAGCCAAAAAAAAAAACAATACTAAAAATCCTACACTGAACGGTTAACAAGTTAGGAAGAGATTGACATTTTCAGATCAATTCAGCTCTATGGGCTTACTGAACAAGCATTATAATGCCAACATGAGCTACACCATTTTCATTGGTCTATAGCTATGAAGCAATCCTACAAATAGAAGTCGAGATACCTTCACTTAGGGTATCACTACATGGGCTTACCACAGATGATGATTATAGAATTTACTGACTTCAAGAGCTAGAACTACTGGATGGAATCATAAAGGTAGCATTTGACCATTTGAGGGTCTATCAAAAGAAAAAGTCCAAAGGCTACAACAAGAAATTTAATCATCAATAATTTCAGGTCGGTGATCTTGTTTTGAGAGAGAACCCAAATAATCAACAACATCAAGAAGAAAAGGGAAAATTTGAACCTAACTGGCTAGGTCCTTTTGTCATCACTTCAGTATTTGGTTATGGAGCTTATCTACTAGCTACTCTAGAAGGTGATGTTCTCAAAGAGCCTCTCAACACTCTTCACTTGAAATGATTCTACAACTAGACATTCTCCATCCTGTACAACAATTTACAATCCTGAAGAAAATTCTAAAAAGCATATGAAGTTGTGAAAAAATTCTAAAAAGCATATAATGTTCCTGAAAAAATTCTAAAAAGAACAAAAGTCCCCAAAAAATGATCATCCTGGTGAAAACCTGGAAACAGGTGCCTTGATGTATCCACAAAAAAATCAAATGTAAAAAAAATACAAAAAAAAAAAATTCAGAAAAAGAGAAAAAGTGCCTTGGTGAAAACCTGAAAACAGGCACCTTGGTAGAAAAATTAAAATAATCGCAAGTGGTGAAAACTTGGTGAACATGCATCACTTGTAATCAATGCTCCATATATCAACACATGGCTGAGATCTTGTGCTCTCATCTCATTTCCGCTTTCCGTCTCCCTTGTGTTGTCATGGGCTAGAACTAGTCTTAGTCTTGTCCTCAGTTCTTATCTATCACCTGGAAGAAATGGTATGCCTATCTACGTTGTTCACACTTGATTGATCTCTTGAGCTTAAAATGAGTTAGTTTATCAGTCCTTCCCGATGAAAAATTTACCACTGACACTACTTGGTTGCTTCTCAACACCCCAATCCTACAGTGTTTCTTAACACTACCAATCTGGACATCACTTTGTTTCTCAACACATATCGAATCTTGCACTATCTACTACATGCTTGCACTTTGACACAAGCTCAAAGGTGTTTCTTAACACCCAACACAAGCTACACCTTAGAAAACTAAAAATGACTAAGATATGTTGAACTATTTTCTTGTGTGATGTCTGTTATCATTGATTTTTTCTTGGTATGTCTTCTAAGGTTTCTCAACGATGCCTACTTGACTAGAGATTCACAACTGGGGCATAACAATGTTTTCTTTGATTTTTTCTTGTGGTGTGATTTCAATGATCCTAAGTGGATTGATAAAATGGGTGTATATGGTAAGAGCCTCCATCACGATTGGAATGCCACACATACCTCAAACCTCTTTATTTGGACACATAGGTGAGGTTGGAATTATCTCCTTGTCTGTTTCTTGTGTGTAGTACATACGATGACATCCTTGGTTATCTTGGCAGCTTGTGCCTTGATATAGGTGTTATTCTACAACAATAAACTGGAAACTGTGTTTAGGTCATCTTGACAACCATGCCTCGATGCTTAAATGTGTTTCATACATCTTATTTGATATGGTTTTATTCATATCTTCATGGTCTCTTTTTCACCAGTGAAGGTTGTATTGACCTCCAATGTCTCAAATGCTCAAATGATGATAAATGAATGACAACAAGATCGGTGACTTGACTCATCTCTTAGGCTGCATTTTCATTCTAGGGATGCATTTTAGGTGTTCTTTTCTGGTTCCCTTGAGCTATCATTCCTTTCTCTCCACCGAAGCATTCAACTGCAACATATTCTATTGACTTTGACTAGTAACTACACAAACCAAGGAAAATAGTGATACATCAGAATGGACATGATATTAAAGAAAAAGCAACATTACTATCTACATCTACACTATGCAGTATCGGTGGCAACAAATGAAATAAAGATATGTGGATCAACATCATATAAGTAGCACGAGATATATGTACATCAAGGACATAAAAGGAAACAACAATTAAAGCATACATGAGCATACACATAGATCAACACATAAGCATCAAGAGATAACAACTATGAATTAGAATATCCCGCAATATATATATATATATATATATATATATATATATATATATATATATATATATATATATATATATATATATATATATATATATATATATATATATATATATATATATATATATATATATATATATATATATATATATATATATATATATATATATATATATATATATATATATATATATATAATCTAAAAAATCAATGTATCGAATACAAAAATGGTGCATCCTCGATGTAGATATCTCAAATAATGTACATCAAAATATCAGAGAAAGGGATAAGACAAGAGAAGGGGAATAAGTACTGACTCTCTCCCTTCGCCTAATCTCAAGGTGGAGGAGGAGGGGCATTTTCCCTTGCTGGAGCTAGTACCAATACAACTCCCTTAGAATGGGCATCAAACTATGAATATGAGGATGCTCTCACACTAGTTGGCACTGCCCCAATGAATAATACATAATAATAAGTTACACGAGAGGCCTGATATGTGGCCGTTTGCTATAGTTGATTCCATACCACTCTAGAGCTCATGAATTTGATGATCTCTATCTCTCTCCACCAGTTTTAGTTGTGCCTCAACCACTACTCTCTATGTCTTGGCCTCTACCAAATCTTCTCTGAGTTTTTCTATCACCTCCCTAGCACTACCTTGTACTCCCTTGGCCCTAGGTGCCTTAGTAGGTGGAGCCTATACTTATTTCTCCTAATTCTTGTCCCCAAAATCATCCCCCACCAACTTGCCCTTCCTGTCTCTCCAAAGGAGGTGTCCTTTGTTCACCTTCCTTCTGACTAATCTCTCTCCATCATCCTCCTCTATATCCTCCTTTGCTGCCATTGCCACCCCCACTGCCTCCAAAGACCCTCTCTCCCCCCTAGGCATCTGCTGACTTGATACATATTTGTGGCTAGTGATGGTCCCTTCAGATCCCTGTGGCCTCCCACCCTGTCTCCTAGCAGTGCCTCCCCTCTACGAATCATCGATGGGATCATCCTCAATAGGTTGGGTGCTCTCTTCATTAGATCTGTAAAGAGAGGGAAGCGATGATCGATGCAATGATGTCTAAATGTTGGATTCACCCTTGCATTTATAATGGATGAGAGGTAATCCCAGTCCAACCCAACTAAATCTCACAACATCATGAACTATGATGACATATACAGGTTGTCACCCCCAATCACCCTCCTCATCAGCATATCGGGCACATGCAACAAACTTAGTAGTTGCGTCTTGACGTTGCCCAAACTAGCGCCATATACGGCTAACGCTAAATTACTCCACTATGGGAGCACTCCTGCAAGACAGATGTTAAACATGAGAAATCAACATACAAGGATATATCAAGAAAGAAGGATAGTATTAATAATGCATCAAAAATTAAAAAGGATTCACCTGCTAATCAATGGCCTATTACTGAACATAAAGGAAAAATCTCTAGCAGAGCCTGTACACCTCTTGTAGCCTATATATGGCTGCCATACTATTGTTGTTATATCATCTAACTGATGACGTCGAAATGCAGTCTTTCCTGAATTAGGCTGATGGATGTAACCTGTGTAGAAAACAATATATGGCATACCCACTCCTCGGGTAGCCTATGTAATAGGGTGTGCAATGAGAATGTGCTCCCATGCCCAGATCTGTAGAACAACTTCGGCCACCATGCTCCTCCCGCATCGGTAGACAATCTCATGTAGCTCGTAGTACATGTGACAAAGTAAGTAGGAACCCCAACTGAATCTGTGCAGCCTCATCAACATGTCATAAAGTATGCAACCCCATCCACATTGGAAGCCCTACTGGCTTCGATCAAGGACTGCCACACAACCTATTAGTCCTACTAGAATGCACGCCAATGGTTACTCCTACCCGTACTGCAAGATCATATAGTCCCATGTGATATGTCAATCCATGATCATGTCATCAACGAAGATCCTCCTCATAGATACGATGCCCTCTACAGGATCCTGATCATAATAAACTAACTCACCAATAATCGACAGGTGAAAGATATGATACAAATCCTCAGGGCTCACTATGATCTCACCCTTCAATAGATGGAATATGTTATGCTCTGAGTGGAAGAACTCTTCCAAAGCTATGAGTAATCCATGGTTCACATGGATATTAGGGAGTGTCAAGAGCTTACCTAGCCCGCACTAATCAAGCATGGCTAGGTCATCAGGAGAAAGCAATCAAGCCAACCAAAGTGCATGTGGGTATGTACATCAGAAGATCAGATCAGGAAGATGAATTTGCAACAAGGAAAACAAGGAAAAGCATCAGTAATCAGTAACAATCAAACACCAAGCTATCATAAATCATGTAAAACAAAGCTACGATGCTACAACAAAAGACAAAAAAATTACTACAAAGGAAAAAAATTGATTTTTAGCCCGTACGATGAAACAAGATGACCCACATATATCATATAATGAAACTCAACAAAGGAGATGATATGATTTTTCAATACAATACAGTTCCTCGTATCGTACAGTATGAGGGTATCTCTTGTATGATAAAACTATGAACTGAAGAGGATACATATTTTATAACCAGTTTATCATATGATAAACCTCAAAGAGGTATGCAATACGATTCTTGTATCATACGATAAACTATAATAGAAACCCAAGATGTGACTAAAATCAAGAAAATCTAACAAAAAATGACCAAATCACAAGAAAAGATTGGTTACTTACTACTACACTGTATGCTCGAGGCCGGTTGTGACATATTTACAACTTGAATTGGTGATTTTGGACATAAATCAATATTTTAATCACTCTGGAAGGCTCTGGGCTAGCAAAATCAACTGTAGCAAATGATTTGAAAATGACCCCTCTAGGCCCCTTTTATAGATTTTGACCTAATTTTCAAAGTGCTCAGAATCTTGCAAAATTGTACCCCTAGCTGATTTTGACGTTCTAAATCCATTTTCATGATCAAAATTGAAATTTAAGATCATTTAATTTGTCAAATTGCAAAGGCAACCTTTCTTGGTCAAACATAGTTAATCGCTGATGCTATCACTTCCTGCTTGCTTTCGCCTTCACTTCTTGCACCTCTGAGGTCAATCTTATGAAAATTCATCGAATCCAAGTAATTTTATACTTGTCAAAATTCTTCAAACTTGGTCAAACTTTTGTCAAATCTAGTCAACAAGATCTCCAAACAACTCCAAACATGCTGATAACCTGTTTCAAGCTTTAATCTCTCTGCCTCATTTTGATTTCAATTATGAGGGGGCATGAAAATATAGAAAATCTTCTTCTGCAATCAATCCTAACTAGAAAATAAATTCAAGATTCCTCGCTTCGGGCATCTCATCATCTAGAATTATATCAAGTTTAGATCCTCTGCATCTCTCTGAAAGAGTGATCTTATCACTTCATATCAGGTCACTTAAATATATGCACATCTATTTGATCTCTTGGGGCATGCTAGGTTTATAAGGACCCATATCAATCTAACATCATTCCTGGGGCATATTAGGTTCATTAGGACTCATATCAATTTGGTATTATCTCTCAATCAGTTGATTGGCCTTCCTCAGAATCCTTGTAGAAGAAGTTATCTCAAAATATTTGACAGATATTCAATCTCATCGCTTCATATCAGGATGGATACTATGGTCTCTCTCATCAGTCTTCGCTCAATCATGTCTGGAGATGATATCTCTTTATCAATTTTTGTTCGATCAAGTTCGCAGTCGGTTCTCCTTATCAGAAATAGTCTCATCGCTTCACATCAGGCTGTTCTCTGATTTAGCTTCAATCTATTATTTGAATCAACATGTTTCTCGTACACGGATTCAAAGAGGGGAAAATATAATCACCTAAAATTTGTCTAATAGAACCTAAGCCCCCAATTTCAATTAAATTGCCTTAAAACAATTTCTAAAATTCAAAGGCATAATTACTAGACATAATTATGTAAGCAACATGATTAATCCCCCTTGCATAATTAAATTATTTCTAAAAATCAAGCACAAATCATTTATAAAATTTGAAAAATCATTTAATTGTCAAAACTTACTTTTAATATAAAGTCCTAGCAGTTTTATTAAAAAGAACACTTTTGTGCAACTTAATTTTGATTACTTGACAATTTAAAAAGGGATTTTCTATTTTGTCTTATTCTCCCATCAAGCTTTACCAATTAAAATTCTTGAATCCTTTCACATGGATTGATCTCTCTCACCACTCATCTCTACCTAACATCTTTTGCCTCTTAATCTCCACCCTCCATTCTTGAGGCAATTCCTTTAAAAGGAAGCTCTTCCTTGGATCAAGGGTTCCATCTTGATCATTTTCATTGAAGTCCACTCTCTTGCATTCTAAGGTCCCAATCTTGATCATTTGCATCTTAAGAAGATTCTTGCATTCTTGCATTCTAGAGTTAGTCTTGCTATTTTGAATTCTTAGTTCTTAGTTTTTCATAGCTCTCTTGCATTGTTAATCTAGTTTACTTTCTTGCATTGTTTATCATATCATAGTTTCTTGCACTCTCATTCTAGAATACTAGTTGCTTTGCATCCATTCTAGCTTAGCTCTCTCATTCTAGCATTATTCTTGCATTCTAGCATCATGTCTAGATTTTCATTGCATTTGAATCTTCCATTTTGGAGTATTCAAGTCACTAATCCTTCATGCCAATCTAATGAGCATTATGAGACGGATTAAACTCACTTCAACTAGGAAGCAATAAACCACTTTTGAGGATTTAGTTGGTTCATTTGATATGGACTCCTATAGCTCAATTCTTGAGCTAATGGTTTATTGAGTGTTGGTTGCATTCCAATTTGATACTAATATTTAACCACATAGAACCATATTGCATCAGTATGAACAATCCAATGGTAGATCAAATATATGATGATGAAATTGTTGAAGATTCATCTCATGAACAATCAAAATTCTAGGTATCTATCTACATGGATGAAGAATGTCAAGAAAAGCTCTATGCTGAAAAGGGCACTATTGAAAATGGTTCTTCATGTGCGAAAGATGTCCCTTGTATAATTGTTTGCAGATTGGAAGAATATACTAACAAAATCAAGGAAGAAGAACCGCAAGGAGAATTTGATAGTGATAAATTTTTTACACAAGAATATTTGAAGACTCATGAAGGTTCTTGTACACAGATGAGGTGGACTTCCTCAACATTTCTATGGTAGCATGGAGTTTCAGTCCCACGAGGTACACACATCTTTGTTCCAAACCTTATAAGAGTTATAAAAAGATGTTGATAATAAAGATATCTTGCTAGCTGCTTGTCAAACAAGCTCTAATGTCTTCAAAGAGAGTAAATTTACACTCATAGATAGTGTAATATCAAAAAATAAGATTGTTAGTGAGATAATGCAGGAAGATAAAAAAAGATAGCGTTGAAATGCATCATTCATCCACGATGGACAACAATAATAAGTCAAAGATCCTTGTTAATGAAGGGATAAATCATTTTCCAATTCTCATGAAGAATCTTCAGATTACAAAGAGGAACAAAGGAAAGGAAGTCACTTTCCTTTTAATGAAATTATTTCAAAACACACAAAGGATGGCAAGGAAGGGGAAGAAATGAAAAAAAAGGTCCCATAGAAATGTACACTGATCAAGAAAAGAGTACAAGTAAAATCTCACAAGTGCCTTCATTTTCTTCAAGACAATTTAATTTTTTTCCTCTAAGAGTATTGATGAGATTTCAGCTAATGACATTTCTAAAATGAAAATTGAGGATTGTCTTGATGATAAATCTAAAAATCTGAATTTATCAATGGGAGTTGTAATGAAAAACTCTTGGAAGGAGAAATAAAGAAATGCCCATTTTTTGAATCTCTATCTTCGAAAGGCATGTCTTCAAAATTTGTATCATGTGAAACACAAAACTACGATTTAGAAGACAAGTTGAAGAATATCCATTCATATTCAAATAGTGTCCTGTTTCAAGTGGATATGGGAAAATTTCAAATGATGAGGAAGTTTGTTTGAATTCTACAAATTTTTTTGATGCTTGTATTTCTATGGAAAGTTTCTCGGCTATCTTTGAAGAGCCAGATTTAATGTTGGAACTAGCACATGGGTTCCCTCATAAAAAACTTTACGAAGGCTACCTAATTCTTGGATCAATTTGTCTCAATTATCAACATTTTCAAATCAGAGGTGTTGAATATGTCGATAAAAAGACAAAAATTATCACATAGGAAGACTCAAAAATCTATAATGAGAAGTGGCTTTTTGGCTGAGAGTATGTTTACAGGTTATTATTGAATGCTAGCAGTCTAAAACTCAACATTGATGAGTTCTCTATGTGGCCATTGTTCTTATGAAAATTGTCTGGTCACAGTCCATTACTTCGGGAGGGCTCATAAATTTCCCAGCTAGTGGATGTTTTTGTATAATTTATCTGGGGCTTTCCTAAGGTAAGGGGCTTCTTTCCCTATTTCTTTTGTAAATAAAATTTTGGTGTGTTGCAGGTTGTAGAAATTTTTGGCTTGCCCATTTTTGTTGTGCCTTGCTCCCTTCCAACCTCCGTACAAGAGATAATTTGATGATGCTTCTTTAATTTTTTTCCCAATGGACTAGACACTGATCATTGCCAAAGATTCTAGAGTTCTCTTCTTTTTTCAAGAAAAAATCATCCCTAATCAAAGCCATTTGTTGCCCAATTTTTGACCCCTATTTTAAATTGCCAACATTTGAAATTTTTCCAAGTCCTCTCATTGTCAGGATTTTGGGAAATAGGTTCATGTTGGGATTTTGGGAAATAGGTTCTTATTGGGACTTCAGGAAATAGGTCTCTAAGTGCTAGGATTTTCAAAGAATTGGTTGCCCATTGAACATTCAGGATTTGGATACATTCGGGATGTCGTGAAAATTATTTCTCGTGTTTGGTCAATTAAATCTTCATCCTTTAGTCTTGAGTCTCATCAAAATCTGACGTATTAGTGGCAAGTTTAAACTTCAGAGAAACACTAAATGCTCTATTACGGAGAATTGATGCCCAGGATGCTAAGGTGATCGAACATGGAAGCATAGTAAGGGGATTCATGAAATCTCGAAAGTAAGGTTGAGTCCCACATAGTCCAAAATCATAATTGTTCTAAAGGAGATAAATCATCGGGATCCAAGTGATAAATGATAGAAGACCTGCTACATCACCAAAATTCTTTGATCATAAGGAAAACACTTGGAGTACAACATGCATCAAAAAATGGAGGAAGAAAGTGCAATTCCCAAAATTCTGAAGGGTGGAGCTCGTGGAGATTAGCTTCGGACATTGGCTAATGGAAGGACAATTAAAAATGTTAAAATATAGTGGGTCTTGCAGATGTGTGGGGAGAGTTTTCAAGTTCTGAAAGAATGCCTACAATGTTTCAAAACTCAAAAATTGATATCAGAACTACAAAGTGCAGTGGCAGAAGTAGAATGAAAAGAGCCCAAAATTAGAATGTTGGCTTGAGTTCCCACTAATGATATTGGAATCCGTGAATACATACAATATTGGATAAATCTCATCGGTATTATACAATAACATGAACCTCATTATGTATTCGAACAAAGAATTAAAGGAGCATCTATAATTTTTAAAGTCTATCATATTGGTGACAAGATGAAGATTCTCTCAACTGTACTATGCACATGTCATTGTGACACTTCAGCAATACAAATCTAGCCACAGGGCCTCCACATATGCATTGGTTGATAAAGATAAAGACGCTAAGTCTACATAACTGTTATCATACTTATTCTTCTATTTTTTCACTTTTCTTATAGTGACATCTATCATGAGACTATTTTAATTAATTTTCAAGAACTATTGTTGTAACCGTAATGGAAGACAAAGGGACTAATTATATCTCTATTGAACATTTTTTTGGGATTGCCAATTTTTGGCTAGATTTGCCCTTGTCGCTGGGACGACTAAGAGAGACTCTAATTTTGAGTCATGGTTGTTGTTCATTAAAATTATATTATTTTCCTTTACTATGGGATGGGTGAATATATGATGATTCAATAAATTAGTCATTGATGTCAAACTGTGTTTTTGAATCTGTGATTAAAGGGTGATTTGAGAGTCATCATTTATTATTTTCTTCTATTATATTCACATTGTTCAACAGATTTATATCACTTGTGGGTACACTGCACATATAATCTTCATGGTCGTGGAGGTGCATTTGCATAAATAATTATGGTGATTTCACTATGTTTTGGTTTTCATGGTCGTGAGAATTGAGGCACATCCATAGAAATTAGTTACATTATTTTGATTGCATATCTGTTCGTGAATGTCTCATAGTGATGAACATTCATTTGAAGCCTCTTCTGCTCTTTGGTTAAGAGCATGTACCCCATCTTTATTGAAAAATAATAAAAATATATTCATTGAATATCTATTCTAAGGAGTTGTACCTGTAAATTTAGAGATTGAGCTGATCGAAAGTTCTTTCAGCTGTTCATTAATAGAAAGGTCTTGTGAGGGTTTGGATCAATATTATTAAAGACCAATCTATTAACTAACACCTTAGACACTGGATTAACCTAGCTAATCCCATTAATGAGCTTAAAATTGTTGAACATTGGTTGTAAGATCTACAGGTAAGAAGCCCCACTATTTCACCAAGGTCAAGGTAACAACTCTCCATTGAGAACCACTATAGAGAGTGACCCCATGGGACTTGAACTTTGGTTGTAGGCACTAAAAATAAGAGGCCCCACCATTTCACCAAAGGGCCAAGCCCTAAACAAAATGTATATTAATATGTAATATTAAATATAAATATTATCATGGTAGTGGATTGCTCCTTTCAATTAGGTTATCTTTCATTGCAACAAAATGAACAAATTACAATCATAAATGAACAAGTTTAATAGTGACTTGTTATAATTAAGTAAGTTTACATGTATGTCAAGGGTATAACTTTAGTGGACATTCATAGTTGTTCGACCATATGAATGAAAGAATAATTGGATGATGTCTCAGGAAGTATGACAATTGCAATATACACTACTACATACCAACACCAACAAAGCAATACAAGAAAGAGTAAATTCTTATTGCAAACCATCAAGTTCAATAAGTTGTTCTAGATTACAACTAAGTATATACTAGACTAATACAACTACCATATTTTCAAATTTGCATTTAATCATTTGAGCCCAACTTTAAAATTATAGAAATTTCTCACAACATTTTTAAGATATTTAATTTGATTGAAAACACACACAACCATATATTTTATAGAATGAATATAAGATTTGAACATTAATGAACTCTTCTCCCACACTAAATGGATAACACATGACACCTCTTCAAAAGATCAAGTTGGTTCTACTTTTATGAACATCATTGCTTGCTTCATATTATTTTTTATATGAGTAATTTCTATTCAATGTGAACCATACAATCCTAAGTAGATAGAATTAATCTAGTTGGAAGGTCTTCAATTGTCAAAAGGGCATGCTAGTGCTACCACAATCTAATAGTCATGAGAGATGTGCGATAAGATCATGTCATCAAGTACACTACACATAGTAGAGTAGGTTTCATAGTAAATCATGTTTAAAATAATCATGTTCAGTGAGATGTTCTCAACCATTGAGATTAAATACAACTACACCTTCTTACAACAAAAAAATTGACATAAACTATTGTTACCTATATATATATCCTTCCTATCTTCTATCTCTCTCACCACCTCTATCTTTCCAAAGTTATACATATCTCCCCATCTCTCCTATATTCTATATCTCTTCCTCTCCTAATATTGTTATCACTCCTTTCTATATTTCTCTATTTCTTCTCTCTCATCTCTCTCTATATCCCTCTCCATTTGTCTCACTTATACACACACACACACATTATCTATTTCTTCCTCCACATATTTATCTCTATCTCTTTGTCTTTATCCCTCTTTCCATTCCCCCCCCTTCCCCCCTCTCTCTATCTGTATTTCTCTATTTTTTTAATCTCTATCTCTTGAATCCTATCCTTGTATATTTCTCTATATCACCATATGCATCTCTCTCTTTCTCCATTTACATATATTTCTCTTCTTCCTCTCCCTCAATTTTTATCTTTACCTATATCTTCTTTCTCCCCCTCGCCTCCCCTCGCCTCCCCTCCCCTCTCCCTCTATTTCAATCATATTTAGATCTTTATATACTTCATAATTGTATGAAAAAATAGACCAATTTTATTTTAATTTATCTTCTAAACTCTTCAACGTACCCATTGCACAAAGGTGCAATTCCTAGTTCTAATTCTGTATTCAAACGCTAGTAGTGATCCTTTGTGTATAAAGGGTATTTCTACAATAGAACAGCACCCTACAAGAATAGACTACCGGTCTTAGTTAGAAGTTTAACCATTAGTCTTTAGCCTTACTAGGTATCTCTCTCTATATATACTTCGCTTACCGATTTGTTAAAAGTATTGTCAGGTCTGGAAGAAACTGCATGAAAGCCCGGTTAAAAAGAATGAGGCGGTTTGATACAAGCTGTCACTTCCAACAACTGCCAAGAGTCACAGTGATAATGGATATATCGCCATCTGGATCATTTCACGACAAGGTTTGCCGCTTCTTCTCCAAACAGAACACCCCATAACTTCACTTCTCAAGCTAAATTTCAACTGCAGTTTTTCTTAACGCTCGCTATCCATGGAGAATCGAAATTTCAGACCCATATCTTTACTTATAATCTTATCACTATTCTTTCATTGGGCGCTTGCCCACAATGACTTCATTTCTCAAGTGACTGATCAAATTGACGAAAACAGTTACTGGAATTTCAGGTTTCTCTTCGACAAATTTATAGCTGAACATGGTAAAGTGTATGGCGGGGTAGAAGAGTATGGGATGAGGATGAGAATATTCGAGAAGAATTTGATGAGGGCAATGGAGAACCAGGTGTTGGATCCCACTGCCGTCCATGGGATAACGCCGTTTTCTGATCTGACGGAGGAGGAGTTTGAATCTCGTTACACGGGTTTGCTGAATGTTCCCCCTAATTTCATGAATGGCTCGCCTGCCCCTGAGATTTTGCCTGTGGATGATTTGCCTGCGAATTTTGATTGGAGAGAGAAGGCTGCTGTGTCCGAGGTCAAAATGCAGGTGGGTATTCATTAATTTAGTTTCTTAGCCTCAAGAACTTTAGTTTTGGGCTTCTGTACTCTCTTTGAAACATCGATATAATCTGTTTTTATTCATTTAATTGGAAGAATTTTGAGGTTGAAATCAGTATATTGACTGCCTGTCTTATTTAAAAAAAATTGCCCAAAAATATAGAACCTGCTATCAGTAAATGAAGGTTTTTCAAATTCAAACTGAAAATTGTTCTCTTTTCAAGTATATCCCTTAAACAATGAATCGCATGAATAGGAAATTCTGAAATATTTTGTTGGTTTTGAAATTTGAAAACATTTTCCAATATCTCTTTATGTATAGAGAGAATTTCTAGAAATGATATCGATTACTTTCTTTGATGTGCCAAATGCTGTGTAAAACTGCTTTCGGCTTTCTGAATGATGAGTCTCCTTGAGGTCTCTTCTTAATTTTTCTCTTTTTATGAGTTTGTTAAGCTGATAATGGCGGTTGGATAAGTCTACAGCCCCATTGAGAGTTGTTACCTTGTTTTTCTCAGTGGGTGCTCCTACGAAAATTTAGGAGCCTTTAGCAGTGAGTTAGTATGATGGTTTTCTTTTTCTCAGCAGTAGGTGCAGAGAAACTACAACAGAACATATCAATAAACATCTTTTCTTCAAAATCCATTGGATTGAATTAAAAAAAAATAGCAAATAATTTCCCTGGTTCCATTGGGAAAAAATATGACGTCTGTAGCAGAATCTTAAGCAGCAACAAACAAATAAATGATCTTGTCTTTCAATATTGAGCTAAGTTAATTTTATACAAGTTTGAGCTAAGTTAGTTTATTACAGCATACAGAGTCCCCTGTTTTAGTAAACGCTGGCACAATTCCCATTTATAGGATCAAGGTTAAGGCTTTCCTCGTGGATTTGATAATCATGATGTAATCAGGTATATGAGGGCTTCAAATCTATCTGATTGTTATCCTTGCAAGGGTTCAGTTTGGAATGGTTCATAATTTTAGTAGTGCAACCAATGATGGCATTGATCTCATGTCCCCAGTTTTTTTTTACTCTAAACTTGTCTTCATAAATATTTGATACAGAGACAATTGTCTCATTCTCTTTGCTGCTTCTATGAAGTTAAGAGTTGAAACATTTCTTCGAGCCTGACATCAATAAATAGTAGGCGACTAGATCTGTTAAGAAAAGATTGCACATTGAGCATAATTCCTATTTCCTTCCCTTGTTATCTGCAGTTCTAGTATTCCAATGCCATGCCATTTCTTGGGGTGTCTGATATTTTCTTCCCTTTTAGGTGTAAGTGGTTGCCTCTTAAAATTGAAAAGATCAGTGCTCTAATTTCATTTATCATATCTGGTTAATAAATGCCAGCAGAGGAAACCAGAAGTCCCCCTCAATTATGCCACTGTCCATGAGTGATAAGAACATAATCAAATTCAAGAAACTGAATTATGACTAGTCGGCATGTGATTTCAACATGGACGAATCTGCAGATTAATTCTCCTTCACTGCAACTATTATCATACCCACATGGAAGCTAGTCGAAGTTTCTTGATTATGTGATGCATTCTTCTTGGACACAACTATTACTTTGGTCAAACTGAAGCATTAGCCAGAGGGTTATTTCTAGGATTGTCTTTACAGTATTTTGTTGCATGTTATTACATTTGATCATGTTGACACAAGCATGGTGGCAGGGAACTTGTGGTTCATGTTGGGCGTTCAGTACCACAGGAGTTATTGAAGGAGCAAACTTTCTTGCCACTGGAAAGCTTTTAAGCCTCAGCGAGCAGCAACTCATTGATTGTGATCACGAGGTGAAATGTGTAGTTCCTGCACTTGCAAGCCTTCTTTCATGGCCATTTTGTGATTGGATTCTGAAGCACTTGTAGAAAGACATAGTTTCTAATGTACAACATTTGCTATTCGAACAGTGTGATCCTCAGAACAAACAGGCTTGTGATAATGGTTGCAATGGGGGATTAATGACAAATGCATACAATTATCTTATTGAAGCTGGAGGCATAGAGGAAGAGAAAACCTATCCATACACTGGAGCTCCAGGAGAATGCAAATTCAGACCTGAAATGGTAGCTGTGCAAGTCCAAAATTTCACCAATGTCCCTCTTGATGAAAACCAAATTGCTGCTAACCTAGTAAAGCATGGACCTTTGGCTGGTATGTACATATCTTTTCCTATCTTAGATCAATGTTAAGATTTCAGTATTTTGCCTCAATCTATCTATTCTCCATTCTATTTTCCTTCCTCACTTTCACATTAGTGTTTTTGGGAGTAAATCTAATGCCTATTTTCCTCAGGTGCTCTCATTGTTTTCACTAGGAGATAATGGTGGAACATAATACAATGCACTTCCAAGATTTTGCACATTTCATCATGTTATTAGGGTAAGATCTTTTTTCAGGTTCCCTCCTGACAAGTGACATTTTTTTGCAGTTGGGTTGAATGCAGCATTCATGCAAACATACATTGGAGGAGTTTCTTGTCCTCTGATTTGTAGCAAACGGTTCGTAAATCATGGGGTATTGCTGGTTGGATATGGAGAAAGAGGGTTCACGCCATTAAGGTTGGGTTACAGACCTTACTGGATCATAAAGAACTCATGGGGTAAACGGTGGGGAGAACATGGCTATTACAAGCTTTGTCGTGGGTATGGTGAATGTGGGATGAATACAATGGTTTCTGCAGTAATAGCAACACGATGAACATGATAGTTTCTGAATAAAATGTTGTATATATTCTAGATAGGGGATTCTGTAACACATAATATTTATATGCTATTGCCTTGAACTTGATTTTTGACAGACTTGTTTTGTATAAGCTAATAAAGTTTGTAATCCAATATTTGTTTTATTGTAAGGCTTCACTTCAATGGATAGCATATCAATTAATCTAGATAACCAGTGGGGGGTAAAATATTGAAATATTCAATAATTAAATCCTGAGTTACTTCTCTAATACCGACTTGACTGAATAAATTTGACGAGGCACTGAAATTTATTGTCTTTTTTTTCTTTTTAAAAAAAGTTGCAGATCTGTGTTGATTTTGGAGGTGCAAATCTATTCCTGTGGCTTAGATCTGATCTAAAACACTCTACACTTATAGCTTGATGAAATTTCCGAAGTATTCACAAATACCTTGTGGAGGTTGTCAGATTGCTAGGATCAAAGATCAAGTTCTGTGGGATGATGCATACCGTATTACGAATCCTTTAACGAGGCCATTAACAACTGTACTTATCAAAGACTTTTGGAAAACAGTATTTATCTCTTGCAAAGTTAAGATGATTTATTATTTATTCTTTTTGAAATAATGAATTATTGGCATTCTGATTTGTTGAGAAAGTCTCATCTTCACTAGAATTTGCTTATGTAAAGAAAATATTTATCTGATACCTAAGTTAACAGATTACAAAATTTTAAAAAATAAAAAATAAAATCGCATATGGGGCATGCATAAAAAAGTTATAAATCACACATTCACATACCATTTATTTGGATTTATTCATTATGATTTATAAGAAATCATTCAATTTATTTGGATCTAATTTTTCAAAAGTTTATTTGTTTGGATCTAAATTTTCAAAGGTTTCAAAGGTCTGACAGATCAGGAGTTTGTCCATTACTATACAAGCCTTGTCTTTCACTCTTAAAATTTAAAATAAGGAAATGATGCACAATTATTTAGTTATCTAATTAATACTGAAAAAATAAAAAATAAAAAATAAGAATTTATAAAAATAAATAAAAATAGATCATAAAGAACTCTAATTAAAAAAGTCTAGAAAATCGGATCTATTATTTTCTATTTAATTTTCAAAATGAAATTATTTAATTACAACATTTTAAAAATAATAATGAAACCTTAAAAAATAACTATTTATAATTTTTTTTATTTTCCTTGTTGAAAAATAAAGCACCCCTATTAGTTATGGAAGTATTTCAAAGTAGGAACATAAAAGAGCACCCTTGGAAGAGCACCCCTATTAGTTATGGAAGTATTGCAAAGTAGGAACATAAAAGAAACAAGTGCCACGTAGTGGCTAGTACTAGTTAGTACTTGCCTAGTTTTAATTATATTACATATAATTTAAAAAAATTTAAACTAAATAATTCTTCAAATTTATTTAATATATTATTAGATTAGGTTAAATATTTAATGTATATTTAGTTAAATATATTATTAAGTTAAATTTGAATATATTATTAGGTCAGGTTAAATATCTAGCTTTAACCCTAACCAAACACTAACCTAAATCACAATTCAACCCTAAACTTAACCTTTGAATATATTTCAAACCAAAACAATAATTTAAATTCTAACTTTAATCTAAATCCTAATGTAAACCTTAATCCTAATTTTGAATACCATGCAAATTTTAACACTTAGCATAATTCTAACCATAATACTAAATCGTAACTTTAATCCTAAATTTAATTTTTACCATACTCTAAACCCTAACCTCATCCTTAACTATTTAACTATATTTCTAACCTAAGAATGACCCTAAATCTAACTATATATCATCAACCCAAAACCTAATCCTAACTCTAATCATGAATCAAACCCTAACCTCAACTGTAATATTTATCTTAACCCTCACTCTAATCTTAATCCTAACAAAACCCTAATATGAACCCTAACTAAAACCTAATCCAAACACTAACCCTAACCCTAACCCTAAACAAAATATAAACCATAACACTAAACCTAACCCTAACTATAATCCTAACTCTAACCATAACCGTAACCGTAACCATAACCACAACCTAAACTCTAACCCTAACCATAACTCAAATATATCTTAGGATCACTAATCGGTGCGTAATACAATTAGGGTTAGAAAAAGTAATTATATTATATTAAATTCTATTTTAAAAATTAATTATATTATATAATTATTTATCAATTTATTCAATGCGCTCCACGTGCTCCGACTACTACTAGCTAATATATACTATATATTTAAATACGCCGAGATGTATCGAGGCGTTTAATTTTTTCATCATTCAACTTAAATAAAAATTTAAGTTTGAAAAAATTCAACGCCTCGATACATCTCAGTGTATTTAAATATAGAGTATATATTAGCTAGTTTTAATTATATTAGCATATAATTTAAAAAAATTTAAACCAAATAATTCTTCAAATTTATTTAATATATTATTAGGTTAGGTTAAATATTTAATGTATAGTCAGTTGTAATTTTAATTATATTAGCATATAATTAAAAAAAATTTAAACTAAATAATTCTTCAAATTATATATATATATATATATATATATATATATATATATATATAGGTAAGCGCTTTTTGACTGGAGCTTTCAACCAGTGGGATCACATTAAGGGGGATCCCATCCTTGGTGAATTTGTGGTTGCCGAGGCATCAATGCCTCCTAGATACATCTATATTTATAATGCCTCACTACTCTCCTTATCACTCCAATTTTTGTGGCTGTTGAGGCATGAAAGCCTCCTAGATACATTAAACTATTTTAAATTGCCTCACACTTCTTCTTATCTCTCCAAGTCTAATGACATCTCCTTATCCCTCCATTGCTTCCGGGCATCCCCTTATCTCTCCATCGCTGCCGGTCCACCTTATGGCTCTTGCTGATATCTCCTTATCCCTCCAACGCAGTTGGCCATCCTTATGGCTCCCGCTGTCAACTACTTATCACTCCAACACTGCTGGTCCACTCAGGTTATCTCTCCAATGCTTCAGGGCATCTCCATTTGTGTCTCCCAACCACAACACCAAACATCCATATCTCACCAATGAAACCTGTGCACGCCTCCAACCAGCACATAGCAACAACACCTCGAAATTCGTAGACATGTTCGCAAGCGCGCCCGCCAGATATCCGCTGTCCTACAATGGGTGGGAATCGAACATGTGACCACCCTCTCAACAGGGCATGCGACAACCATCACATTGTGGGGTGATCCTAAATTTATTTAATATATTATTAGGTTAGGTTAAATATTTAGAAATTTAAACTAAATAATTCTTCAAATTTATTTAATATATTATTAGGTTAGGTTAAATATTTAGTGTATAGTTATGTTAAAGTTCAATTAGAAATATAATTAATTCAAATTTTAATTTATATATAAAGTAATTATTTGATTTAGTTTTGACATAACGGTCATCCAAAATAGAATGACATATATTGATTTGGATTGAGTTCACCAACTAATTAATTTTTTTTAAATTCTCTCTTAAAATATTTGAGTACATCAAAGAATATATATTTACTTTAGTTTAAAATATAAATATCATAAATGAATGAATTCATAAATATAATAAAACTAAAATATAAATATCATAAATGAATGAATTCCTAAATATAATATTATTATTATATTTTAAATAATAAAGAGGTAATATAATTGACATAATTTTGTATATTTATTTGATATAAAAATATAAAATAATAATATATAATTTGACATTAACTATTATTTTAATAGAACATATTATATAATAAGAAAACTAATATAATTATAATTAATTTGTAAAAAATAAGTTAAAATAAATTACAATACAATATAACATACTCTTATATTCTTTTTTTCTTAAAAATACATCAAATAAATATTATATAGATGTCTATGTTTACTATTTAAAAAAGTTATTTTTAAAAATATATATGAACTATTTTCAATATTTATATCATAACAATTATGGGCTAAAAAAAAGTTTCCAAGACCATTTAAAACCCTTGCATTTATTTATGGAGGAGTCTTCATATTAATATGGCTTAAAAGGTGGAGAAAGAATCCAAAATTTATTACAATAGTACTATGCCTTACGAGGAAGTACTAATAATCTATTTTTTTACTCGTTCATGTAATTTACTTTACAATGTGAAGTAAAGGAAAGCATTAAAAGTAAAAAATAATTTTGCTTCTGATTGGAATTTTCTTTATTTTTATTAGTAAAATTAAAAATAGTTTTGCTTATGATTGAAATTTTCTTTATTTTTATTAGGAAAATTTATGAATTTAATTATCTATTGAAAAATAGATTATAATTATTTTAGAGAAATTAAAATAAAAAATTATTAAACATTAGCAAGGGAGTTATTTTTTACCACCTAGACAAATAAATATATAGAAAATAGAAATGAAAACATAAATTTGTTTTCATAGATAGGGATAAATAAATTGTGCTATAAGTATGAGAGAATCATGTGCTTTTCTTTGTACTATAAGAAGAAAAATGAAAACATGAATTTGTCTATCATAGGTAGGGATAAATAAATTGTACTATAAGTATTAGAGAATCATGTGCTTTTCCTTGTACTTGATGAAAGTGTTGAAGTTGACCCATCTTCAAGGCCTTAAGACCTAGTTCCTTTTAGATAAGAAATATTTTGATGGGTTAAAATAATCTTTTTGTTTTTTTGGTAGTAATTAAAGCTACACTCTAAAGTTGTTAAAAATATGCTACAATCTCTACACTTGGAGGTATGTATGAAAATATACCTTCATAGGATTAGTTCATCAAAATATCAATTCAAACGCAAGAAATACAACTATTTAACCAAATTGAATTGAAATTAAGACAAAAAGCATCATATGGATCTCTAACTAGAAAGCTAAAGTAATGCTATCAGATTCAAGCATTCATTAGTGACAATTCTAGAATGAGAATGATGATCAATCTATGATACAATTATCCCTAATCTAGCTCAATTATGCAATAAATCAAATTAAACTTCCCCATTATGATCACTACTCAAACTGAATTCAAAATATTATGCAAAGCCTGGAACAATTTCACTATAGTAATGATGCATGATTCTCTATTTAGGCCTTCTATTTATAGAATTCCCAAAATTAGGAAGGTGAGTTAGATGTGAGTTAAGTTGACTCATGTTCACAATCAAGGTTGAGTTATTGGTTTCAGATGATGAGACAAAAGAGACAAAACGAGTGGTCAAGATTGCAAAGTCAAATTGGATGGTGGAGATAGCAAAGGCTATTTGCGATCCATGTGCTCCAAATGATCTCGCCTCATTGGCTGATTTTGTTTTGTCCTCATATGGTAAGTGAGAATTATTTGATTTAGTCATGTCTCCCATTTGAATGGGTTGGATTTATTTTAGATTAACTATACAATTAATTTGATGAAAATTAATTGCATAATTATTTAATCTTTTTAATTTAATTTATCTGATGGCTTAATTTTCAATTAATTCCATACTTTGATCAATAATTGCTTGCTATGACTTTTCTTGACCAATTTTGCGTGTATACAGGAGGTTTGGTTTATACTCGTATGGATATATGAGATCACTCAAAATTTTGTTTTGGGAGTGATTGATAGTTTTAATAAATGCTTAAGATAGTAGGTATATTGTCTCTCTAGTTTAATAGCTCTTTGAATATTGCAGATATAGGAATATGAATTACAGACATTGATGAACAATCTTAATTTTTATATGCATATTTTGAACTCTATTATTATTATTAATATAATCTTTATTGGTGTAGGCCTTTTACTGATAATAAAAAAAACATAACTTCAATTGAAGATAATATAAATTATTTTATATAAATGATTAAATCTTAAAAATAACTTAAATGAAGAATAATTCTCATATATTCAATTACCTTTAAATTAATTAAAACCCTTATTTTATAAATAAATTTTTTAAAAATTCAAATTGGTTAAAAAAAAACCTTATTAATCATTCATGTGTAAATTTTGTTCCACAATAGTAAATAAGGTTCCAAAAACATGGTCATTTAGTTTCTCTAACCTATTTGTAAATTTGATATTGCAAGTTAACATAAATAAAATTACACACATGATCATTCAAATTATTTCCCTCTCTTACCACCCCTCCTCTATAGACCTCTATCCTTGACAATCAATAAATTGATTCATATGTAGTAAGGAAAATACAATTGAATAGTCAAACAACCTAAATCACAAAAGAGAATATTATTAAGAAGGAAAATTAGAAAGTAAATCATAAAGTCTTCTCCTTCCGTTGGAATAATTCAATTATGCCAAAAGTAGAGTACTTTTCTTGGCTTGCATTAAATAAAAGAATTCTCACTAGTGACAAACTGCATAAATTGAATATAGTGCAGCCTTTCAATTGTGTTCTTTGCAATAAGAATGAGGAAACTATGGACCACCTCTTGTTGGCTTTCCCTTTTTCCCAATAATGCTAGCATTTTGTTATGAATAAATTGAATTTAGCTATGCCTCTACTTGCTACACTTTGGGACTTGTTCCAATCTTGGCATGTTAAATTTTCCAAGTCAATGTTTGCTTGCACATGGAAATGTATTCCTGTTGTTATTATTTGGTCCATATGATGGGAAAGAAACAAAAGGATATTTAAAAAAATGACATCATCTTTGCACATGGTTTTGGAAGGGCTAGAAAGATTTATCTTTGAGATAGTTAATGTTAACACTCAAAATTCAAAAGGCAACCACAACTTCACTTCTTAGGACAATTTTATTACTTCTCAGTGGAATTGGATTCGTTTTCCCACTTTCCCATTCCCTTTCTATCATTCATAGCCTCTTGATAGATCTAAGATAAAATGGATTCCTCCATGTTCCAACTTTGTTAAACTAAATTTTGATAGAGCCTTAAAAGGAAATCCTGGTATCTCAAGTATTGGTATTTGCATTAGGGACCACTTAGTTAATCTGATTGCTTTGAAATCATCCAATATAACTCCAAGGACAAATAACATGACTGAAGCAACAACTCTCCTCAATGGTTTAGTTTTGGTAAAAAAAAAATGGGATACACTAGAATGTTCATGTAGAAGGTGAGTTAGTTGTGATCATTTATGCTTGCATTTCTAAAAAATCAATCAATTGGATGATAGCCTATGTACTTAAACATATATGGTCAATATTGGATTGATTCAAAGAATGCCTTATTTCTCATACCTATAGGGAGGGTAACGACCATCTTGCAGACATGTTGGCTAATATGGGTTTTGATAATCTGAATTTGGATTCCTCGCTATCCATTATTGATTTATATGACTTTCCCAACCTGTTGCAGGTACTTAATAAGGAAAAAGTTCATTGACAAACATTATATGTCAAACCTCATATTTTGCATCTGACTACTATTGCTTGTCACTTTCAACTTTAGCTATATCATTCCACACATGGGAAAGTACACGTCATTTCAAAAAAGGGAATTCAATATTTTATTCAGCAGAATAATAGGGAGATTATATGGTAATCATCTAAAGTCATGTTGAGTTCTCATATCTCCAGCAATGATTACCTTGTTTTAATATTCACTCAACTTGTAAAGTACAAGTTATACCTTTTTTACCCATTATGGTTGAAACACAGTCATGGTCAGAGAATTCCCATAGGAGATGTCCAAACATGCAGCAAACAAAGTCACACAGCGGAAAATACTACAAACAACAATCTCTGATAGAAAATTCAACTTAGTTTTCATCAATAATCGAGCTTACAAGAATATGTCGGGTTGTAAGGCCTTCTCGGTTATGGCCAATTACATCAAAAAATACAACAAGATCAACAATGATCCAACTTCCCCTAGCTAGTCCAGATTTGTACCAAAACAACTGGTTGGACTACAAAGGAAGATCTAAACTTGAGCTCGCAAGCCTCCAAGCAATCTCCTTGTTCCAAAACAAAACTAGCTCTGCTACACTTAGATTAACTGACTAAATTATGCTCTTAGATCATAATATCCTCTACTACCACCTTTCCCATCTCATTCCATTGCATTCCCTTCCTTCCCTAAACACTACCCATACCTTCCTTATATAATACGCAACCACAAGTCGGTTTTACAACAATAATTAATTATAATACATTAATCGGCTCTCAACATAGCCTTTAAAAAATATATTTCTTCATTTGGCCTTCAAACGGTCATCAGATCCACACAGAGTAACACACCAGATTTAGGTCTCCACACGCCCAATGGTCAATCCATAACTCGAGGAGCGCAACCCAAATTAAATGCACCAGTTGGCCAAGCCGATTCATCCAAATAAGCAAGTTAGTTAGCAAGAGCATCGAACACCAATACCAGTTAGTAACATAACACCGAGACCCATAACCATTCTTTAACATATCACTGAGACCTAGTCGATAATCGAGCACATAACTCCTCAACTGAGAAACAAATACACTGAGTCATTGAGTTTGTCGGTGAAGCCAAGCAAACTCCCAACTGATAACCACCACTAAAGTGACCACCAACCACCTAGCTCTATTAGTGAAGCCAAACAAGCTTACAACCGAGAACAACCACCAAAGTGACTACCAACCATCGAGCTCCATCAGTGAAGCCAAACAAGCTTACAACCGAGAACTAACACAAAGAGACCGAGAATCTCAAGTCTCCAACCGAGATACACCAGAAATCCAAAACCAAACACAAATATATTTTGGGTTGATACAAGATTTCCAACTACCCTAGGATGCTCCTGCATCAAACACCCCATGTGCGAAAAAGATGTTCTCAGCAGCTCAACGAAGACCTTTCAGGATTCAACACATAAGTCCTGAACTAGTTCTTGATATACATGTCCTCTGAGTTCACAACACATTTTCCTCCATTCCACTTCTGTTTTCTTTTCCTTTTCAAATCCTTCCTCAATATACTATAGGTCTTTCTTCCATTCTGATCACCAATCCTTTCAGAATCCTTTAATGCACTCTTCCTACCGAAACTCAGGTTCCTTTTACCGAGTTTTGTATCTTGCAAAGGCATCAGGGAAAACTTTTTGCCACACCTTTCAATAGTAAATACATTCTTGACACAATCATGTACAACCTTACAATCATATTGCCAAGGTCTACCAATTAATATGTGACAATAACTCATGTCCACGATATCACATAACACTTGATCAACATACTGTCCAATCTGAAAATCAACAAAACACTGTTCCCTTACCTCTAAAGAATGTTCATCTTGCACCCAACTAATCTTATAAGGATAAGGATGTCTCACCCTCTTCAAACCAAGTTTCTGAACCATCTCCTCAGCAACAAGATTATCAGTACTACCACTATCCACAATCACATTACAAAGTTTACCTTTTGACTTGCACTGAGTTTTAAACAATTCCTCCTCTGACAAGGTTCCACCTTAGTACCGAGCAATGTTCATCAAACCAACAAGTTTTATGACTCCACCTCATTCTATATGTTCTCATTCACCACAACATTTGTTCTATTACCGAGCTTCTTATCTACATGGGAACATTCAAATGATCGATGCCCTTCTTCACCACAATTATAACAAGTACCCTTGAATCCACCTCTGCCTGTTCTTCTCCTCGGTTCAACAGGTTTTGGTCCATCTTCAACTTTTGGTTTGTCTTTCACCAACTGTTCTTGCTTTTCCTTCCCTTTGAAATTACCATGATTTCTTCACTTCAACTTCTCTTCTGCCTTCAGGGCATATTGATAATCATCTTCTACTGAACCAATCTTCAACATACCAATCTCATCCTAGACATTGGATTTCAAACCATTAACATACTTGGCTACCTTTTCTTTAGAAATTTCTCCATGCCCAGACCAAATTGTTAACTTATAAAACTCCTCGGTATAATCTTCCACAGTCATTTCCTTCTGTTTCAGATTTTGCAATTTCTTAAACAACTCAGGTTCATAGTCGGTAGGGATGAACTTTATTTCACCTTCAACCTCCATCGATTGATCTTTATTTCACCTTCTTCCTCTCCATCTCTTTGCAATTCTTTCCACCATAATGCAACATCTCCTTTCAATTTTGTTCATGCCAACCTCACTCTAAGAGGATCTCTAATGTCTTATAGCTCAAAATAATCTTCACACTCACTGATCCAATCAATCAGGTCCTCGGGTTTCAATGTACCTGAGAAATTAGAAACCTCCATTCAGTAAGATGTACTCAACTGAGCTCTAGATCTTTGCAACTGATCATTTCTGTCTCCACCAAATTTATCCATCTAGTCAGCTTTGTCATCACCACTAGATCCAGCAGCTTCAAAGTCTTCAACAACTTCCTCATAACCATCATCAGTTCCAAGATTCCTCGACATACCAACAATAGCTCTCATAATCTCGATGACCATTTCAGTTTTCATTAATATGATCTCAAATTTGACATTTGATTTCAATTTCTCTGTTATATTTATTTTCATAGCATCACAGAGATCTTCAATCGCCCTAGGGTCCAATCTTCTCAGAGGCATATCCAAAGATTTTTGAAAACCCTGTGCAACAAACCCCAAACTGACCACCTTATGACAAGCTCCGAACTGTCTGCAAGTCAGATCACAACCTCCTACCTTGTGCACAAACAATCATAAAATATTTCACAAGTCTAGGGACATGGATCTACAACATGGATCTCTGAAGGAAACTCAACTTTCGCTTGGATCAACCCAATCAAGCTTCGGCTCAACAAGGTCAACTTCTCCCCAATAAGATCAAACTTAGCTCTGATACCACTTGATGTAGTCATGGTCGAAGAATTCCCATAGGATATGTCCAAACATGTAGCAAACAAAGTCACAAAATAGAAAACACTACACACAACAATTTATGATAGAAAATTTAACTCACTTTTCATCAATAATCGAGCTTACAAGAAACATGTTGGGTTGTAAGGCCTTCCCGGTTAAGGCCAATTACATCAGAAAATACAACAAGATCAACAACGATCCAACTTCCCCTAGCTAGTCCAAATTTATACCAAAACAACAACTCGTTGGATTACAAAGGCAGATCTAAACTTGAGCTCGCAAGCCTCCAAGAAATCACCTTGTTCCAAACCAAAACTAGCTCTGCTACACTTAGAATAAATGACTGAATTATGCTCTCAGATCAAAATATCCTCTGCTACCACCTTTCCCATTTTATTCCATTGAATTCCCTTCCTTCCCTAAATACTACCCATTCCTTCCTTATATACTGTTCAGCCACAAGTCAGCTTTACAACAATAATTAATTACAAAACATCAGTCGGCTCTCAACATAGCCTTTACAAAATATATTTCTTCATGTCGACCTTCAAACGGTCATCAGATCCACATAGAAAAATGCAACACGCCAGATTTAGGTTCCCACATGTCCAATGATCAATCCATAACTCGAGGAGCACAACCCAAATTAAATGAACCAGTCAGCCAAGATGATTCATCCAAATAAGCAAGTCGGTCAACAAGAGCACCGAGCACTAGTACCAGTCGGTAACATAACACCGAGACCCAGAACCATTCGCTAACATATCACTGAGACCCAGTCGGTAACTGAGCACAAAAATCCTCAACCGAGCAACAAATACACTTAGTCACCGAGTTCGTCAGTGAAGCCAAACATAGTCCCAACCGAGAACCACCATCGAAGTGACCACCAGCCACCAAGCTCCATTGGTGAAGCCAAACAATCTTACAACTAAGAACAACCACCAAAGTGACTAACAACCACTGAGCTCCATCGGTGAAGCCAAACAAGCTTACAACCGAGAACAACCACCAAAGTGACTAACAACCACTGAGCTCCATCGATGAAGCCAAACAAGCTTACAACCGAGAACTGACACAAAGAGACCGAGAATCTTAGGTCTCCAACCAAGATACACTAGAAATTCAAAACCAAACACAAACATATTTTTGGTTGATATAAGATTGCCAACTACCCCAGGATGCTCCTGCATCAAGTTGGCACGAAGTTTCCTGCAGTATTTATTATGCTTTCAATTTCCACTTGTGCGAAGATCTACTATGTTGTCAGTTGAGTACACGGGCTGTAGCTGACTTGTTATAAGTTACATGATTACTCTCCCATTCTTCGATACACATTATCACCATGTAGTTTAATGCTATCCACAAGTCCTTCATTTTTATTATTGACTCCACTGTATGTGCTCAGTTTTCATCTCACTGTTAATTTCCCCTAACAATGGAGTATGCTCGAAGGAATTACAGGGTGTTTTTCAAAGTGGCCTAGATAAACAGCCTTTCGAAGACCATATTCAAGATGAGCATCTCAATTTAATCTTCCAAATTAATTGTCCACACTGTAAATGTAGCGTCAAACACATTATTGAGGACGAGATTCTTTATCCATGGGAGAAGATGTTTATCTTTCCTCCCAACTTCTGTCCATATTTCTGTCCAACATAATTGACTTGGTTCAGTCCAAGAGAATGCTTGAAAATATTGTGAACAAATCAGTCCAAAGGGAATTATTGCGGGACGATAAGCTACTTGAAATTGTTCAAAGTTACGATCTCTGAATGGTCAAGCACCAGTTCACTTAGAAGACATCTCATATACAAAACAAAACAAATAGAAAAAAGCCTATAAAACTAGCAAACCCATATCGCCTATCCGAAACAACAGCTCAACCCTCCACTTTCGCCTAAAAAAGAAAGCAGCCGCAAATTTAGACAAAGTTCACTTCTCCACGTAACGTATCATGTCTTTTCTTCGTTGTTCGTGACGAGAGAATGAAGCCCGAGGGAGCAGAAGATGGACAGTCGAAACGTGTCGGCATCAATTTATGACTTCATTTAAATTTCTATAGCAGTTACGAGCGTACAAATGACTGTAAAGTCCAAGGTAAAATTTTCCATTATTTATTTCTGTTTTTGGATATGATAGAAGCTTATCCATAAATTATGAGGGCAGATGACTATCACGTTGTATGCACATTTTTGGGCTATTGGTTGAAATAACGAAACGACGAGAAATTACAGCTCATATACATCACATTTTTTAAGCTAGAAAGAAGGCTGTAGATAATGGTGCATATCTAATACACATACTGTCGACCTACTTTCTACTCTACAAACTGTGCATAAAGATTTAACAATAAGAACAAGTTAGAAATATATTTACAAATAAATTAACAATTCAATATTTATCAATTACAATCTCCCACCTTTCCCTAACCCTGGTCAGACAGTGTGAAATGGGTTGAAGAGGAAAGGCGTAAAGATGTGAGCTACGACCTTGTGGAAAAGCAGGATCTTTGCCTACCCATTCCCACTTTTTTGTTACCATGTTAAACGCCAATGTACTCGGACTGAGCTCAGTCATTATTATGCATATCCACTCCCCCACTCCACAACATACCAATCTCTTGATTTGTCATCCCATCTGGAACAAGCCATGAATTCTACCTCAATATCCTCAGGCATTTCCTCTAATAATCCCCATTCATAGCCCTCCTTTTCCTTCAATTCGCCCCTCTTTTTCACGAGTTCCCAGATCTGAACTTTACTATTACCACTCTCCAAGCTTTTCCTCAGAACCATTAACAAACGTCCCCTGCATTCCACAAGGCAAGGTGAGGAGATATCAATACAACCAGCAGGCATTTCTTCTTCCAACTCTTCCCAAACATCTTTTTTCTCATCAAAAGTAACAACGCCATAAGGCATTTCTACAATGCAATAAAATCGATTGTTTACCCAAACCCCTGCATCCAGCCCAAATTTGGCTTCAGCCATTGTTTCCCCTGAGATTCTCCAAATATGGGTCTTGGAATCAAATACCTCTGTCAGCAGTCCTCCAAAAATTTTCACAGCAAGGTCGCTCTCTCCTACCACCACGATCTTGTAGGTTCCATCCTGATGAAGATTCAAGCTAACTTTATGAATAAATTGAATCCTGTTCATGGGCGGCAGAGTTTTCACTAACTTTCTGATAGGGTCACAAATGCTCAATGCCCTGCAATCTGCCACTAAATTCCCAAGACAAACCAAATTCCCGCTAGCGCTAACAATACTTTGTCTATAGAAAGGAGGATTCAGAATCTTGTGCCACCGTTTCAGTTAAAAATCGAAGGCGCATGAAAATTTGGCAGAGGTGCAGAGAAAGAGCCATGGACTCCTCTGTTCCACTGCGGATCTTCTTCTGTAATAACAATTTGACGCCAAAAATTCCCTCCAATCCTTGCACACGCTTTTGAACTGCATGACGGTTGCCAAAGGTAAGAAAAGGAGGACCATTTCCATTAAATCTTTGGGAAGATCAGTCCATAAACGTCGATCCATAATTTCTTCTTCAGGCGCCTGCACTTTCATGGTTTCTTCTGCCAATTCCCTGTATTGATGTGCAGTGGACTAGATAGGTATTATAGTTCGTGATAGAATTTGTGTTAGATTTTGCTACGGATTCCTCCACCGTCACATGTTTATTAAAACATAAGAAAGAAATCCCTCGTGGCAAATAAATAGAATACGACAACAGACGGTACGAAATTATTTTACACCGACTAGACAATTATGAGCCGTTGATGTGGTGCACATTTCTACAACAGGGATAGCGCCACCTGACAGAAGATAGTGGAGGTCAGTAGAAATATTTGTATTTTAACAACTTGAGGAGGGATGGTGTTGTTCCCGTCTAAATCTTGGCTTTGAAGTACAAATAATTCCAGTACAGCTGTAAAAATTACATTACAAAATGTTTAAAATTTAACAACGTCAATAGGAATTTAAAAAAATTTCTACGGCGGCGGACCAATGTTGTTTGTCGTGTACACAGAGTTAAGATTCAGTGTTTATTTATCTGCAAGCTGTTTTAAACTTTTCCATGGCGACCTCAAGAGAAAGATCCCGATTCTTCGTTTTCGTTCTCGCCGGTTGTTTTGTCTTTTCTCCAAATGAATTCCCGGTTTAACAATGTGCTGGATTTTTAGGTAATATACACTGTACTATTAAACTTTTTGTAACGGTCACAATAAAAAAGAATAGAAAGTTGTACTTATATGCAATTAGAAAATTTTAATCATTCTTTAATAATAATTACTGCTTGCACGGGAAGGGTCCAACGATCACGCCATTGCATTCAAATAGTGGACTTTCATAAAAGAAGTTTATATTCAAACAAGAGCTCTGATGGAGCTCGAGTCCCTGCCCATAGGGAAAAAAAAATAGAGGTTAGTTTTGTTTTATGGTTAGAATATTGTGAAGAAACTGAAAGAAACGGTAGAAAATTCTAGTATTGAATCAGTAACATAATAGAACTATTTTAATATTAGATAGATTAACAAAAAACAAGATAATACAATTTCACATTGAAAACCTATAAAGCATAAACAGGGAAGCACAAATTAGATATGGATAATAGAAAAATACATAAAAAAGAATGACATTCCACCACAAATACAAAGAGTAAAATATTTGAAAAAGTTGAACATGGACAAAGTCAAAGTTTGTTCCTCTGTCGCTTATAATGAATTCAAAAGTATGAACTCTAGGCCCACCATTACAATATAACTACGGTATAATTTTCTATGACACATACATTTATAAGAGAGACTACAAAGAAACATATATAACCACTGTCTAAAATACATCACAAAATCAAATGAAAGTACGTGCCTCATCAAAACTCTAGTTTTGTTCATTGCTATGTATTACTATTTACATTTATAAGCAAAGTGAGCACAATAATGATACAATATTGTATGCCATAAATCTAAAACTAGCACAAAGCTCATGAACCACAATTGACTGGTGAGGACTCAGCTTACTCACTTCGAAATTCAGATGTATTTGGGACTCTTTGTTGTAGCTTAAATATGCCTTTTTCGCCCTCATTTTGTCACTTTTCTTCTTTATCGTAGTAACACACATTTGACAAATCAACTCAAGTACCACTTTGCATGAATCCCTAGCCAAGATGTGCAGTTCTTCAACATAATTAAACTTGATGTCAGGCAAGGATGAATGCTCTCCTTGCTAGCTATGAGGGAAAAAAATAGAAGAGAAGAGAAGGGATGCACCAACTTCAACCATAATAGAAAAAATTAGGAGATGAAAGCTCCCCTTGTAATATCTGTTGACACAACACAAATAGATAGGTTAGACCTCAAGTTATGCACTACAAAGTCAAATGAAAGTGAATGGCTCAATAAAAACCCTGGTTTGTAACATGAGTTCTATTTAGTATCTTGCCATGGTATAAGGACTTATTTCAACATATAATTTTGGTTCAAGTCGGAAATAACTTTAAAATTTTAAATTATAGATGTAACCAAGTATGTTAAAAATGATATTACACTGTAAAGTAAAAACAAGTGCATTGCAGATGTAGCCAAACTATTTTACTTTATAGTACTTAAATCCACACTAGAGTAGGGTTTTCACTAAAGCACATACACCATTTCATATTCTTGTAGCCTTTGTCAAGTGTTTCTTTTAAGTTCGGTTGGGGTAGAACAAGGTAGCATGGGATTTTCACTAAAGCACAGACAAATTTTCAAACTCTTGTAACCTTTCTCAACCAAAGCTTTAAGTTTGGGTAGCATACAACATTTTGAGTAATTTCTGTTAAATCCTTTAAAATCTAGATTTGAGTTTTATACTAAAGATTGTAATCATTTATTAGGGTATGTAGCTCCCTTTTTCATCTAGATCTTCATTTTGATGTTTTGTTTGCAAGTTTAGAGTGTATAATGAACATATTAATGTTTTGTTAAGCATAGACAACTTTGCAAATTCTTGTAGCCTTTCTCAAGCACAACTTTTAAGTTCAATTGGCACAGAATAGGGCAACATGCAATTCGAACTCAAATAATTTCTCTTATAAATGTAAATTTCACAACAAAAAAAACTAGATCAGGACCTTCTACACTTCAAGTTTTCAATCCATTCGAGCACAGTTCTAATCTTGCTTAAAATTATAGATATTTACATACAATCTAAATCTCAAAAAAATCCAATGCAACACTTTCAACATACAAAACCTTAAAAAAAATACACAGACCTGTGAAGTTGCTATGAAGAGTTGAATAAAACACAAAGACATTGATTCTATTTGGCTAGGGCTTTCGAATGTTTAACCTGGAGACTTTGCTGATTTAACTCTACAAGAAAGAAAAAGAATAAGTTGAAAAAACACTAAGAAAATCAAATTATTATTATGCCCTTTAAAGACTCTGCAACCTCTTTAAAATTCACAAAAAAAACTTTCAAACCTGCAAACATGTGGAATGACAACATAATGACAAAAGCCCTAACTTACTAGGGATCTAACTGCATCTAGCATTTCTTTATGGTTTGATACAAATCAAATAAATGAGACAAAATAGACTGTAGTGATTTTATCAACCTTTTCTGCAAGTGTAAATTGTTGTTAAAACTCTTGAGCATAGACAAGTGGAAGTATTGTGGGGTGTACCACAATGCAATTGGAGATAGGTTAAGCACTCAAGTGAAAGTTTGAGTCAAGTGCAGTTGACTTGGAGGGGTTGATGTAGAATACATCTTGCCTCCAAATTGAATATAGTCATGTCTACCAGTTGGGAAGAATTGAAGATGGTTGTTCTAGCACTTAACTGAAATATTAGTAGCATGCAATGGCCCCAAATGCTAGAATTCATTATTATGCAGATGTACTTGCATCCTTCTATCTTGCATTCCCTTCCTCGTGTTGTTTCCCAATTCAAATATTTCTCCATGTCATTTTTCTATTTAAATATCACTACTTGGATTTTTGGGGCAATTCTACTCATCCCTCTTTCATATTCCAGGTCATAAGGTTGTAGTTGTGGATGGTATCAATGCTCCAAAAGTATAGTTGTCAATTTCTTTCCACTCAGAAGCACTTTTTGCTATTGTTTATACTACTTTGAATGAGGTCATTATTGTCCCAACTGCTATAACTCATTTTGAGTAATTTCTGTTAAATCCTTTAAAATCTAGATTTGAGTTTTATACTAAAGATTGTAATCATTTATTAGGGTATGCAGCTCCCTTTTTCATCTAGATCTTCATTTTGATGTTTTGTTTGCAAGTTTAGAGTGGATAATGAACATATTAATGTTTTGTTAAGCTGAAATCTACTCTATTAAGGCCCAGTTGATTTGATGCTATGTTTCAATGATAATATAACTACTTATTAAAAGATCAAGAACCAAACCAAGAGGAGACCTTCTAAGAGTAGTTACTAGGACTGGTGAAACATGAACAAGATCTCTGACTGAGTCACTCTGGTTCAGTTAGAATCTTATTTGAATTTTTTAATTGAAAAGAGTTTTCTTTAGAAAAATATAAATTAGAATATGTGAATAAGAAAATAGAAAAGACTAAAAAATTATAGATCTAAACAAAGATTTCAAAAATAGTGATTTGTATGTGAGTCCATTTCATAAAATAAACAATCAAATACTTTTCTTACTTTTAAAAATTCAAAGATTTGGTGGATAAATAAATAAGTAAATAGATCAAAACATGCATAATCGCTAATCAAGGATAATTTCAAAAATTCTAAAAATTCCAAGTCTCTATTCCCTAGAGAACATTTGGTTTAGTCTCTGTATGGACTTGTGCAAGGTTGTAAAAGTGGTATATTAAAACTGATCAGCGTCTTAGAATCTGGGGTTTAGAATAAGTCAATATGATAGTATCTATTTCAAAATCGGTGGTGATGACAATGAATGGCATGTGAGCTTGTCATCACTAGTAGAAGAACCACTTGACATCTACACCTATCGAAGTTGGAATGAACTCTCAAACTTAAAATAAATGACATTGTATTACGTTTCTCTGTTACTAGTTCATTATCAATGGAAAAAGATATCCAAAATTAAAAGATGGCATATAAACAAAATTCCAGGTACATGGAAATCAAACAAATGGACATAAATACCACTCATATATGTAGTAATAAACATGTGTATAGTTGAAATATGCTAAATTTTTCCTACTTTCAGAAGGCCCGCATTAAGCTGCATTTTGCAATACAGGTGAACTGAAGAATCCTAACATATTGACATGTTTTGCTGAGAGAAGTAATGCCCTTGAATCTTAGTTAACTTTTGGCAATCTAGAAAACATATGATAACTTGTAATTTTGGAAAAGAATCAAACTTACATTTGAGTGTAAAGAGATGCTAGTCATTACTTGAAGAAGGATTAATGTCAATGTGACGAAGAATATATTAAATGTGCATGATAGTTTAGAAAGCATACCAAATTTCCATCAGTATAATTCCTATCAACGAAGTAGCATAGGACATTGCAACAACTAGGATGCAAATACATGTAAAAAGAAATCCTCTTGCTCGTTAATTTAGACTTCTTTCATCATTTTGCACAAATTGTGTGATGCAGCTACCTAGAACACACCACGAAAAACATGGACAAGATTTTTTATTTTCCTTTCCCTGACGGGACAACATATATTCTAATTATTCCTGAACTCTGCATTTCAGTAAATTGTTTTTTCTAATTTTCATGCTGAAATTTTCAAATCTTTACAGATTTTGACAGTCGAGGTATTCAAGCCAAACACAGGGAAAATCGAAGGCCGTCGTGGATCTATCCCATAGATCTGGTATCGTAGGCACAAACCCTAGCTATAAAATACGAAAATATAAAATCTATAAGGGGATCTTTTCTCCATGAATCAGATTGCGGGTAATATTCCCTTATGATCCTCAGGTTTGGAAAGTGTTTAGCTTCAGAAATAGGGTCTCATCTCATATATACAGTTTTTGATGTGTATATTGTTGGCTTGAAAACCTAGGGCATTTGACCATTTAGCGAGTGATACAAAAATCAGGGCAGTGAAGATTAAACTTCCGAGTGATACAGGAATGGGTAATGTGCCCAATGGTAATAGTAGCTAATGCAAACCACCTATCCTTGCACCCACCCTACAACTTTAAGGATCTAAAGTGTGTAAAAAAGAAATGAATTTCAAGGAAGCAACTATGCTCTATGGATAGAAATAGGTTGATTAAACACAATTGTAGAATGAGGACCTATTATTGCGAGACCAAATTTAGTCGAGCTTCTTCTTTCTTTCTAATAATGTTGTATGGATTCTTTTTCATTGCAAAGCCCAAGTCTTGGAGGTGTGGATGTATTTTTTCACTAGTTTGATTGCAATTTTCGTCAAAGAGAGCTATAACTTAAAATAGACCATAAATTCCTATAACATTTAATAGTTGATAAGTAGATTGTGTGATCAAGAAGTAAATATATACTATTTGAATCATCAATGTTTGTAGAAAAAAACTTTTCCCTTACTCACAAGAATGATGAAAAACAAATGCAACATGATTTTTTTTTTTAACTATCATTGTGAAAGGAAACTACCAAGAAAAGGTAAGCTATGTACTAATATAGATGTAAAGATAGAAAGACAGTCATGGACCCAACAATTTGGGAATTCTTGATACGAATTATTTGGTTGAGACAAACTTAATTTTGTGGTCAAATAAAAAGAGAAAAAGATAGTGAGAAGAATAGCATAACAAAGTAAAAGACTTGGTTAGAGTTACATTTGACACTAAGCTAGCAAATAAGCATCTATATATTCACATTCAAGTATTGAATAAGATCGAGAATTGGAATAAATATGGATTTATAATTTGAATAAGCTATTATATATCTAAGAAATTAAACTTCTATTTTTATTACACACCAAAAGAGGGTTAAAGCAAAACCTTTAATGTTATAGGTGTTAAATATAGATCTAGAGACTGGAATCATGTTTGAAAAAAGTTATTACAATACATGTTTGAATTGAATTGGAACAAACAATGGGTGTGCAATTTAAGTCATCCACATTGTAGAAACAACTTTAATGTCTATATTTACTAAAAATAGGGTTAAAGGAACAACTTTAATGTGCAAGCGTTTGAAGTATAGATCACAAAAAATGTATTATAATTGTAAAAGTTGATATACAATTAACTTATAAATTCTCTTGATGAAACATAGGAGAGAGGATTGCAATATTTTGATGAAGACAAGAGAAAATAACTCTTATCACTTTATTTATGTAAAAGGGGTGCCACAAGTTAAGCTCTTGGTAAACCACATAGGGGACTACAACACATCCATACTACATATGATTCATATAATCTTGAAAATAAATGCACATGGAACTATAGATACACCATAATATGTATGATTACTATAGGCTTTAAATGCATGACGAATACTAGTTAGGAGTGTTACCTTGTCTGGATAGTAATCATTAGAATACATTTCCCTCAAGAAAGTACAAAAACTAGATAACTTTATGTATTTTCATGGAATTCATTTATAATTTCCTCCATCACAATGAGTTCGAACTCTTGGACATCACATGTATAGGAGATTGTTTCTTTTACTCGGTCAACGATCATACTACAACTAAGCGATAGAAAAATTGTAAAGTTTTCGATGTCCATTTCATTTAACCCATTCCAATTGATGGATGCATCTAACCGAGTTGATGCAAATGGAGCACTAACTTATGAATCGTTACTTGAAATGTCCATTATTTTATTTGGCTATTGACAATTTATCATGACCTAAAAGGATTGAAATAAATGTTAACTATAGAGGACAAAATTGGAAAGATTATTTGGGATATGACAAGGACATTTTTTGTGTGCACTTGTTGTTCTCTATAATGAATAAATAATTTTTTCTAAAGACACAATAAACTATTCAAATTTACTGAAGAGAATTTTTCATTTTGAACAAATAGACTATACAAAATGCAAGTAACTTCGTATATATGTCCAACCATAAAAGAATTAAAAATTTGAGGGACAATTCTAAAATAAGCAATGTACATTAGAAGTAGAATAAGAATTTTTAAATATTTTAATTTCAACTTAATTAGAGCTTGTATTTATTTACTATTTAATCAAGTCAAAATTTATCTTACTGAATTCAAACAACAATGCATCAATGAATTTGGAATACTTTTACCAATGTAGAAGACAAGAATCCAAGTTCTTCAGATTATTGTCTAATATTTTTGGTTGGAAGTTGGATTAATAGAATTGGAATTGGTGGGGACCTTTGGTAATGTTAAAGTGGTTACAAGTTTGATGTGATGATGGATCACTGAAATAGTTTTTTCGTTTCTCAGAGCTTTTCACATCTGCCACTGAAAGACAAAACAAATCAAGGCTAGCAAAGAGTAGTTGCAAATGAGGCAATGGGTTAATACTGCTAGGTTTCACTGCATGTTTCCCTAGCTTGGTGGGTGCATTGCGTAAATGATTGCTTATAAAAGTAGAGAGCATGACATTCCTGCCATCGCCAACAACTCTGAACCCCCACCTTGAATTCTTCTGATAATATGCGATGTGAAATGCTCCTCACCATGGTTTACTACTTGTGCATTTCCCACTTTCGTAGCGTGATACATGTTTTCATAGGAGTTTTGGCGGGTTGAGAGCGTGAGATAATTTTTTTTGGCGTATAGACACGAGTGATCTCGCAGGAGAAGCCTATTAACTAATAAGGAAATAGTAACAGAAGGTTTTGACAACCTACTTGCTAAGGGATAAAACTACCCAAAAGAACATCAAATAGAGCATTTGTTTAAGGAAATGTATAAGTCTATATGCAATTGCACCACATATGGTTCAGATTTTGACTGTTCCCTTTGCTGACTTTCTGTAGAATATCTTGCACTTCCAAAACCCATGCAAACCAAAATCCTTCCCAAAACTTGTAGACCTTGCAACTTGATCACTTATGTTCATCTACATCAGAAAAAATAATTGTCATTTTACTAAAGCCAAATGAGCAAAATTTAAATCAGATCTAGTTAAAAAATCAGAAAATGGGGAAGCTCACACTGATAAGCAATTCTAAAAACCTATGATACTGTCTTCCCATTTACAATATGGGCAATATTAATACAAAAATCTTACATAAATATTGTGATGAATACAAAACTAATCTCCATGTTATCTTGTATTGGCTAAGGGCGAATCACACTTGATCACAACAATCTTAGGATAAAGTCATAACAGAAAGTGAATATCTATAAAATAGAAATGGGTCACATGATAAGACATGAGATTATTGGTTAGAAACTTAGAATGCTTCAAAGACGACCTTACGAAGAAAACAAGTTTATTGGCTTAGTTTGTCACTTATATTTCATAACAAAGATTCTACTGATCTCTAATATTACATTAATACTAATCCACTACAGATCCTCATACAACACACAAAGAAGATAAAATATTAGAAAAACATGGGCATGGAATCCTCAACTCCTTAAAGCTGTCAAGATTAGAGTAATGTCCTTCTCCATAAAAACTGACCCATTTTTTCAAGTCATTGATTTGATTAGTCTGAAAATTAACAACCCCATGACAAATTAACACTAGCAACTGAAAAAAGGAAGCTCTGGAACTGTTTCATGAATAAGTTGTTATTGACTTATCCACTTTGACAAATTCACATATATTTTATGCATAATAAAAGTGGTTATCCTACCACTCATATGTCAGACAAAATCGTATGACAAGTATTGGCGAGTTGTATCGTTTTATGATCTATAACTCAACGAAAAGATTACCAGAATCTATCTCACAGAAAATCATTTCATTAACTCATCAATAAATCCACCAAGTTGAGGAATAGGAAACCCGATCTTCACATTTTTCTTAATCATGCCCAGTAATTAATACTATAATACCCAAATGCACAAATACGACTTGCAGGAACTATCATGCTAGTACTAAATGAAGCATTCGCAAGCCCAAAGAAGCAGTTAAGTCAGAAAAAAAATGGGTCCTAAAGGGAGACAAGTCAAAACCTTAAAAGCTTCAAAGGGCCTGAAATTGAGAGTCTACACTATATAATGTAGTATATCACAAAGGGACTGTAGAACATGCTATCATGACAATCACTTGAAATAGTTGGATGAATAGGTAATTGACCTGTGCGATTTACAAGAATACAACAATTAAAGGTCATTGTCAAGTGATAATAATTTTAGGTGATGTAGGGCACCAAAATCATTGTTACAATTTGTGCAGCCTCCTGAAAATTATCAGGATTGTTGTTTGTGTATTCTTTGATTCTACACATAATTCCACATAACTTTCGTATACTAGTCTTTTTAGACTTCCATAGATGTTTTAAACTTTTACTAGGCAAAAATGTTCAATTTAAAGTTTTTGATGTTTCCAACTATTCTGAAAAGAATGCTACAGTTAAGCTTGTGACCCTAATGATGTGCATCTATTTGTAGATAATTTTCAATGATGATCTAAAAAGTTCTGTGAATTCACGAGCACAATAGACTATATTCTTCTATAATGTCATCTAATATTAAAATATCTCTTGTTTGCAGTCAAGCAACCATTGCATGAAATCAATAAAAGGAGGATTAAATGTGTGATGTGTACCTATTTCAAATACTTTCTTCAGCTAATTCGACATTCTGGTTTCCTTTTCCATTTGCGAGCTCTCCTCCTTACGCTTGCAAACGATCTTTTCAGTTGAAATCAAAGCAACTCGAAATCCCATTCTCACTCCTATGATTGCAGTTCTTCCAATTTTCTCTCCATTTTTTGCAATTTCTGGTGCTGTAAATCCGCAGAGAAGAGGATTTTGAAGAACCCAGTAATTGTCTGCCTTGATTCTCGACTATAAGAGTTGAATCAATGCTTTTTTACATACAATTGTTTTCTAATGGTCCTGCTTTTTTCCTTCAACGGTCATGCTTTTTTCCTTTAGATACCTCCATTCTCGCTCCTTAAAATCTCCACAGTGAATAAGGCATTATCACTATGCCCAGTAATTATCTGCGCTGCTTCTCGACCATGTTATACATACAACTTTTTGCCCGCTAAGCAGCCATGGCCGTTGGGGTAGCACGCTCCACTACTCTGGATGAAACAAATTACTTTATATTATGCTTTAAGGTAGATCCCAAAGCCCTCTATCTCAGCACAACAGTGAAATTAATGGCGATGTATCCTTTATGTAAATTTAAAAAACAGGGGATGCGAACACAAAGAAACAAGGGAAAAGAGCTCAAAATCCAGAGCATACAAATTATACACACAAACACAATAAAGAACCTTTATTCATTCATGGTTCAACCCAGTAAAGCTAGGTCAGTAACTCGCATCAAATACAACCTACGTTCTAGGGATTTCACGCGTTCTTCAGCGTTATGGGGTTTGATGGGCGTTAAAGATTTAACTGGAAAGGCTTCAGAAACTTCCTATCATCGCCAACAGCTCCAACTACTCGCCTTGAATTCCTCTGACAATAACATAATGAGAATGCAGGTGGAGGATGCAGTGTGAAATACTCCATATTCCTAAATATGGTTTGCAGCTTGCCTGTTTCCCACTTCTGTATGAGAAAAACTAGGTTTTTGCTGGTTTTAAGCATGAGACAAGTTTTCTCATGTACAGACGCGAGTGATCTCGCAGGAAAAGGCTATCAGGTAAATATATTATACCACTTTCACCTAAAAAACGAAAGCAGCCGCAAATTTAGACAAAGTTCACTTCTCCACGTAACGTACCATGTCTTTTCTTCGTTGTGCGTGACGAGAGAATAAAGTCCGAACGAGCAGAAGATGGAAAGTCGAAATGTGGGTAAACGTGTCGACATCAATTTATGACTTCATTTAAATTTCTATAGCAATTACGAGCGTACAAATGACTGTAAAGTCCAAGGTAAAATTTTCCACTATTTGTTTCTGTTTTTGGATATGATAGAAGCTTATCCATAAATTATGAGGGCAGATGACTATCACGTTGTATGCACATTTTTGCGCGACTGATTGAAATAACGAAACGACGAGAAATTACAGCTCATTTACATCACATTTTTAAAGCTAGAAATAAGGCTGTAGATAATAGTGCATATCTAATACACATACTGTCGACCTACTTTCTACTCCACAAACCGTGCATAAAGATTTAACAATAAGAACCTGTTAGAAATATATTTACAAATAAATTAACAATTCAATATTTATCAATTACAATCTCCCACCTTTCCCTAACCCTGGTCAGAATTGACAGTGTGAAATGGGTTGAAGAGGAAAGGCGTAAAGATGTGAGCTACGACCTTGTGGAAAAGCAGGATCTTTGCCTACCCATTCCCACTTTTTTGTTACCATGTTAAACGCCAATGCACTCGGACTGAGCTCAGTCATTATTATGCATATCCACTCCCCCACTCCACAACATACTAATCTCTCTGATTTGTCATCCCATCTGGAAGAAGCCATGAATTCTACCTCCATATCCTCAGGCATTTCCTCTAATAACCCCCATTCATAGCCCTCCTTTGCCTTCAATCCGCCCCTCTTTTTCACGAGTTCCCAGATCTGAACTTTACTATTACCACACTCCAAGCTTTTCCTCAGAACCATTAACAAACGTCCCCTGCATTCCACAAGGCAAGGTGAGGAGATATCAATACAACCAGCGGGCATTTCTGCTTCCAACTCTTCCCAAACATCTTTTTTCTGATCAAAAGTAACAACGCCATAAGGCATCTCTACAATGCAATAAAATCGATTGTTTACCCAAACCCCTGCATCCAGCCCAAATTTGGCTTCAGCCATTGTTTCCCGACATTCTCCAAATATGGGTCTTGGAATCAAATACCTCTGTCAGCAGTCCTCCAAAAATTTTCACAGCGAGGTCGCTCTCTCCGACCACCACGATCTTGTAGGTTCCATCCTGATGAAGATTCAAGCTAACTTTATGAATAAATTGAATCCTGTTCATGGGCGGAAGACTTTTCACTAACTTTCTGACAGGGTCACAAATGCTCAATGCTCTGCAATCCGCCACTAAATTCCCCAGACAAACCAAATTCCCGCTAGCGCTAACAATACTTTGTCTATAGAAAGGAGGATTCAGAATCTTGTGCCACCGTTTTAGTGAGAAATCGAAGGCGCATGAAAACATCCCAGACGTGCACAGAAACAGCCATGGCTTCTTCTGCTCCACTGCGCATCTTCTTCTGTAATAACTATTTGAGGCCAAAAATTCCCTCCAATCCTTGCACACGCTTTTGAACTGCATGGTGCTTGCCAAAGGTAAGAAAAGGAGGACCATTTCCATTAAATCTTTGGGAAGATCAGTCCATAAAGGTCGATCCATAATTTCTTCTTCAGGCGCCTGCACTTTCATGGTTTGTTCTGCCAATTCCCTGTAGTGATGTGCAGTGGACTAGATAGATATTATAGTTGGTGATAGAATTTGTGTTGGATTTTGCTACGGATTCCTCCACCGTCACATGTTTATTAAAACATTAGAACGAAATCCCTCGTGGCAAATAAAGATAATACGACAACAGGCAGTACGAAATTATTTTACACCGACTAGACAATTATGAGCCGTTGATGTGGTGCATATTTCTACCTCGGGGAAGCGCCACCTGACCAGAGATAGTGGAGGTCAGTGGAAATATTTTTATTTTAACGACTTGAGGAGTTATGGTATTGTTTCCGTCTAGATCTCGGATTTTAAGTACAAATAATTCCAGTACAGCTGTAAAAATTACATTACAAAATGTATAAAATTTAACAATAGGAATTTTTTATATTTTCTACGGCGGCGGACCAATGAGGTTTGTCGTGTACACAGAATTTCAGTGTTTATTTATCTGCAAGTTGTTTTAAACTTTTCCATGGCGGCGGCCTCAAGAGAAAGATTCTGATTCTTAGTTTTCGTTCTCGCCGGTTGTTTTGTCTTTTCAAAACAAAAGAGCAGAGGAAGACGGTAAGCTACGGATTATTCATTCCAGATAGCTCCGAATGAATCCCCGGATAAACAATGTTTTAGGTAATATACACTGTACTCGTAACTTTTTCTAACTGTCACAATAAAAAAGAATAGAAAATTGTACTTATATGCAATTAGAAAATTGACGGAAGAACAATACACCCTGTAAACAGACTAGCCGTTTGTTTACTGTGAGTGTGGACCAGAAAATGGCTTATTTGGCAGGAAGCAGTTCTGAAAGGTCTCAACGGAGATAATCTTTAATGGCCTCGTATGCCAACGGCTTTCTGTCAAGTGATACAAACAAGCCATTGTTTCTACTTTGATAGATAGGACCAGACTAAATCTAAATAGTAGATTAACTATGAGTTTCAGGCTCACTCACATAACCTATTTAGACAATATATATCTTTGGCTTCGTGAACCCAATAGTGGCATACACATATCAATCAAATCGCAAGGCAAAGAACACACTTATTGTAATGAAAAATCCTACAAGTAAGCCATATGTTCCATTCATTTTCACTTCCATCAAAGACCTATTTGTCGAAATAATGGCAAAATCTAACCAACCCACTAAAATCTGAAAATGCAATTGCATTACAACTGGTACGCATTGGAAACAAGTATTATAAGCTACACTATTGACTTTTTCAAAAAATGTTAAAACAATCATTCTCATTGAGGTTATGAGGAGTTCCTACCTAGTTATACCCAATTCAATTCAATGCTTCTTGTTGATCCAAGCAACTTATAATATCAGTACATTCGAATTTATTCACTCTCAAAAATGTTGGATTCGATTTGGGTCTAGATTAACTAATTGTTTGTGTTGATACACGTTGAATTCAATGATCCCCTTTGCATATTAGACTCTAGAACTCGACAACAAAAACCTCTATATTGTAGAGAGACAATTTTGATTGAGGAGATCTTCCATAATTTTTGAATGCTTCTATGTGCTACATAGTTAAATTTAAGTTTCTGTCAATGTCTTATATACTGATCTGCAACAGTCTTCTCTGTCATGAGTTTAACTCTGGTAATTTGCTGGTGCCTATCATTCCTTCATTACACCTACATATTATGTTTGGGTTTAGTTGATTGGTTTTGTACCGGTTCAGATATTTTCATTGAGTCTTATCATTTAGTATGTGCTCCAATTCAAATATTCTATATGAATAATGACAGTGTTGGCTTCAATCTTCTTCTTTATGATTTTTTTGTGCAGTAATGAGTTTGATATAATCCTCCATTAAAAAAAATGCATTTGTATACAACATCTACCAATTTTTTAGTTGTTGGTTTGTCATGTGTTTGCTTCTTGCAAGGGAAGGGCTACTTTGCCTCAATACTTCATTGTATGAATGATCTTTTATGTGGCTTGAAATTTCATTCTAAAGAAGATATTTAAATTTTAATCAATGGATTTAGGATATTTTTGTGGTAGTGAAATTTGTTAGTTGAGAAGGGCATATATGCTAATGTGTATTGCAACACTTAAGGCTTCATAAAAAGGCCATGGACGGTGATAATTTGTCTATTTGTGGGAACTTGTGATTTATTAGATAAGTTAATTTTCTCGTAATTTATGAGTTGAACTTTGTGATAAAAATCTTAAAGTAGTGGGGTAGTTAGTTTGTGAGTTTGAAGAGAGAATTTGATCATTAAAAAGAAAAATAGCATATGTGAAGTGCATTTATAATTTTTCAATGATGTTTGTCATATATGATTGTAAATCTATTGTGCTAATTTTTCACTCTCCTCTCCTATACCTCAATAATATGATTGTCTTCTAAACTTAATTTGAAATACCTATAAGGATTAAAATTTATAACATGAAACATCTCTTGCCAAAGTATGTCAATGACGTCCATACTTGCAATCTCATTGCCTAACATTATCTTCAACAAGAGGAGGAAAAACCTGCTCAACTCAAGGCCATAATCCTTAGCATATCTCTTCGTGGTGTCATGTAGAGTTACAATTGAAAATGTGATCTCCTCCAAGCTTTTTGAGGAAATAAATCCTTTGCAAGAGTTCAACAAACTCACCATCGTAACACCACATGGGTCTAACATGCCTCCTTTGAACTATTCTCATACAACCATGAAGACTTGTGAAAACTCTTACTATTCTAACTCCAAAAGTTTTTGAATGATGAACCATAACATTTGAGTTCATTGTCTTGAACCAACATTAAGAGTAAAATATTAAATTTTACATGAAAAACCTTCATAAGATGAACTCATAGATTTTGGAAGGTTTGAAGAAATAAATAGTAAACTATTATTTAAAAGTACAATCAATGAAGTACAATCAAGTTTAGTACTCTATGCAAGAGACAACAACATTACCAATAGAATTCCCAAGTACAAGCATGAAAGATAATCATTGTTAAATTTTGATAAGTAACAATAAAGTAATATGATACCCCTCTTAACTTATCTTTGGTATTTATTCTAAGATATCATTTATAACTCTGATTTATTTGAATTTTATATAAATTTTAGTTAGAAAAATGATGAGTTGATATAATTCTAAAGGAGAAAAATCTACATGCGCATAATTTTCCCATTTGTTATACATATTTTTATGAAGACATCACTAATTTATGATTCCAACATTTAAATAATCATTTTTAGCATATAAATTTACTTTTAAATAGTTGGAACTTTCTTTGAAACTTCAATATATTTCTATTTTCTTCATCCTCTTCTGAAATATTTATTATTACCATTTCAATTATGTTTGGTCCTTATTTTCCTCTATTTCTAACATTTCATCATGTACACAAGTAAAGTTCTTTTTTTAGTTGAAAACTTATTTAAAATTATGGTATATTTATACTTATTGTACACACAAAAGTAGTGCACTTCTATGAATCCTTACAATCAAGAACACTCAAGAATGAGGTCTTAAAAATTGATCCATAGCTCTTTATGTATGGAGTTGCAAGATTTAAAATTGCTCTCAGCTAGAGCTAATAAACTTAAGGACCTTGCTAGTCAACCACACAATGAGAGATTCAAATGAAGACAAGGGCAAGAGTGCCAAAATCTCCAAAGAATCAAATGGAAATGCAATGTAAGTAAGCTAAGAATGAAGATGCAAGCTAAGCTAAATGATAACAATGCAATGCTTGAAAGGAAATCTAATCTATGAAAGGAAAGTACAAACTAGACTATGAAAGGAAAGTACAAGTCTTACAATCCCTCCTAATTAAGCTATGTGAGATGAATCTATTGCATAAAGGAAATCTATACTAAGAATGTCATGATTATGCAACTATGAAAGCAAACTAAATGAAATGCAACAACAATGTCTTCAAAGCTTGAATGCAAGGATGTCTTCAAAGAACTCCAAATGACCTAGAAAACCTGTAGCATAACATTAGTATTCAAAATTGCATATGAAAAATGAAGAAGAGAGCTCTCCTTTTATAGGAAATGAAAAGGAATGGACCATGGAGATTAAGCGGCAAAAGACTTAATCAACGGTGGAGCATCAAAGAGGAGCAATCCATGTGCACAAGTATCCTCTAATGAGAAAATAAGAGTTGACTTTTGTGTCCATATGAGACAAAAAGTGCTTTTTCCCTTTTTATAAAATAAGAATAATGCTTTATTTGTGCAACTTAGGATAAGAGGAAAAGGTGGGGGCTTTTTTTTATTAAAAGGGGAGGAAATATTCTTTTTAAATAAATAAAGACTTTAGGATAAAAATGGTTAGCCCAAAGCAAATAATTGAAAATGATAAAATAGGACTTGATCAAGGAAATTGATATAATTGATAAAATGCTGATTTTGAAAGTATTGATTCAGGAATTTGATAAATTGCAAGAATGGGGGCCCAAAGTCTAGGTGACCATTTTAGGGTGCATACATTTGCCCCTCTTTGACTAATGTGTGATCATTTTGGGAACACATGCAGTCAAAGAAGAATTAAAATGTGAGATCAATTTGGGATCACAAAACAACCTAGATGTGTGTTCATTTTGGGAACACATCAGGACAAGCATAGACATAAGCTGGAAGATGAGACCAACACCGTCGCTGCTAGGTGCAAATCAAGCCTTAGACAAAACTATCGCTGTCACTGCTAGGCAATAATCAAGTCTTAAAAATAAGAATCTCAAGCTGAGCTGAATGATAAAGCTGAATCAAAGATTAAAGCTGATAGGTACCGCCCCCTCGGAATCGAAATCAAAATTAGGTAGAGGAGAACAGGAAATTAATAAACTTGATCAAAGCACTAGAAATCATAATCAAAGAATAGGACAATAGGATAACCATTAAGCAGTGAAAACATGCCCCAGGTTGACTAGGTTTGACTGGGAAAGATATAGGATAAAAATTAAGTCAAACCTTAGAGAAATGAAGTGAGTGATAATGAATGATAGATGAGGAGTTTTGAAAGAAATGGGGGTGAAGAAATTAAGATGCCCCAACAAAGATCGAAGGATTAGGCCTCAAATGGTCTGCCAACTGCGCAGAAGAGGATGAAATTTTGAAATGCAATTTTGACTATCAAGATTAACTCAAATTCCAATTTCGAGTCTGAAAAGGGATCCAGGATGTCGAAATTAGGTAAGGGTGCAATTTTCACGCAATTCTGAGGTAGTTTGAAAATTTAGGTCAAAAAGTCAAAATGCTATATAAGGGGCAAAAAGTGTCATTTTCAAAATCATTTGACTTTTATTGATTTGAGAATTGTGAGAGCTTAGAGAGAAAAAATGGCCTAGCAAGCAACAGTTCTTGTCCACAGGCATCAGTTTGAGCGCGGTCGGTTGCACAACTGGCCTCCACACTATGCTGCCCCAGTATGTTTTCAGAAAAACTCACTTTTTTGATTCATTAACGAGCATTTAATATATTAAAACACATTTTTAATTGTTTTTCAACTTTAAAATTTTTAGTTTACGCGAAAAGTTGTGCAACACTTTAGAAGTGTCGCACCCTTTGAGAGTGAATGTTGTGCGACACTTCGTGGGTCAAAATAGTGTCGCACGAGCATTGAATCCAATGTCGCATGACACGGGACAAAATGTCATGCGACACTATGTGAAGTGTTGCCCAAGTAGAAACTATTGCACTGCTATAAGAAAAAGTGTCGCATGACACTTAATCAAAAAACAGTGTCGCCTAGTATAAAATTTTGACATGTTTTAAAGTTTTTGAGCAAAATGACATGGGTGTAGACAATGTTTGATTTTAAAATGCGTTGTACTGATATTATACATCCTTCATGATATGTATTGACATCTGGAATGGTTGAAATGACTTGCAGGAGATCTTCCCTGCGCTCCGGATCAGAGCACCCCAGGTGACTAGATTACAGTTTGTTTGAGATCTAGATGATCCAAGCAAGGCCGATTTGAGGATGACGGGCTTTTGGTATCTACTGCAGATGCCCCATATCCAAGCTAATCATGGGCTGTTGATTGCTCTTGCTAAGAGATGGCATAGTGAGCACAACACCTTTCATCTACCTACTGGAGAGGCATCCATCACATTGGAGGACGTCTATCGGATCCTACGGGTTCCGTGTCATGGAGAGCCTGTAAGTATAATCATGTTTATAGATAATCAAAGTTATAAAGTTTCCCTTATAATAGAAACTAACATGATTGTTTGATGATACAGGTATACTATGATCAGGATTCGACTGAGGGGAGACAGGGTATCCAGGAGATGTTCTAGGATGTCACCATCTTAGACCGACAGTCAGCTGTGATCGGTTGATGGCCGACTTTGGTTGAGATTTTCCAGTGCCATGTATTGTTGCATCCATCATATCACATGCCTTGATGACTGCCCGTAGTCAGAAGGGATTCCCTCTCAAATGGGGTAGACTACTAGTGGACTTGGTAGGCAGACCTCGTCGTATGGCATGGGGTCCTACCATACTAGCAGAGATGTACTATGAGCTTCATGAGATCGTCTACCGAGATGATAGGACTTGGGCGTGCTGGGCTATACTCGCTCAGATATGGGTGTGGGAGCACATTACTGTAGTGCATCCATGAGTGCAGCCTAGGGAGCGAAGATATCCCTACATGTATAGATATACCGGTTTCATCTCCTAGGCACATATCAGAGATGTCTCTTATTATTGCAAGGTGTTGGATGAGCTCACCTCATTTACCTGGAGACCTTATAGGTCATGTGAGCAGTGGGGTGACAGGCGGGAGCTAGATTATATGCTTTGCAGTCATCCACTGGTAGGTCGACATGCAGGCATTGTGGAGAGATTCATTATTACTCAGGTCTAGAGATAGTTCGGATGCCAGCAGAGGGTGTCTACGGAGACCACTACACATGCTTGGTTTTGGGATGAGGAGGGGCATGGTTGGCTGTCGATGTTGGATTATCAGCAGGCAGTACAGGACATAGCTGCTATACACCAGGAGCCATGGGAGTACCTCCCAGACATGGAGGATGCGGGTGCAGATGTAGCTTATAGAGAAGAGAGGTGTAGGGCTCCATTCCCTAGATTCACCGTACTAGATGCACAACCAATTGCTCAGGGGGATGATGGGGGAGATGATGGAGGGGACGAAGGAGACAGAGGGGATGGAGGGAGAGGGATAGTGATGGAGAGGGGTGAGGGATTGAGATCAGGTGGCTAGAAACGGTCACAGAGATAAAGATTAGCGACACCTGAGGATGAGGTGAGACTAGCTCACCGACAGGCAAAGGGACAACAGGAGCAGCTTGCGGGAGGGGAGGACCTAAGAGCTAGGATACAGGCTCTAGAGATAGAGATGCAGCAGCTGAGGATCACCATAGCAGTGAGAGACCAGCAGCTAGCCGACCTGAGGGTAGAGAGAAATTAGTAGATCACTGATCTCAAGGTAGAGATAGCACGCCGGGAGCAGGCGGCACAGGCTAACGCAGCAGAGATTCAGAGAGAGACAACACGAGCTACGTATTATCATGGACTCTACCTATAGGTTGTACCCAAGGGACAGAGAGCGCCATCCTACTCTCAGAGGGCAGGCAGATCAGATGTGGTGCCAGACAGGGTAGTAGCACCACCTCCACCACCACCATGTGATGGGGAGAGTCAAGCCTAGGTTTAGGGCTTAGGTTTAGGTGTTTCAGAAATATCCTAAGACTTTTGATCCAAATTTTGGGATCTCACTTTGTATTGTGTATCATTACTTATATATATGAGGTTACTGGATGTTTGATATATCATGTGTGTACATCTCACTTGTGATGGATGTATCAGTTTATGTATTGTCTTGTCATTTTGCTCAAAATGTATGTTTATATGCTCATGTATATTCTCTCTCATAGATGTATGTTTAATTCTCATGTGTATGATATAGACTCATGTTTCTGAAAATGACAGTTTTTGAGATATAGATATGATGATATGATTAACCCCTTGTGATGACAGGAACAGGTTTGAGATGAAAGACAAAGAGTGAAAGACATGATCGAGAAAAGGGAAGATGAGCACAGTTGACTGACAGGTCCATGTGAGATGAAAAGGAGAGCTCTCTCCATATGCAAAATGCAAACTAATCTAACATGACCCTAAAAAATGCAAGCTACAATGAAAAGTGGTTGACTTGCAAGGTCACAATGCTTATAGACATCTAATAATCATCATCGAGTGTTATTGGTAGCGTCATAAGATCATACAATACACATTAGTATGACTATGGGTATATGAATATGATCTATATCAAATAGAAATGTGGGAATCCCACCTAGGCATCAAAGACATGTAGGTCAAGATGGCTAGCGCAGTGAGATTACCTAAGTTTACTATAGCGAGATTATGCTTGCATCAGGACACAAGAAAGTCAAGATGGCTATAAGCATGCACTCGCATAACAGTCAAGGATAATACCTTGTCAATCCCTAGTGTCAAGTAAGACCAGCATAAAAGCTCATGACAGTTAGGATCAACAAAATATACCCACAAGCAGATAAAGAAATAAAACATGTTCTCATACCCTTAGTCTTCTAGCTATGCATCATCGAAAACTTCTCAAGGAGAGACCACTCATCAAAGAAATCCTCATAGACAGCACACAAAGAAAAATAAAGTCAACATATCTCAATTGAGTTGATTGTTTAAGTGCGTGTGTGTTTGGTCATAGAGTCAAACTTTGACCATCAAATTTGCTAATGGGCGATATCGCATCATACTTAGACTGGTGGGTAAGACATCTGATAAGTGTTGAGAAACACGTGACGCTAGGGTAGTGTTGAAAAATACTATTTGGTGTGGTGTTGAAAAACACCTGTTTGTGAAATGCCCCAAGAGACAAACGCACCTAAAGGACCTATGCTAATAGGTATGCCCCCTAGACAAAGACAAAGACCAATTCCAAACCAAGGCAACAAGGTCAAGGCATGATGGAGAATGGCTAAGCGCCGAGGACACATGCTAAAACACAAGGGTGCAAAGGCCTTAAGTAGCGCCTGTTTCCAGGTTTTCACCACTTGGAGATTTTTTTTTTTCATTTTTTTAAATTTTTGCTACCAAGGCGCCTGTTTCCAGGTTTTCACCAAGGTACTTTTTCTATTTTTTTGAATTTTTTGCATTTTTTGATTTTTTTGTATTTTTTCAGGACTTTATATGCTTTTTAGGATTTTTTCAGCATCATATATGAATTTTTTTTGGAATTTTTTCAGGGTCAATAAAATATGTACAAAGGATGCCCCCAGACAGAATAGGCATCATGGATAGAACTTCTTGAGGTGCAAAACATTAATAGGATGAGGGAGCTGTTCCCCTTGTTCATCAGATAGCAGGTAAGCACTTGTCCCAAAAGCAACAATAATAATGTATGGTCCAAGCCAAATAGGTTCAAATTTTCCCTTTTGTTTGCAATGTTGTTGGTTCTTAGGATTCTCATGCAGGACAAGATCTCCTACTTGAAATTCTCTAGGGTGAACCTTCTTGTTGAATGCTTTGGACATACGCTTTTGGTAGACTCTCATGTGATCAAAAGATGCTCTTCGTTTCTCATCAAGAAGTTCCAATTCTTGCAATCTCATGGCACGATAATCTTCATCTGTAATCAAACCTGTGAGAGAGACTTTGAGTGAGGGAATCTCTACTTCCAAAGGTAATATTGCTTCAGCACCATAAGTGAGGGCAAAAGGAGTAGCCCCTGTGGGAGTACGAATACTCATTCTATAAGCCCATAAGGCTAGATTGATCTGTAAGTGCCAGTCTCTACCATTCTTGTGAACTGTTCTATGGAGAATCTTAAGAATTATTTTATTAGAGGCCTTTGCTTGTCCATTTCCTTGTGGGAAGTAAATGGAGGACCAATGTTGTTTTATCTTGAATTTCTTGCAGAGGTGTGTAAGGTCCTTGTTTTTGAACTAACCTCCATTTTCAGTGATTACCTCAGAAGGTATCCCAAACTGACAAATGATGTGACTCAATATGAACAAAGAGATTGTCTTTCCCGAAGCAACAGATAGTGGAACAACTTCTACCCATTTGGTAAAGTAGTCAGTGGCAGTAATTATGAATTTATGTCCACTTGATGAGTTGGGATGAATCTGCCCAACAAGGTCAAAGGCCCAATGCTGAAATGGCCAATGCGAAATAGAAGGAATAAGCTCCCTACCTGGAACATGATTTGGAAAAAGCTATAGCATCCATTTGCATTGTGGGCCAATAGTACCCCACCCTAAGAAACCTTTAGGCCATGGCAAGACCATTAGAATGTCCTTCACAAATGCCCTCGTGGATGTCAACTAACGCTCGGTCAGACTCATCCTTTTCCAAGCACCTAAGAAGTGTCCCATCTAAACCCCTCCTATACAGATCACTAGAGATAAGGGTATGGTGAGAGGCATTACGGACAAGGTTTCTTCATTCAGATCAGTTAAATGATTCAGGAATGATGCCATCACGAAGGTATGAATAGATAGCACCATAACAGGAAGACTCGTGAGTGATCAAGGTACAAATGACATGGCTTTTAGAGGAGTCAAAGATGGGATGTTGTAGCTCTTCCACCAAGAATTCAAATCTTGATCCGTGTTGTTCCAATTGAAGGAGTGAAGCTAATGTAGCCATAGCATCTGCAGCCTTGTTTTTTTCTCTAGGGATCTATTGAAATGTCACAAATGTGAAATAGTGTCGCAATGAATCAACCATCTCTTTGTAAGGTATCAACTTATCATCCTTAGTTTGGTACTCTTCATTTACTTGGTTGATAATTAATTCCGAATCCCCAAAGACATCCAGCTCTATAATTCCCCATTCTATGGCCATTTTCAATCCATTGGTTAGGGCCTCATATTCAGCAATGTTGTTTGTGCATGGGAATAATAATTTATAGGACTTGGGAATAGTACACCCACGAGGGGAAACAAACAACACTCCAGCTCCTAATCCATTTTGCATATTTGAACCATCAAAGAACATTTTCCAAGTACGCGTAGTCATGTACATTACGTGCTCATCCGAAAACTCAACTTTCATTGGTGCTTTGTCTCGGAGTGGAAAATCAGCCAATTGATTTGCAATGGCTTGTCCTTTTATAGCCTTACGCTCAACATACTCTATGTCAAATTCTGAAAGAATCATCATCCATTTAGCAAGTCTACTCGTGAGAGCAACCTTGCCAAGCAAATACTTAAGAGGATCAATTTTTGCAATGAGATGCATAGTATGGGTGATCATATAGTGACACAACTTTTGGGAAGCAAACACCACCGCAAGGCAAGACTTCTCAATACTAGTATAATTGACCTCATAGGAAACAAGCGTTTGGCTGATGTAGTAGATGGCTCTTTCCTTCCCCGTATCATCAAGTTGAGCCAACAATGCCCCCAAGGAAGATTCTATCACTGAGATGTACAAAATCAATGGTTTTCCTGGGATAGGAGGTATCAAAATTGGAGGATTAGCCAAGTATTATTTTATTTGATCTAGGCTCTGTTGGCAATTCTTGTTCCAAGCACATGTGGCTCCCTTATGCAGTGTCTTGTTGAATGGTTGTGCTCTATCTACAAGCAATGAAATAAACCTCCGTATGGATTGGAGTCATCCTTGAAGACTTCTCATTTGACTAATATTCTTAGGAGGCGGCATATCTAATATGGCTTGAACCTTTTCAGGATCCACCTCTATTCCTTTGGTTGAAATTATGAATCTTAGAAGTTTACTTGAGGTAACTCCAAAGGCACACTTTTTCGGATTCAACCTTAACTGAAACTGCTCCATTCGATCTAGAATTACTTCCAAATCTTCTAGGTGTGTATCCCTTTGCTTAGACTTGGCCAAGGTGTCATCCACGTAATCCTCCATGTTTTTATGCATCATATCATGAAATATTGTGGTCATAGCTCTTTGGTATGTGGCTCCTACATTTTTTAATCCAAATGGCATGACATTCCAACAATAGGTTCCCCATGCACATGTGAATGCTGTCTTTTCTTGATCCTGAGGAGCTATTTTTATTTGGTTATAACTAGAAAAACCATCCATTAAAGAGTATATCTCGTAGCCCATAGTCATATCCACTATCATGTATATGTTAGGGAGTGGAAAGTCATCCTTTGGGAAAGCTTTGTTAAGATCTCTGAAGTCTGTGCATACACGAATGGACCCATCATGCTTTGAAACTGGAACAATATTTGAGATCCACTCGGCATAGTCGATAGCTCTAATAAATCCTGCTCCTAAGAGCTTTTCTAATTCAACCTTAACAAGGAGAGCTATGTGAGGATGCATTTTCCTCAACTTCTATTTTACTGGTTTAATTCCTGGAGCTATAGATAAGTGATGCATAATAAGATTAGTGTCAAGCCCTGGCATGTCTGAATATGTCCAAGCAAAATTGATTTTCTTCTTTTGTAAGAACTTTGTGTATGCCTCTTTTTCTTGCACTGACAGAGACTGAGCTAGATGAATCACCTGTGGAGCCTCTTTTGTATTCAAATTTACTAGTTGTGTAGGTTCAATAAGAATTGATGACCTGTCTTGGAAATAACTTGGCAGGTTATTAAGTACCCCATCCTTAGGTGCCTCAAAGAGGTTTTCACCTTCGGATACATCCTTTCTTTTTACTTTTTTGGGTTCTGACACCGCCACACAGTGGTTTTCTTCATCAGAACCATTTCTCTTTTTTTTCTTTTCTTTTATTTTGCGACTGAGGTACTTAATATCCGGCTCCGTCATACTTGTTGTAGGTTCACTGGTGGAAGAGACTACGGGTTCAAGAGCATTCAAGTAGCAAGCTATTTCGTAGTCGTTGTGAAAAGTGAGGAGTTGAGGCTCTTGACAAAGTTTTGACCAATCAATCAAATGATGGTTTACAAGGAGTAGGTCAATGACTGGTTCAACATTGTTGATATGAAAGGCATTATCTCCGATGATTGCATAGTTAGGATCTGTCAAGTTTTCCTCTAAGATACTTGAATTAGGACTCGTCCTACCAAACGAAGCATCTTCCACTAAGGTAGTTTGAGGAGTCCAATCCTCTAGTCCTACACTAGGTTCGTTGGTCACATCGGGTTGAGTACTATAGGTATGAACAACATCCATGTCTAAATCAACTGTTCCATCTGAAAGAGAGTCCCACTTGAACTCATGCGAATCTATTTCTGAATCCCTGTTGGGATGTTTACACCAAGAAGGCTTGGGATGCCTTGATGTAGAAGCTTCGAGATTGTGAAGGGTATCACCTTCTCTGGCATTTGTGTTTGTGTTTACAATTGATAAGTCATTTGAATCCCCCCAAAGGATATTTATAGAAGGCACCCAATCATCAATCATGTCTTGTTGGTTTTGGAGATTAGGTGTATAATCTGAGTCACTGTCACTATCTGTCGTAGCTAGGATAGGAACACTTTTGTTCTTTCCATTATCAAACCCTAGGCCAACCGTTGACTTAGTCCTATGACCAAAAAGAGCATGGTTGAGTGGTTCAGCCTTGGCATCTAACCTGTGATTGAGAGGGCCATGACCTGGGTAGCCCATGTTGGTGACCAACATGTATTCTCACCCATAAGTCTTAGGAGATGGAGAAATTTTTTCATTATGTAGGTACTTTTCTTCTTTGTATATCCAATCTTTAACAACCACCTCTTCTTTCTCACCCTAAATAGGTACTAAAGATTCTACAAAAGTATCGAACAAAGTCATGGCTGAAGATGAGGGACGCATCTCTCCTGATAGTTTACCATAGGACCTAGGTGAAATTGGAAATTTTGTAAAGGAGTTAATTTGATATCCTCCCATACCAAGGTCTATGGACTTGAATTTATCCTTACATTACTTAAGAGCTATCCCAAAATTGTCTTCTTCTCTATTTAAGGGAACATGGGCTCCTACTGAAATGGCATTAACAGATAAGGTACTATCACCTGGTATGCATACTTCTACGCCATTGTATGGAAACTTGACACATTGGTGATAAGTAGACGGTACTGCTTGCATGTCGTGAATCCATGGTCTACCTAGTAGGATGTTGTATGCCAGAGGGCTAGCATCAACGATTTGAAACAAAATATCCTTTTTAACAGGACCAATTTTGACTGGAAGAACAACTAACCCCTTAGAACTTCTCTCAGCCTCATCATAGGCTTTGATAGTAATTTTCTTCCTGGTATCAATGGCATGCTCTGAGTAACCCAGGTTTTTTAAAAGACTTAGAGAACAAATATTGAGCCCAACACCCCCATCTATCAACACATGCCTAACATGGGTTTTATGGATCATGACCTCAATGTGAAGGGCAAGATTGTGCGGATGGCTCAAGGCTTTATTGTCTTCTTCAGAAAATGTAAGGTAATGTGGGCTAGCAAGGTGGTTGACCATGTTCTAGAATTGGTCGACATCTATATTATTAGGGACATTTGCTGCACACAAAGCATCCTCAAGGACACGCTTATGTCTAGGAGACAATTCTAAGAGCTCAAAAATAGAAATCTGCACTGGCATTCGCTGTAACTAATCAACAAGGTTGTAACTCATATCAAGACCAACTGCAGACTTGGGAGGAACACTTTTGGACACTGGTTGCTTGGATTTTCTAGAGTTAGGACGTCTAATGATAACAGGACCTTGGGACTGACCCCTAGTAACAACATTGAGAGGCTAAGATGACCTTCGAGATTGAGGACCTCTAAGCACAACAACGGGTCCTTCATCAAATATTGGAGGTGAGCTTACATCATAGTCATAGGGATCATTCCCTCTCATCATGTTGACATCATTGTTCACAACCTCAAGCATATTAATGACATATTCCGCAGCTGTATAGGTATAATTGATTGTGGCCTTGCCATTCTTGATTTGAGAGGTGTCCCCCTTCTCATACTTAGGCAAGGGCTCCTTAAAGGCCTCAAGTGGTTTGCGTTTGTGATCAATCCATCAACTTGTAATTTCCCATTTTCAATAAGGTCTTGAACAAGATGTTTGAGTTTAAAACAACCTTCAATGTCATGTCCAATCCCATTATGGTATACACAGTAAGCCTTCTCATTCCACCAATAAGGTTTAGGATCTGGTATGCGAAACTTTGAAGGATCATGAGGTTGTACCAAATTATGAGCAATCAAGGTCTTAAAAATATCTGCATAAGAGTCTCCAAGCTTAGTGAATTGCCTCTTTCCTGAATTAGATTTATCTTGATACTTGGGCTTGTGCTCTTGTTGATCTAAGGATGTCTGGAGCTTCATAGCTTGAATTGTGTTAGATAAATTAAGAACTCCTTGCTCCTTAGGTTGTGGAGAGTCAACAACTCCGTCATTGACTACGTGCTTATTTTTGTTCCAATATGAGTTCTTTTTGTCCTTATTGTTGTTGTTACTTTGTTTGGCCAAAATACCTTGCTCTTTTAAAACATCCTCGATGTGACATGCAATTTCTACCATAGTGCCAAAAGAATTAAAGACCATTTTTCTAACTTCATATCTTAATTCTGGCACTAGGTTGCTCACAATTATATCAATCCTTTCTTCCTCAGGGATGGTCCTAGAATACTTGGAGCATAATCATCTCCACCTTTGTAAAAATGTCACAAAGGGTTCCCCTTGATTCTATTTTAATTTACACAAATCAAGCATGGTGACTGACCTTGATAAATTATATGCAAAATGTTGCACAAACCTTTGGACAAGTTCTTTGAATGTTTTCATAGGAGGGGTAATGTTAGTAAACCACTCCATAGCTTGGCCTTTAAGGCTCCTTGGGAATAATCTCATAAGGTAGGAGTCCTCATGATGAAATTCAAAGCTCATGATATAGAACCATCGTACATGGTCATGGGGGTCACCACTACCATCATATTTGTCATATGTGGGGATTTCAACCTTCCTAGGAAAATCTACCATAACCACACTTTTGTCAATGGGATTAGGACATATGGAATCCAAGTTGAAAGTATTCTTAGGAGCCATCATTTTTTCCATAGTCTTTTGCATCTGCTTAATCATCTCATCAGTTGAAGGGTTTTGCTTCTTAATCTTTTGGTCCACATCAAAGTTGTATGGGACTTTTGCACCCTTATTGATTAGGCTTTCTAAGAACTGATCCTTATTTTTCTCCACATAGTTCTCCACATACTGTTGGAAGGATGGTTCTTGTCAGAGAAAACTTTAGTGGCGATTATTTGCCATTTGGTGAATGTCGCCCGTCTGCATCCCACGATTTGGCGAATAAATTGCCCATATGGGACTGACCCCATTGCCCCACATTTATGAAGATTGGGTCCATTACCTAGGTCCATCGCCAAATGCTATATTAAATTTTGTCCATTTCTTGCACATTTTTGCCAATGGCATATACGTCTTGGGCACGATATATTTTTCAAATTTGCCTATAATTTCAACGCGACCCCAAATGGACGGCCTATATTCGCCCATAGTTATATATAAATATTTTTTAGGTGGCCCCAACTTCCCTAGTTATTTTACTGACGCGTGTCTCAAACTGATGGGTTTTCGCCACCTTTATTAATCATACCAAGGTACTGGCGACCCATAATTGCCTAGGAAATAACATAAGACATGTTATCATTACGCGGGCTTTGCCAAATATTTGGACACTGACCTAATACCTCCCGCCCAATTCTCCAAAAGAGATTAGTATAAATACATTCATACATCAGTGTTATTGTACACAATTTGGAATCTTGGATCGATTCAATTTGATCGATAGCAAATTTCAGACTATCTCACTATTGAGTCTCAACTGCTTTGGTGAGTCAAAGGTAAGTGATTATTATTCTAAATTTCTGCGACTATGTAAACATTGTATATTATAGTTATGTTGTCATTTGTCACTTCTTCAACAAGTAAACATTTTTTTTACATATTTTTATCACTAGGCTGGTAGCCAATCGAGATGTCAAACAAGAATAAGGGTAAGGCTCTGGCAGATGGGGAAAGCCAAGAGAGGCCAAAAAAATGCAGAACCTTATCATCGTACTTTGGTCATGGTCATGGAAATATTTCTGGCCAAAATAGGGAAGCTAGTGTTACTTCATTACAAGAAGATTTTGAACCTGAGGCTGAACCTTCACGACATATTGAAGAAGTTAGCGAACCTGATATCTCAGATCACGATGAACTTGAAGAAGATTTTTAGTTAAATACCCAGAGTAACCATAATGATATAATAGACTTGGATGAGACTGAGAATGTCAGAAAAGATGATGGTGCAACTGCAGGGAAGAAAAGAAAATCCAAATCAAAGAATGATAGACTGTGGGATATGTCGAGGAATTTTTAAAAAGATTGGGTGTCAACATATCCATTCATTGAACCAGTGCCTAATCCAATTGAAGGGGAACCTCCGGTAGAATGCAGATGTAAGATTTGTAGCGTGATAAATAAGAAGGAAAAGAGGTTGCAGCTAAAAATTGACACCATAGAAAAGCATATTGGTAAAGTTTACGAAAAGAAAACCATAGCTGGAGTTCAAAAATTAGTGATAAGATGGAAAACAAAGGAGGAATCTCAGCATGTTAGGAATGCAGAATTATATGAATTTCAACATAATATAAAGACGAAGCCTGGTGAAGTTAAAGGCTCTATTGAAGCTTGTTTTGGAAAAGCATTGGAAGTAGAACTAATGGGAAAAGCTATTCAGTTAAGTGTTGTGTTTAATATTTTGAGTAGAGGGCATCCAATGATAGACTACCCATCATTGAGTGCTTTATTACACTTTCTGAAAGTTCGTAACTATCCTAACAGTCACTGGTCAGTAAACAGTGGATGGGAATGGGCAAGTTGTCTTGCCGATGTTGAAAAAGAGGATTTGAAGGCAAAAATTAAAGAGTCAAATTTTATTGCATTGTCTTTAGACGAGGTCACAGCAGTAGACAATACTTCCTGGGTATGCATGCATGTTTATACTGTACAGAATTTTGTTCACCAACCTCATCTACTAACTGTTGCTAAAATGAGGGATAATGCGACAACGAAAAATTTATTTCAACTAGTAAAGAGTTCTCTAATTGAATATGGAGGTATAGATGACATGACCATTGCCAAAAAGCTGGTGTGTGTTGGAGCTGATGGAGCTTCAGTAATGCAAGGCCACAAGGGTGGTCTTTGCACAAAGATACAATCTTCTTGTGCACCCTATGTTACTCCCATTCATTGCATGGCCCATAGAATGAATCTAGCTTTTGGAGTTGTCAGCAAGCATGCTCCAGTACAAAAAATTGAAGTTTTAATCAAAGAGATCTACCAATACTTTTGTCGAAGTCCGAAATGATTCAGGGAATTTCAACACTTTGCTGAAGGACTAACCGATGGGAACAAGCTTCTTAAGGATGATGATACCATATGGATCTCCTTGGATGGACCAGCACATTGAGTTTTTTCAGAATATCAATCATTGCTTGGTCTAATGAACTCAAGTCGTGATGAAGCAGGGCAACCAAAATTTCCTGCGCTGCTGTCAATGTTAAGTAATGTAGAGACACTGTTAACATTAACAGGTCTTCTCCCCATGCTTGAGGAAATGAGAAATTTAATGAAAAAGGCCCAGCAAAGAGCTATGTATATCACAGAATATGCTACGCTCCATAAGTTGACATGCATGACGCTCAATAATCTCTATCATTTATTTGTTGATGAAGTAAAATTTGCCAGCTGGCTGAAAATCACAGATTTGGACAATCTTGATAACTTTTTAAAAATTGGTTCAAACGGGGGGTTATGTGCAGAAGTTCACGGAGTTGAGATACCAATGCACTACAATGCCAGGATCGAGTCCGAGGAACCAGTAAAGAACCCCAGGAGGCGAGTATCAAGTGTTAAAAGGGAAGACTTTACCAAGATCGTTGAGTTTGTAACAGCTTCAGTGAAGCACATTGCCTTTGATCTTTCCTCATAGATTAGAGCAAGATTCCCTCCAGTCAAACTACTTGAATCCATGGCTATTGTGTTTCCTCATTATTGGCGTATGAACAATCCGAAAGATTTTAAAAGTAGGCTACTAACTTTGATAGATCATTTTTGCAAAACCAAAGAGTTAGATGGAGTAACTCTAAATGGAATTTTAGATGCAAATCATTTGAGAGAGCAATCAGCTCATTTTTCACGGACAATGAGGGAACAATTTAATCTTATGGAGAACCCTATGGAAGATGGATCGGTAACAAGGCTTTGGAAAAACCTAGCTGAGAGTGAATTGTTGATTGATTCAATATCAGAATATTTCAAGCTTGCTAAATTATGTCTAACCATGATATTGGGGTCGGTGGAGGATGAGAGAGTTTTCAGTGCTTTGGGATTCCTAAAGTCAAAGCTAAGAAACAAACTTGACAAGAATTTGGAAAATTGCTTGAGGCTCTATACATCTAGGTATGAAGTCAATACTTTTCCTTACGAAAGGGCACTGAAATTGTGGAGGAAGAAATGTCAGAGAAGAGGGGTGGGAAACATGTCAAACCAAAGTGGGAGTGGGAGTGGGAATGCCAGAGATAATTATGTCATTGACCGGGACCCATGTACTGGTATTGGTATTGCTAGCGGTGAACATCAGTTAAGCGGAGGTATGCAGAGTGAAGAAAACATATCAAAGAACCAAGGAAGCTATGAAGTTGATGCTGATGAATCCGACAATCTCAATGATGATATGGTGTGGCAGCTTGAAATTGAACCGTTGTAGAAGTAGCACTGAAGAATTAGCATGTCCTAGGTATTTATTAACTTTTTCCTTGAAGTCTACTGTCAGTTTCTGTATTTCATCATCAATCATGCATATCCCAATGTCAAAAAAATGAATGTGGTTGATAATGTCATCAAGATTCAAGATTCAATTCCACAATTAATAATTATTAATGGTTTTCATTCGCAATATTAAGCTAATATGGTATAATTCTTGTAGTTTTTTCATTATTTTGTTTGACAACATAGCAATTCGTATGTTACAATTCTTAGAGTTAGAAATACTGATTCTCATTAATTTAATTACAAATATGATACAATGTATCCATTCATTGATCAATACTAGTAAGAACACAACTCTCTGATTCTGTTTACAAAAGTCGATGACTCAATTCCCATTGGCAATTTAGTAAGCCAATGACCCTGAATTCCCTTTTATAGAAACAAGGGAGCAACAATAGCTTCAGGTCGATTTGCCTAATGTGAAGTCTCAAAATCTAAATCAGTAAGACAACTACAAGACTACAAGTCTACAACATCTCTACAACTTTAGTTGTACATTTCTGCATTTGACAGGTCGGTTTAGTAAATTAGCATAGGCAATAGCATCTGCAAGACTGCAACATTGATCCTGTTCAAAAAGCAAAGTTCAAACTTGTTACTTTAAACTCAATTCTAGAGTCTAGACTGTAGTATGTAGGATAATATGAAAGATATAGAGATGATTGAAACTGAAAGTACTTTCACATACTATGATTCAAGATGATTCTGTAAGTTTCTGTAGTATGCTCCATTCTTCTTCAGTTGGAAGGGAAAAATTTTTGATGGTATGGTAAATGTCCTGCATTCTCGTCAGAATTCCATACTTGGAAGAGCGAGTTTTAAGCAATGTTCCTTCCATTAGTGCATGCAAATTTGTGAATGTTTTGATGCACTTTGCAATGCCTTCATGAGTTCTGCCCTGAGGAAGGTTGCCTAAATCAGAGGTTATTGTGTCCTCCAACTTTTGTTTGTAAGCTTCTCTTCCAACGAAACCCATTGTTGACAAATTAGGTCCAGGACTCAGTAAACCAAGAGATATCAATTTGGCTGTTTTATTGTTCATCTTGGCGAGCTTTGGCCCAAATAAAGCAAGAACTTTTTTTGCTTATGTTAGTTTCTGACATTTATGAAATATAGAGGTCGCCTTTATTATTGAACCAACGCGGTCCTGAATTCCCTTGCTTGCCAATTGCCTGTCAGCAGTGCTGTTGATTTCTTGCATAATCTGCTTTGCAATTTTCTGTCTCTGACCAAAACTTTTGTTCTCCTCAAGTTGCTCTTTCAGCTTCTCAAAAACATTTGTAAGAGATTCATAGAGTTCAAACCAATCACACAACCTATCAGCAGAAGACTTTATTTGCCCCCAGAAGTAATTTTTTATTTGCTGTACTGTATTATTTACATGGTCATTCAAGAAGTTTTCATAATTTTTAATAGTATTATTTGCCTTCTTTAGGTCTTCTTTCATTTCTGAGTACTGGTGTTCACTATGTTTTCTTATTTGGTCTGCTTTCTCTTCCCAATATTTTTCTTTCTCTTCCCACTCTTTTGTTTTTACCCTCTCATTTTCCAATTCTTTCTTTAACTCATTGTTTACCTGTGTAGCATTCTCCAAGTTTTTGTATAAATTTAATAAAGAGGCTTTTTCATCCTAAAGTTTTTTATCCCTTTTTCCAATTTTTCCCTCAAAGTTTTCAGTTCTGCGTCCATATGTTCTTGCTGTTCAATTGCTTCTTTAGAGCTAAGGATGAATTTTTTATCCTTTTCTCTAATTCTTTGCACCTGTTTATTGCTGCTTTCTCACTTGCCTTTACATTTGCCAGGTCTACCTTTAACTTATCTATTCTGCCCTGAAGCTTTCCTTTCTCTCTCTCCAACTTCATCATTGAACTGTAGACCACTTGGTTGGTCATTTTGGACACATTTATCTTGTCCACATTTTTAATTTTGGATAAATCCATTTGGAGGGTGCTAACTTGAAATTTAGATGGATCTAACTGACTCTCTGGTGGATTGTTATCTCTAGCTGGGGGCATAACAACCATGAATTCCATCATATCTTTATTTGGGTCATATGTGGTTAATAACCTATTGGATGCAGGTTCTGCATCACGAGCTACAACAATTGCTTCCATCTTCATTGTCTTACTATTTTGTCTATTCTTATTTTTTGATTTTTCATAGTTAGTTACAAATTCATTGTAATGAAAATCAGGATTTTGTGAGAGAATTGAATGTTTGAATGGTGAAATAGCACTTGCACTGATGTACGAGCTTCCACCAATACCATGAGGATTACCAACACCTAGACCCATCACAAGTGGGGTTTGTGGACTATTATGAGGGTTTTGTCCTGAAGGATGGGCAATTGTTGGACTCATAGTCACCATTGGCACTGTTGTACTAGTACTACTACTAATACTTGTCATAACCTTTTGCTTCTTTACACTTTCTTGACCTTCAGGACCAACCTTTTTTGCATCTACATATTTATATAATATCCTTTTCGAACCACTACTTTTAGTTGTACAAATGATATTGCCAGTTGTGGGAGTGACAATTGATTCAGATTGAATTTGAGTGCTTGGAACAACTAGAAGTGGAACTCTATTTGAAGCAGAAACAGATGGAATTAACTGAGTTGAAACCAATGTGAATGGAATTGACTGAGTTGATGATTGATCTCCATGCCCAAGGCCTGGTTTCTGACCATGTTTTGGTGCTACAGCTGGTGGTTCAGGTGCATACCAAACCCCTTCTCCACTGGGACCCAGACCACCAGAACCTTGGTAGCCCATTTTTTCTAGAATTTCTACCCCTTTGGTATATAGAAGTTTGGTGGATGCATCAACTCCTCTCTTAATTTCTGTATTGGATGAGGGATTCAAAGAATCCTGGTCATCATAATCATCATCATTATCATTGTGATATGCTTTAGCTGGATGCTCCTTATTCCACAATTCGTTAAACATTGTATCCTCTTCCACCTCATTAAGATCTGCAGAGGTCTTTGGCTCACCGAGATTCTTCCTCATTTCCCAAAATTCCAAAATTTTGGTTCGACTCCATCTAGCATCTATACATTCATTCATTAGCTCTTTTGGAATACGTTTTGTAGATGGTTTATCAGCTTTCTTGTAGAAATTGGACGATGTCATGGCCTGTACTTTTCCTTTCTGTTTGTGCAATGCCATTATTTGTGATGACAATTCCTGTATTGACATATTATTTTCAGTAGCATATTTCTCCATCTATTTTTTGACCTCCTCCCAGGAGTCCATGTTTTTAAAATTTTCAATCAAAGACATACTTTCATGTTGATATTTGCTTGCAGAGTTCCCATTGTCTTTAAGCCTTGCTCCAATTATGTTCAGTGGATCATACTGCCAGTGACTGTCAACATCAAATCGAAAAATTGAAAAAAAGGCTTCTGCCACTTTGAATCCTCTTCTCTCAAATGCGAACCCTCCAAAGTAGAATGGCAAGGAGGGAAATATCATTTTCTTTTGCTGACCATTAAAGAGTACATCTGTTCTCTCCATTTGTCATACATATTCCAATGCAAATACCCTCTCTGTTACATGTATTGGAAATTTGTAGGGTTCTACCCATGAACCGTAAAACCTTAACATAGTGTACTCTTCCATTAAGTACCAGTCAGCCAATTGTAGTTGACTTCCGAGTTGAATGCAATTTCTACAAGTAACAAGCAATCTAGGCATTGGAGTGCCTATAATTTTATGGTACATTGGTGCCAAAAAGAAGTCTACAAAATTGTTGTAGTTCCTTCTGTTATCAATCATCCTTATCTGAGGTGTCCACTCATATATTGGATTTTGGCCTTCAGTCAGACTGCAAAGCTTGTTTGCCTGAAATAATGCACGATGCTTTGCTAGGAGAAGATAGCACAAGTAGATTCTGAATCTAAATGTCTTCTCTGAACCTCTTTGAATCATTAGTAATTGATCTTGCATGCGACGAACAATGTGCTCAATAAAACAATATTTTACTGGTTCTCTTTCAAAATGAATATGATAAAGCATTTCAAGAATGCTGGCACCCACTTGTTTGTTACTATCCAATCCCAAACAAAATGCTAGCAAGGAAATACTGTCTTGTGCCCATGGCACAAAAATTTCATAATCATAAGGAGGCCTATGATCTGAACTCAGACTACAACCGCTTGTTATTCCTCTGATATAAGAATCTCTCTATTTTGCATCTAATTTTTCATAATCCTCTGCCAGCTTTCCCAAGTCAATGTGTACATTTGAGTGTTGTTGTTGAAACCCTAGGTTCAACAGACTAGCAAATTCACTCTCAGTTATGGACAAAATTTCCTCCTGAGTATTTTTATTCACAATTGCTTTTCTATTTTCATCATAATTTTTGGCGCAGAGCATAACAATTTCTGGGCAAGGGAATACTTGAGGTAATGCCATGTGTGCCGACCCAGCTTCCCACGGTGCAATTTTATTTGCAGTTGCATTTACCCTAGGGTTAAATGAATAAAATTTTGAAGCCTTATTTGGATGGTTCCACTTGTTTTCAAGTGCAAATCTAATCTCCATTATACCCTTATTTCCATGAATAACAGGATCATGTATATCATGGAATAAATCACTGAAACCTGGTGTTTTAAGCATATTATGGAATTCTATTATTTTTCCCATCGTGTTATTCTTGGTATTTGTAGCTACAAGCCTACATGGGTGATTCAAAATTAAAACCTAACAGACTAAATTTTTTTTATATAATATAAACAGTAAAGTTGTAAATCAAGAGACTTGAAAAATTTAAAATGCAGGACGTAGATTTTCAGGATTTTAGTAGTTACACTTACCTGTTGACGTTCACGTTGCCCTTAGTTTCAATTTTTGCAGAGATCTGAGAGACTTTGTAGTTTGTTGCTTTCCTCGGACCTCAATCCTCAACCTAGAAATTAAGAATTTGTAACTTTGTTGCGCTGTAAGTTTGTAAATTGTAAGTGGAATGTGATTATGTCAATGTGTTAACTGAGTAGTGACATGTGTCATGATTCCAGGATGCATTTCAAAAGATAGGGTGTCTTTTTCCTTTCAGCCCAAAACTCAACTTTAGTCGTTGATCTATAAACATCCAACGACAACGGTGAATGGTGTGGTACTGGTGGCCCCGTGGGTCGTGGGTCCCATTAACTAGGCTAGTCAGGATGACTCACATCACGAGTCAGACGTGTCAGTGTCACGTCATCACCAAATTTAAATGACATTATTATTTTTTGGTCGACCGAGGAGTTTAGTGACACGTGTAATGATTCCGGGACGCGTTTGAAAAGATAGGGTTTCTTTTTCCTTTCAGCCCGAAACTCAACTTTGGTCATTGATCTATAAACATCTAACGACAATGGTGAATGATGTGGTGGCCGTGTGGACCATGGGTCCCATTAACCTATCTAGTCAGGATGACTCACATCACGAGTTAGACATGTCAGTGTCACGTCATCACCAAATTGAAATGACATTGTTATTTGTTGGTCGATCGAGGAGTTTAGTGACATGTGTAATGATTTCGGGACGCGTTTGAAAAGATAGGGTTTCTTTTTCCTTTCAGCCCAAAACTCAACTTTGGTCATTGATTTATAAACATCCAACGGTAATGGTGAACGGTGTGGTGGCCGCGTGGACCGTGGGTCCCATTAAATAATCTAGTCAGGATGACTCACATCACGAGTCAGATGTGTCAGTCTCACATCATCACCAAATTGAAATGACATTGTTATTTGTTGGTCGACCGAGGAGTTTAGTGACATGTGTAATGATTCCGGGATGCGTTTGAAAAGATAGGGTTTCTTTTTCCTTTCAGCCCGAAACTCAACTTTGGTTGTTGATCTATAAACATCCAACGACAATGGTGAACGGTGTGGTGGCCGCGTGGACCGTGGGTCCCATTAACTAATCTAGTCAGGATGACTCACATCACGAGTCAGACGTGTCAGTCTCACGTCATCACCAAATTGAAACGACATTGTTCAATGTCATTTGTTGGTAGACCGACGACCGTGCGAGGTGTTAAGTGACACGTGTCATGATTTTGAGACGTGTTTGAAAAGATGGGGTTTCTTTTCCCTTTCGGCCCGAAACTCAACTTCGATCGTTGATGTATAATAATCCAACGGCGACAGTGAATGGTATTGGTGTACTATTTTTTGCAAGTTGAAATATATTTCATATTTTATGATGTTACAAATTATAAATATAAGATATAAGTTTTTTTCATTTATATATGTTTAAATTATACTATGTTAGTTTACCATAATAAGAGTTAAAAAAATTACATGTGAAAAGTAATGTTCAAATTATATATTATAATTTGTGAATATTTTTTAATGGAGAGTAATTATTTAAGTATTTAAACATCAATCTCATTCGTAGAGATATAATTGTACTTCAGACTATGTAATAAATTAAATGTGGGAGACACCATTTAAATTTTTTTATTAAACTACAATTTCAATTAGTGAAGTTTAATTGTAATAGATATCTGAAGGAGGATATTTGTCAGTTATTTTATATATATTAAAATAAATATAGATAAGCTAGTCTACAGATAACTGATAAAGCATTGAAGCAAGTAATTAAAATATTGCAATCATGGTTACATAGAAGTATAAAATATTAAAAACCATTTTTGCAATCACGGTTACAGAGAAGAAATATTGCAATCACGGTTACACAAAGCACAAATTGAAATGAGGTAAAGCTTGCAAAATTTCCATTGTATTTTTCATATAATTATATTTACATTCTCGACTTCATACTATGTCTATAAACAAAAAGAAACATACTCGACTTGATACTATGTCTATAAACATATTATATTTACATTCTCAACTTGATACTATGTCTATAAACAAAAAAAAACTGTAAACAACTACAGTACCAGTACCAGTACAAGGTAAGCTTTTAATATTTATAAATTTTTTTTTTTTATAAAGAAAAATCAATTGTGCCCTTCTATGTAGAATTCTGCAGAGAGGATTAGCTGCATGAATTCGTCGAGCCACACAAATTGCCCCGCCTGAGCCTCCTCTATGTCAAGCTCAAACCACTTACGGAGAAAACCCCTGGCAATTAGCTTCCATTTCCTATGGCGCTTCAATTGCCCAGCAGTCAGGCACAAAAGAAAAGGTTGCATGGCCACATTCTGGCCTGGGAGGAGAAGCTTGTGTATTTGACTTGCCATAGGGATCCCCACCCCTAATTCAGTGAAGGTGACAACTTGAACGTCATCCCCCAGGTATTCCTCTTTGAATACCCTCCTCAGCAGCATCACCATGTCAACCTTCGGTCCTCCAAGGTCCAGAAGGGAAGCCAAAAAATGAGACGTAATGTCCGTGGCTACCCGGTACCTATCTTCATTGTCAAGAAACTCTTAGCCCAACACCATTCTGATAGCCTCTGTAATGAAAGGCCCACCATCCTTACAAATTGATGCTAAAAATTCATCAGAAAAGGAACCCAGAAAGGCCTTCTGGGCCTCCTCAGAAGTGCATCTAAGACAAATGGGAGTGTCCATCTTAGATTACTTGCAGACCGTAAAACTTAAAATAGTAAAACTAGAAAATTTAAAAACAAATTACTTGCAGAATGCGTCACTGCAGACCCTAAACAAACAATCAATCAATGTCGATGAATAATGAAGCTAGATCGTCTATAAATAGCCCTTGAATCCTTGATCATTACTTACCAATCAATTATTTCTATCTTAATGGTATTAAATACATTGTCCTTGATATGCCTCTAAATCTTGCACGAAAATCTTTTCCCTAAATACATGCGTGTGGGAATTGAAAATTTTGTCCTTAATCTTTCACATCTGGCAGTAAATCTTTTCTATCGATAAAAAACTGTCAGAAATCAGCTGTACAATTTGGGAAGTTGTGTGTGGTAGCCAAAGAATGTCGCTGTCACTGACATGGCATTTAATTCTTTCCCGGTTAAGTGCTTTTAATACTCTGTAGACAACTTACCTTGATACGTGTCAACATTTCGGTGACTACCTCGACAATTCTTCTTCCTTCAAGAAATGTTGGCCGAAATTAAACCTTAGCCATTGATCTTGGATCATCAGATGGTTTGAGTTCTCAAATAATACATTTAACATAATTACAGTGGTAGTGGCAAAGATTATGGTAGTGGCAAATAATACATTATGCTTCCATAATATAAGGTCAAACAACCACATCTTTAAACCATCACTTGCCAGTTGCCAATAATTTATGTATGTTAGGTATGCTAGGTTAGGCTACTTATTTCCCATCTTTTGAAAATCGCCAATAATTTATTTATTTTTCCATAATTAACGAATGATTAGCTAATACAATTATTTTTTCACCCTTCAAAAGAAAAGTATTCGCCTCAAATATTAAAATTTTTTACTTGAAAAGAAAATTATTTGACTCAAATATTATAATTTTTTACTTGAAAAGAAAATTATTCGCCTCAAATATTATAATTTTTTACTTGAAAAGAAAATTATTTGCTAGCAATTTATGAAATTTTCAATCCGGAGGGAAAAAATCGCCAATACAAACTATGAAAAATTGTGGATTTGAAAAAAAAAATCGCCTAGATTAAAACAAATTACCCCCTAAAATAATGTTCGATTCGCCAAGACTTTACACTTTTTCCTAAAAGGGGGTTTCTTAAAGTTATCCTTGGTTCTTGTTGCATTGTCATGAAATCAATAGTGTCAAAGTTGGCATTACTTCCTCCATGTTGAGAGCCATGATGAGCTCGTTGGGAGGGTTGTCTTGAATATCTAGGAGGTGATTATCTCCTACGATGGTTATACTGAGAAGTCCTTCCTCTAGGACTAGGTGATCTTGATGGGGTCCTTGACCTTCTTCTTGGACTTGGTGAGGGAGTAGATGGTGGAGAGTTGGTTCCACTGTTGGTACCCCTATTGTTGAATTGATCATGGAGTTGTTGCGCTAGGAGCCTATCTCATTCTTCTTGTGCGGCTCTTCTCCTTATGTCTCACAAAGCTCATTCCTCATCCTCCAATTGTTTGAACCTTTCTTCCTTAGCAGCTTGTTCATCCAAGAAGGCTTTCTTTTCTCTCTCAATGCGTTTCAACCTGTCACTTGTGTATTGTGAGGTGTCTCTAAGTGGAGAAGGTTGTCTTGAATGTCTGGATACATTAGCTGCATTGATATGAGCATCACCAGACTTGTTGTTTTGGTCTTCATGTTGTGACCATGCATCTGAGTGAGCTTGCCTATGATGCCTTTTAGCTCGTTGATGAGCATCTAGATACCTTGCATTGATAGGAGGTGATCCAGGTGGACTATCAGAAGAAGACCCAGCAGACATCACGTCACCCCTATGTTGTTGGAACATGTCATTAAGAGTTTGATTCATTGCTTCTCTTTGTTGTCTAGTGAAGGTGTAACTCATGTCCATATTTGATGAAAAAGGTGCTAAAGAGGAACTCAATTCATTGGGATTACTCTTTGGGTCAAAAAAAACCTCAGACTCACTCTTAGGGGATCGATCGAAAATGGGTTCCTTTCCCTTTCGCTGTTGACGAGTCTTGACTAAGGGTAACTAATTAAAGACAATTGGGGTTCATTTTCCTTGATTCACTTGGTACCTTGTTGTAACTGACATGAAAGAAAATGATTCTTGATGATAAGGTGACCTCTCAAAGTGTCAACACCAAACTAAGATAATTAAAGTTCTCTAATGTCCAAAAAGAGATGGAAAGATAGAAATTGCAAATGGTGTTAGCAACACTATTAAAGAGGTGCTAAAACCAAAGGATCAATATCCTTGCACGTTTGAATCAGGAGGATGGACTTAGCCCAAATTGTATAATTGAAATTGAATTTGAGTGGAAATGATTTGGACAAAAAGAGTACTAGAATTCTCTAAGAATGTTACTAAAAACTCTAGAGATATACTTTCTCAACAGGAATAATCTTCTAACTTGACAATTCTTCCCAAGGTGACTTTGTAAATTGAATGACACTACCCCTAGAGGGATAAAAATAGGAATTTAGAGTAAAGATAGGCTTCTAGCGACAAGATAAGTTACCTTCTTAAAGACCCAGCCAACTAAAAGCAATTGCGAAATGACTGAGACCAGGTATACAACAAAAAATTCTCAGGCGACACTTTCCAGGCAAGCAGGGCACCACTTTAAGACTAGGCGACACTTCGCTCTATGCAGGGCGACACTTTCCAGGCTAACAGTGCACCACTTTTCATCAAGCGGGGCAATAGTCATGCAGGGATGAACTGTCCCGTGACAATTCTCAGAACAGGGCACGACACTGTTCAGTGTCGTACGACTCTATGACTAGTGAAGTGTAAAATCTCAATTTTAAGGTTTGTTTGTTCAATATTTTCAGTTTGAGGGTTGATTTTTCGATTCCAATCACAATGACAGTAGTTAATTGACAGGTTTGCAAATAGTATGGGATCAAACGTGTCTTCAAGCACTTGAAACAAGGGTAAAAGAAACCTTGCCAAGACAAACACTTGTGATATCAAAATAGAAAAACACCCTATGAGTACTATCGATTGTTTGAATGTTCAAGAACATTAACACGGGTAATACACAATCAAAGACACTTCAAGCAATTTCTATCCTAGAAAGTCAAGGCTCAATAATTAACAACTTGGGCCACACTTGATGCTCCCTTGCCTCACACAAAGTGGTTGCCCACAATAGATATTGGATTTGTCATGGAAGTGCCAAAGACACAACCAAAGGAACACATATGGTGAGTAATCTTGGGGTGATCTAGGTTATTCCACTTGGATCAATCCTTGCACCAAGAAGCTAAGAGACAAAATAGGGTGGCCTCTATCTATGGTTCTTAGTAAGGGCTTCCATTCGTAGTACCCTTCTTGCTCCTCATAAAGGACTGGGACCTCGTGGCCTCAAGAGTACCTTAAGCATTCTTGCTCAATAATTTTCCCATGGTCACAATCCCACAAGTACTCACATCAAGCGAAGATAAGCACTATGTCTACCAAGGTTTTGTGTCCTTGATAGCCTTGAGTTTATAGTGGGTCAGAATAGCTGACAATAATCTTGTCCCCACTTGGGTCATTCCTCTTGATTGCTCAAGAGCAGGCCCGCTAAAGGATTCTAACAATCTAAACAAAAATGGATCAACTTATGAGATTCAAGGATTTTTTCTTACCACAAGGGTGAAGAGCATACTCCCCTTATCTCAAAGCTTTCTCCCAAACACACCAAGCAAAAGTTTAATTACCCTCTTGCTTTCAAAATCCAAAGATGGGTCAAGATTTTCTGGTTCACCACAAGGGTGAAGAGCATACTTCTCCTACCACCCAAGAATTCCTACAACAAGATATTAAGTGCATATGAAATGAAACAACTAGTATATGCCGCACTCAATACAGAAAATAATTAAACAAGCACTTGATTGAGTTTTTATGTTTTGGGCAGCCCTGCAAAAACCATTAGTAGCCCTTGTGCATTTGAAGCTTTGACATGCATTCTTTTGGCAAAATATTTCAAGTAATGAGAGCACCTACAAGCACAACTTGTTAGCCCAACAAGGTTAGAACAATCCAATTAGCTCTAAGCAATCCACTATCAAAAGTATTTAAAGCACTAAAGGTGGAACACTTAACTCGCCAAGTAAATGTGAAGTGAGTCCAAAAAGTGGAACATTTAACTCTTCACACAAACTCAAAGCAAGTCAACACCTTAGAAAACTAATGAGATCAAGAAAGCCTAAAAGAGAGAAACTTTGTGGAACACTTAACGCTCTTTTCAAGTAGACCCCTCCCCTATGTATGCATATTGACCTTGCATCCAAAGGGCAGAAATGAGGGGTGATTATAAATAAGTGAGTCCAACACCCAATTTAGCTAACAAGCTCAATCAAAAGTACTCTTCAAGTGAGTGTGAAGTGAGTCCAAAAAAGTGGAACATTTAACTCCTCACACAAACTCAAGATGAGTCCACACCTTAGAAAACTAATGAGATCAAGAAAGCATAAAAAGGGGGAAACTTTGTGGAACACTTAAACGATCTTTTCAAGTAGACCCCTCCCTTATGTATGAATGCTGACCTTGCATCCAAAGGGTGGAAATGAGGGGTGATTAGAAATAAATGAGTCCAACACCTAATTTAGCTAACAAGATCAATCAAAAGTACTCTAAAGTTGCTTATGAATACTACTCACAAATGAAAAAGGGTTGAATCAATATAATATTTAACTTTCCAAGAAAACATAGAGTGAGTCCACAAAGTGGTGCATTTAACTCCCTATGTAAACAAGGAATGAATCCATGCCCCCAATCACTCAATGAGATATTTGATATTGGAAACCAAGAAGCATTCACTTACACAAACTTGTAAAAATAAATCTATGTTCTTTCATTCACCATTAAGAGCATAAAAGAGATGTGCCTATGAAAGCAAGTAAACATTCAAGCTAAACACATGAGAGGTTCCTTTTAGATCCAAAATCCAAATGAAATTTGCAAATGAGATTTATCTAACTACAACAAATCAAACTAGTAAACGGATTAATCTAAATTCGGCCAAAAAGGTCCAAAAAAAAACTCACTGTCAGGTACAAGTGATAGTACAGTCACCAAAAATGTCGCGTGACACTTCTCTACATATGGGGGTGACAGTTTGTCCTGGGGAGACAGTTCTCCTTACCTGCAGGTGACAGAATACATAAAATAGAGTGACACTTTCTGTCAAACAGGGTGACACTTTTAACTGGTAAAGTGTCGCACTGCTATACAGGAAATCATCACATGACATCGGTGAAAAGTGTCGCATGACACTCTGAGACTGAAAACTAGAGACTGAAAATAAAGCCAAAAATTGATGAAAAATTTGATGAAAATGCAGAAAATAAAAGACAAAACGCTAATGTTCTGCCCCACGGTGGGTGCCAAAAATGTACACACAAAAGTAGTGCACTTCTATGAATCCTTACAATCAGGAACACTCAAGAATGAGGTCTCAAAAATCAATCCATAGCTCTCTATGTATGAAGTTGCAAGATTTAAAATTGCTCTCAGCTAGAGCTAATAAACTTAAGGACCTTGCTAGTCAACCACACAATGAGAGATTCAAATGAAGACAAGGGAAAGAGTGCCAATATCTCCAAAGAATCAAAGGGAAATGCAATGCAAGTAAGCTAAGAATGAAGATGCAAGCTAAGCTAAATGATAACAATGCAATGCTTGAAAGGAAATCTAATCTATGAAAGGAAAGTACAAACTAGACTATGAAAGAAAAGTACAAGTCTTACAATCCCTCCTAAGTAAGCTATGTGAGATTAATCTATTGCATAAAGGAAATCTATACTAAGAATGCCATGATTATGCAACTATGAAAGAAAACTAAATGAAATGCAACAACAATGTCTTCAAAGCTTGAATGCAAGGATGTCTTCAAAGAACTCCAAATGACCTAGAAAACCTGTAGCATAACATTAGTATTCAAAATTGCATATGAAAAATGAAGAAGAGAGCTCTCCTTTTATAAGAAATGAAAAGGAATGGACCATGGACATTAAGAAGAAAAAGACTTAATCAATGGTGGAGCATCAAAAAGGAGCAATCCATGTGCACAAGTATCCTCCAATGAAAAAATAAGAGTTGACTTTTGTGTCTATATGAGACAAAAAGTGATTTTTCCCTTTTTATAAAATAAGAATAATGCTTTATTTGTGCAACTTAGGATAAGAGGAAAAGGTGGGGGCTTTTTATTTATTAAAAGGGGAGGAAATATTCTTTTTAAATAAATAAAGACTTTAGGATAAAAATGGTTAGCCCAAGGCAAATAATTGAAAATGATAAAATAGGACTTGATCAAGGAAATTGATATAATTGATAAAATGCTGATTTTGAAAATATTGATTCAGGAATTTGATAAATTGCAAGAATGGGGGCCCAAAGTCTAGGCGACCATTTTAGGGTGCATACACTTATAAGATTAAATTATAAAATAATCACAATTATAAACACAACAAAAAATACACATCTATCGTATATTAACTTACAACTAGTTTTGAAGCTAATGCCTCACATATGAAATCTAGGCCCTAGCAGGGAAGAATCTTCAAATGAATGGAAGGCAGATGTGGTTCTTTTGAAGAAGAAAAACAATAATTCTTTCCCTGCTTCCCACTTTGCATATACAAAATTATATGCTATAGGGATTTCTAACCCCTTCTCACCCCCAGAGAAAAATAATGACATTACTCCTTTAGCAAATTAGAATCCTCAACAAGGAAGGTAGGCGATGCTACCACAACCTACTAAACCCCCAAGGATTAGTGACCCTGATAAAATATACAAGTCCCAAATCAATACAAAGAAGAAAATTTATAGGGTTCGCAATGTTTCTAGAAAAACCTTAACAGATGTACAAAAACATAGAAAGGAAAAAGGAAAAATTACAAGAACCCACAAGAAAGGGAATTGAAGCCACAAAGTGAAAAAATCCCTCCCGCGAGGATCTCTTAAACAACACATAAGTTAACCAACAAGCCCCAACAAAAATCACCAATATATGCACATAGGGAGACAAGATTCGACCCCCAATATACACAAAAAATAGAGATAAAAAGGCAAATAAAACCTACCCAAAGTCACGAGGTCTTAGGAAATGGAAGCCAACTAACGAAATACCAAGGGTCACCACTCGAGAAAACTAAATTCCATTAGGCATAAGGAACAACCACAATATGCCGACCCTCAATAGCAATCTCACGAGTGATAAGAAGCCATCCACTATCATTATTAGCAATGATATTTCCAATGAAATTTGGAAAATATGTGAATCTCACGACATATTTGCAATTTGGGAGGGCAAATCTGATCATATTGCGGCTATTGAGAAATGGTTTAGAACTGCTCTAGATACATAGGTAAGTATCACAATCATAAACCAGAGCACTTTATTTTTAGACTGCTCATCTAAAGAATTAGCTGAAGTACTATTTGAATCTGAAAATATTTTTTATAAAGGTTTTAGTATAAATTTTTTAAAGTGGAAACCGAATTTCAACAATAGTGACAATACCAACATAAACCCCTACAAATGGATATGTCTCAGAAACTATCCAGTAGAATTAATAGACCACAACATCCTAAGAACGATAGGCAATCAAATGGGAACATTGGTTGGCTTTGAACACAATTATATGATCAACTATGAGGTCAAAATACTTGTGAAAAATGTAACAAAGAATTTAAACCCAATCAAAATTATAACAAACCATAGTATATACAAATTAAAACTAGAGATATATAATGATAACATTGGGAAATATGTGGACATCTTCATATTAGATTCCAATGATGATTTTGAGGGCATCCATCACACCTCCAACCTCTTTAAACTTTTGGAAGACTTCATAAATCCTGATTTCACCTTGGACGATCTTGACATACTTGAGCAATCAACTCATAATTCCCCTCCCTCCCCAAAGTGTAACCCTCCATCTCCTCCTCTATCCAAGCAATTTGATCATCCCTCTACCCCCTCCTCTCACAACCTCCTAGAAGAAGGGGATATTCCACCACCATTTCCAATTACTTAATCACAACCTCATAAAAATAAAAAAAAGCTCTCCCTGGAACCTACACCCCATGCCTTGAAGAACTAGAAGCCCCTCATTGATCTCAATGAACCCATCTCTCCCTCCAAAATAGTCCTTCACACCACCCCTACTCCAATTCTACCACCATCTATCAATGACTTAATTCCATCCTTTTTTCCCCCATAATCCCCTAGCCCTAATCCTCAGCCATCAAATCCTATCCCTGATATAGATCCCCTCATTCAATCAAAAGTTTATACCACAACTGAAGAAATTCTCATCAATAACATGGAGGAGATTCTGGCAGACTTCATTGATATGGATACCATTAACAACGAAAGAAATGGACTTATCCAAAAGATTCAAGAACTAGATGTTGAGGAGCATGAGCAACAAGCCTTAGAAAAAGAATTGGTGGAGCTAGAAGCCTTGGGAAATAATCCAGAATTGGGATTATCTTTTATTGAGGAAATTTTAAATGAAATTAACTTTGCAAAATATCCTAAAAAGAGAGGTAGAAAATCTTTATCTCAACTTTGTAAGAAGGATGCAAATTTAATTAACCAAACTAAGATCACTGATTTACTTCATGCAAGGAGGGGGAAGTTTGCTCCCAAGGATCAATGAAGGTCCTTTCATGGAGTGTTAGGGGCTGCAATGCTCCTAACAAACAACGTTTATTAAAATATTATATTAATAAATACAAACCAGACCTATTGTTAATACAAGAAACCAAACTTGATATTGAAGGCTTAACCAACTTTAATAGAAAATTAGGTTTTATAGAAGTTTTTGGGGCTCCAACTGGTGGAGCATCAAGGGGTCTAGCAATTATTGTTGACCCAAGGAAAATTATTTACACCCCAACATCCATTAATAAACATTGGATGTGTGGTAGTATCAAAAAGTCTAAAATCTAATCTAAAGTACAACATCATGAACATTTATGGCCCAAATAGTTACTTGGATAGGAGAGTAATATGGCAAGAAATGAATACCTTCTTAAAATTGCTCCTAGACCAGACCTTCATTATTGGAGGGGACTTCAACACCATTCTGGACCCTTCAAAGAAAATGGGAGGAAAAAATGCTAATCCTAGATCTATGGAGGAATTTTCTTAGTGGGTTAGTCACAACAATCTTTTGGATTTGAACCCATTAGAAGGTATTTTCACTTGGACCAACATGAGATGGGACAAGAAAAATGTTGTTGAAAAACTTGACTAATTCTTCTTCAAAGGAAATTGGCCAAGCTTCCCTTTCACCCTAAAAATAGATATTCTTCCCTTTCTAGGCTCATACCACTTTCCTATCTCACTTGACATCTTGGATGACACTAAGCCCCAGGGCTCCCTCTTCAAATTCCAACAAATGTGGTTTAAAGATGAAAGATTACAACCCCTAATCAAAAATTGGTGGGAAAATCTACATTATAAAGGCTCCAAGATCTTCATCATTGCCAACAAGCTCAAGAAAATAAAGAATAATTTTATATTATGGAATAAAGAATGGTTTGGTAATATCTTTGAAAACAAAGCCAAAATTGAACTAGAACTTGAGAATCTTAATAAAACTATTATATCACAAGGTATGAATTGGGAAACCTACCAAAAAGAAAAAAACTCTTAAAATTGAATTGGAAAACATCTTAGCTAAGGAAGAACTCTTCTGGAAATAGAAATCTAGGGAGACTTGGCTTAATGCAGGAAGTAAGACCACAAAATTCTTTCACAATAGTACCAACATGAGAAGGAACATTATTAAAATAACAAAAATCACCAATCTAGAGGGGACACTAATTGAAGAACCCAAAGCCATAACAGAGGAGGCTATTAACCATTTTAGAAATACCCTCAATAATGATGATTCCTCTAATCTAACTACCTAGAAATAACTCCTTGACAACATACCCAAAATTATCAACCAAGACATTAATAAATCCCTAAAAGCCAAATTTATGATGGAAGAAATTGGAAGTGTACTAAAAAAATGCAACTTGATAAAGCCCCAGGCCCTGATGGTTTCCCAGCTATGTTCTTCCAAAGATGTTGCGAATTCGTTGGCTTAGAAGTAACAGATACCCTAGAAGGAGTTAGGAACTCATGTAAGCTGCTCAAAGAAATCAATAATACCTTCCTAGTCCTAATCCCCAAAAAGGACAAAGTTGAGAGATTTAATGACTATAGACCTATAGCCCTTTGTAATACAATCTACAAATTATTGTCCAAAACTTTAGCCAACAAAATGCAGAAACTACTACCAACCATTATTAGTGAAGAACAAACTAGATTTGTACAAGAAAGGTCTATCTATGATGGAATTATCATAGCACGGGACGTGATCCACTCTACCCAAATGAATAAAAAACCCAACATGTTCATCAAACTTGACATTAGAAAAGCTTATGATAAAGTAGATTGGAGATTCTTATGCAAAATCCTAGAAAAAATTGGTTTTGATAAGTAATGGATCAACCTACTTTTTGAATGTATTTCCACTAACAAGTTCTTAGTCTTGCTAAATGGATCTCCAGAAGGCTTCTTCGATGTTTCTAGAGGCATTCGACAGGGTGACCTAATTTCCCACTTTCTCTTCATCATTATGGCTGAAGCCCTAGGACACACTATAACCAAAGCTAGGATTGTCAACCAGATTGAAGGCATTAAAGTTATTTCAAATGTCGATCCCATAATGCACCAACAATTTGTTGATGACACTATGTTATCTAAAAAGCTGTCTGTAGTCCTCTCCAAAAAGATGATGTGAAGAGAGAATCCCAATCTAAAATAATCTTACTGGGTATGCCATGAAGTCTGACAATATCCCGCAAGAAAACCTATGCTACTGCAGGGGCTATAAATTGGGTTTGAATGGGTGAAAAGTGGGCTAGTTTGGTCAGCTTGTCAACTGTCACCATGATGGCATCATGGCATCGAGATGACATAGGGAGACCAATAATGAAGTCTATGGAAATAACATCCCACTTCCACTCTGGTATCTCATGAGGCTGAAGCAAACCACCAGGGTGACAATGCTCTACCTTAACCCTCTGACATTCAAGACACCATGCCACTATCTTAGCTATGTTTTGTCTCATCCCTGGCCAATGATATAACTCCCTCAAATCTATATGCATCTTCTTGACTCCGAGATGCATTGCATAAGGTGCCCTATAAGCCTCTAGCATGATGAATACTCGCAAGTCATTAGAGGATGGGACATAGATGCGTCCTCTATGGTGTAAAAGCCCATCAGAATATAGGGAATATCTTGAATACTTACCCTCAAGAGTACTCTGAGATCGAATGATCTAATAGAGCTCTACGTACCAAGCGTTCTCATGCAAATGATGCAATATCCAATCTCTCAATTTTTTACCTACAGTCATAGAGTAGGCTGCATGGCATCTCCTACTCAAAGCATCAACAACCACATTCTCTTTCCCCTTGATCTCATGGACATCAAAATCATACTCACAAAGAAATTCCATCCTCCTACACTGACGTGCATTTAGGTTCGACTGAGAGAAGATATACTGTAAGCTCTGATGATCTTAATGGAGCTCAAACTGATGACCCAAAAGAAAATGCCACCATCTCACTAAATCATGAACCACTACAGCTAAATCAAGGTCATGAGTGGGATAATTGAGCTTGTGAGTCTTAAGTTTCCTAGACTCATATGCAATGGCTCATCCATTCTACATAAGAACTACCCCCAAACCATCTAAGGAAGCATCTGTGCACACAAAAAAATCTACTGAAGGATTAGGCACTGCTAGAATAGGAGCACAAGTAAGTGCCTTCTTGAGTTCCTAAAAGGCCCTCTCGCACTTCTTGGTCCACTCAAATTTCTTTCCCTTACGCTAAAGAGAAGTGATGGGATGTGCCATTCTAGAAAAACCCTCTACAAAACACCTATAATAACCCGCCAATCCCATAAAGCTCCTAACCTCGGTCATTGAAGTAGGTGCAAGACAATCCATGATGGCTCTAATCTTAGATGGATCTACTGAGATGCCATCTCCTAAAATAACATGCCCAAGGTAATGAATCTCTGTCCTATAGAAGGCACATTTGGACAAACTACCATATAACTGATTGTCTCTAAGACACTGCAATACCTATCTCAAATGCTCTTCATGTTCATCTTCATCCCATGAATAGATCAGGATATCATCAAGGAACACCACTACAAACTTATCAAGGAAAGTGTGGAATACCCCATTCATAAGGCTCATGAAAACTGCCAGAGCATTGGTGAGTCTAAAAAGTACAACTGTGAACTCATAATGCCCATATCTAGTACAAAATGTAGTCTTAGGGATATCACTGTCAAAAATTTGTAACTGATGGTAACCTGACTTAAGATCAATCTTGGAAAAAAATTTCACATCCTTAATTTGATCAAATAAATCATCAATCCTAGGGAGTGGATACCGATTCTTGATGGTAAGCTTATTAAGCTGTCGGTAATCCATACATAACCTTAAGGATCCATCCTTCTTCTTAACGAAGATAACAGGTGCGCCCCAAGGTGAAACACTAGGATGAATGTGACCCTTCTCCAAAATTTCCTCTAACTGGATCTTGAGCTCATTAAGCTCATTAGTGGTCATCCTGTAAGGTGCCCTCAAAATTGGAGCAACTCCTGGAACAAGATCTATATGGAAATCTATTGCTCTACGAGGAGGCATGCTTGGAAGCTCAGTAGGAAACACATCTGTAAATTCCTCAAGTATAGGATAATCATCAAGAGATGGTTCCCTTTCTTCCTCATCCTATCTATCACTGATGATAATGGAAAAAAGATGACATCCCTTCCACATGCTCTGCTTAAGCTGCATGGTTGAGATCATATGAAGAGAGATGCCTCTCTGAATCCCGCAAATCACAATAGGTGTACCATGATCATCAAGGAACTCAATCCTCTTCTATCAACAATCTAACTTAGCTCTGTGGGCATAAAGCCAATCCATGCCAAGCACTATGTCATAGGAATCGAGAGGTGTGATACGAAGATCCATAGTTGTGATGAAATCACCAATCTGCACCTGGCTATCCTTCACTAAAGAGTTGACTGACACTCTAGACCCTAATGCTAACTCCACTTCCCAACTAACTTCCTATCTTGCTGCCACAAGCCCACAATGCTCCACAACAAATGGAGATATAAAAGAATCAGTAGCACTTGAATCAAACAATATAGTAACACTAATATTGCTGATCATACTTGCAGCCTGGTGCTTAGCCTGGTGATTATCAACCACTGCAAATACTCTATGAGACTTTCCAAAGTCTCCAACGGTAGGCTCCGAAGCTGCCACACATTGATTTCTTGACATCTGACCCTGTGGACAATCATGAGCTAATTGCCCCATGGCACCACATGCATAGCAAGGACCTCATGTGAAAGTCTGTACTCCCTATGGCCTAGAGAACTGCTGACCACCGGTCCTACTAGAATCGCTGAAACCCCCCAAGAGGACTACTGAGTCCGTGTTGGGGGTTCATCTATATACTGCTATCGCTGATCCTTTCTCTGTCCCTGTGCCTGCCACTATTTGGGCTTAGAGCCCTACTGTCCCCGTGATTGCTTTTGTTTCTAGTTTTGTTGAGTCTACTGCTATGGGTTCTTGTTAAAAGATCTTGAGGAATGTCTGTTATTACCCTTCCAGTGACTCTTTTGGTGCCCTTGTGACTGTGATGCAGAGTTATAGTTCAGAGACCTGTCACGAGCGTCTCTAGACTTACCCCGAATCTCTTCTGCAACCAAGGCCATCTCTACGGCCTCACGAAGGGTCCTTGGTGAGGTCATGCGAATGTGTCCCTCTATCCAATCATTGAGTCCCTTAATGAAATAGTTGATTTGTAGCTTTTTATCCTTCATGTAGTCTACATAGGGTATCAACTCAAGGAATCAGGTCTCATACTATAGCACTGTGAGTCCCCTCTGCTGGAGCTCGTGGAACTCATCAATACACCTCTGTCTATAGTGCTCTGATAGGTACCTGTCTCGAAACCTCTCTGTGAATGAAGGAATAAAAAATTTGGTCACATTATTTTGGAATGATAATACACATCCTTCATCAAACAGTAGAGATTTTATCAGACATAGAATTTCAGCTAATCAATATGAATATCATACGAAACATTGGTTGGACACAACACAACATGAAATGTATGTGTCATTTTGTAGTTCAAATCCTAATATAAATATTGGGCAAACATTGTTTGAAAGATTGAAGCCATATTATATTAGAACAAACAAAGTGTTTGAAACTTGTTGTTGTCGTTATCATATTGAATTTGATCTCCACTATCAAGTTTTTTGAAAGTTAGTAGAAGACACTTATGGTTTTGAAAATGCTCCTCCTACTAGATGAAGTGAGTTCATCTCATCCATTTTATGTGACAAAAGAGATGATGTAGCTAGACAAATAAATTGCATAAAAGGAATATGTCAAACATGTGCTGATTTGTCTCTTTTTCCTTTGAAAAAGGAAAATATTGATGTAACAAAGATGGTAAATTGCAAGAGTTACAAATATGTAAATAATGAAACAAAATTTGGGAAAGAATCCAAAAGGTTAGAATATGTTGAAGAGGAGATAAATTTTGGAGTATTTATGGAAAAATTTAAAAATTTGATTCAACCCTACATTCATCATGCTTTTTTTGCAAAGTGGCAAGCATAACAATTCCAAACATTGAGAGACAATTTCCCACTTGGAACTATTGTATCAGTTGTTGATTTTGCAGATAATTATTCATTTGTTCATCAAAAGGCAATTCAATCGGAATACTATTTTTCAGAGAAAATTACTATTATGGTACATTTGTGTTATTGACACACACAAGTAGATTTGGATGGTATTTAGAGCACATTTGAAGCACAAGTCATCAAGAAGGAATATCATTTTTATATAAGTGATGATAGAGACCATGACATTCATTATGTAGAACACTACTTCAAGATGTTTTTTGCAAATTTGAAAGAAAGAGGTATAAAAATTGATAAACATTATGTTTGGTCAGATGGATGTGCTGCACAATTCAAATCATTGAGACCATTTTATGCACTATGTAGATATCATCGTAATGAAAACATACCAGATGTCTGGAGTTTCTTTGAGAGTGGACATGGAAAAGGTGAACATGATGGTGCCAGAGCTTGCATCAAACGTGCTATATGAAAGTATCAAATGAATTATAAGGGAGTTCATATAAAAAATACACATGATGTGGTTGAATGGTGCAAGACACGTTTCACACCAAATGAGAATGACATGTCATCAGGATTGACTCGGGTGGTGCCACATAGAAAATTTTGGGAGATAAAAGGTAAGCACACATTTTTAAATTATTTGAAAGTGTTTAAATTTTTTATGATATTCTTTATTCAAATTATATTTATAGAATGTATTATATATGCATTTGTTCAGGTGTGGATAGAAAAATTATGCATGGTTGGAATAGGATAGAAAAGATGCAATCTTTGCATTCAGTTATGAGTACAAATTGTTGCAATTGGATGTTGAACACTAGGGACTACTCATGCTTTTGTTGTCACTACATTGCTGACAATTATGATAAATGTATCAATCAAGACCATGGATATGTAAGCACATGAAATCTAGTGCCACTAGTTATTACTGATACATTTGATAGAGATGAAGATGAAAACTTCGATGGTGTCCCTTTGATTTTTACTGATTATGATCATATCTCAGGATTGGTCAAAATTGGTAAGTATATATATTTCACATTATATGGTACATTGAGTTGCATGTATAGATAGATAGATATATCTATAGATTGAACTAAGCAAATTTTATGATATCACACATGTATATATAAATTTACTGTGCAGGAGACGTCTTTGCAGTGATTGCTAAGCGTGGAAATGTAGGAGTTGGTTATTATTTACTAGGTTGTACTGTAGAGAGGATGAAGTTACTTGAACCTGAAGAAAGTGGTGGAATGTTGTTCCCCATAGGTTTGTACATGCTTTACATCAATATATTAAACTCAATTTGTAAATTTTAAATTTCAACCTTTTAACAAATTTCAAATTTAGTTTGTTTAAATTTATATATTGTTAAAATTTGTGACCTGCAGGTTCCGTTGTTTTAGAGGAAACACATTTCAAGAAAATCAAAGTAATTCAACATGGTATTCACTTTATTGATTACCAACGAGACAATAAGGTGTTTCAATATAGTCACCTAGTAGTTGCCACATCCATTTGTCTCCATACAGTTAAATCTCAATGTGGACATCGTAAGTGGAGACTAGATAGTGAGGATCATGAGAGAATATTACATGTTCTCCATGAAAGGTCTGAACCACTTGAGTTGGTCTAAAAAGTATAATATGTATACCTATTTCATGTGTTAGGACCTACTTGATATCTCTGGATTAAATTTCATTATACTTTGTTTATATATTTAAACATATGATGGACTATAATTTGTTGATATATGATGGACCTATTTGATGGTTCAATGGTTTTAATATATAGAATTTTATATGTATACTTTGATTATTCAATGATTTTTATAGATTGCATATTAGTTAAAGATTTTATGTATGCTTTGATTATTCAATGATTTTTATGATACTTTTTATGATGCTTATGATTTATAGATCCCCTTAAGACCTCCCCTTAAGACACTAAAAAATGATGAAATTAATTAGATTACTTATGACATGTGTTAGTTCTAGAATTAGTTAGAATAGTTATTGTCCATTAGTTACATGTATTAACTAGTTATTTTTTATAATATTAATTCTAGATCCCCTTAAGACTACTTATTAGTTAAAGATCCCCTAAAGACACTAAAAAATGATGAAATTAGTTAGATTAATTATGACATGTGTTAGTTCTAGGATGAGTTAGAATAGTTATTGTCCATTAGTTATATGTATTAACTTGTTATTTTTTATGATATTAATTCTAGATCCCCTTAAGACCTCCTCTTAAGACACTAAAAAATGATGAAATTAGTTAGATTACTTATGAAATGTGTTAATTCTACATCCATCTAATAAAATCATATCATCTAATCAAATAAAACTTTCTAATCAAATAATCTAATCAAATCATCTAATATAATCATATATCATCAAATCAAATCATCTAATCAAATCAAATCATATCATATCATCTAATCAAATCAAACCATTTAATCAAATCATATCATCTAATCAAATAAAAAAATCTAATCAAATCATATCATCTAATCAAATAAAACCATCTAATCAAATCATATTATCATATAATCAAATCATATGTCTCTAATCAAATATATGTCTCAAATCAAATATATGTATCTAATCAAATATACGCCTCTAATCAAATATAAGTCTCGAATCATAAACTAAAAATATCAAACATATACTAATGACATATGTAATGAGTCTCAAATAAAAGATATGTGCAACATGTCCTAAACTAGGGAGTCATCTAGGTACATGCGAACAAAGCGATCATCGAGCGACTTCCACGAGCATCCTCCGGTTGTGAGGTAGCAACTGATCCCTGCGAATATAAATGCATGTATATATAATAATAATCTAAAATAATTAAAATATTATAAATGCATGTTTAAACTTACATGTTTTTAAAACTTATCTAACCACTACTAGGTGCCACATCTGTTGAATCTCTCCTATGAAAAACATCCTCTAGCTGGGAAGTAGCAATTGAACCCTACAAATTTAGTACAACAGTTGGTTATATACATGTGCATAGTATATATATTATGTAAATTACTTGAAATATATAAATACATGTGTACACATGCATGCTTAAACATACATATATCTAAAACTTACTTGACCACTAGTAGGTGTCACATTAAATGGATCTCTCATATGAAGATGCTCCGAGCCCACACTAGAGCTAACGTGCTTTGCTAACTATGCCTGCAAAATATTATACATTGAACAAACATCAATACACACATGTACAATTAATTGTTCACTAAAACTCCTAAGAAAAGAGAAAAGAAAACTTTATATACCCAGGTCTCAAGAGTAGGAGGATCATCAACGCACTGCACCATCATATCATCAACTAAAACTGCATCACCCACACCACCTTCAGTCCTGAACCTCTCTAGTAATGAGGAGTGTAGGGGTGACACTAGTTGGGAGGGGATTGATGTAGAGCCTGAGCCATTAAGATGCAATAACATATCAATAAATGATCCAACATCAGTGCCAACGTCCATCTGACCCAACCCACGCAACTGATCATCAAATGTGACTAAGCCCTCAGTGGTGATGTGTACATCTCCAACCTGTATACCTGGCTATGTAGATGTAGAGTGATATGTGGGTGCAGAGTGCTCTGCACTATGCTGTGTCTGAGTAGATGGTGCATCCTGTGTCGGTGGAACTACATGACCCCATGCAAGTCTGATGACATCATTAACTAAATGTACTGGGATCCTCTACATGTCAGCAATATAAGAATAGGACTACATGGATCCTCCTAAAAGTAAAGGGCCATATCTAAATGACTATGATGACCCGAAAGTGCTCATATCTCTCCAGGTGCAGGAAGACCTGTAGCTCTATATGTCTCATCAGTCACACCTATAGTAGTCCTAGATGAAGCCTCAGAAGATGATCTAGCTCTACTCGATCTAGTCAAGATGTATTTGCCCATTGAATCTGAAGTGATGGATGTGGCTATAGAAGCAATCTATCCTCTACTATCCACTACTCCCCTCTAAGAAGCAATGACGACTCTATCTACAGTAGTAGCCATTGTCGATGCCACTACCAAAGTCCTGTGCCCAACCAAATGTCTATGAGGCTATACAACTCGATCAACCCTCTGATACTGATCATGGTCTATAACCCTACCATGCCTCTGACCATAATATGCTAGAAGATCTAAATATTTGACCTTGAGTCCCAAATGGAACTCAACGTACAATTGTTGTGCAAAATATAAAGGAATTTGGTTGTTATTAGGATAATGACCATGTGCTGCAAGAAACTAAGGGTATATCATGCATGCGATCTGAGGAATGACACACTGTGTGACCTGATATTCCCTCACAGTGGGCTTCCCCTCATAATGTGGGAAAACCTCTTGTTTGATGATTTCCTTGGGGACACAGATCTGAATCATCTCCAAGGAAACATCACCCCCAACTTGACCCTCAACTCTCAAAAAATAGTCTCAACTACCTGAGGCATGAAGGAGGAGTGGGATCTCAATCTAGATGACATCTCCTCCAAACTGGTCAATACACTGATACACGTATCTCTATATATGCTATCTATTGAAGATCTATGGATGGACTCTCTAAGTCGAGCCATCTTTGTGTCAGCAGTCTAAAAAATGGTCGCTATATCAGGAGTGCAAGGTGCATCCCGAGTGGCTATCTAGATACATAACATGTGAAAGCTAAGTGTTTAAGTACTTGATTACATGTTATAGCTGCATGTAAAATGGAAACAAATATTTGAATATATAAAATTATACTTAAATTTATAATACTAGAGTGTACTAATAGTCGTAAAGGGTCCTTGAATGTACTAATTGGTATTAGTAGGTCCTATTAGGTCTTATTAGGTCTTAAGGGTCCTAGGATGTACTAATTGATTTTAATAGGTCGTATTAGGTCTTAAGTCTAGTCTTATTAAGTCTTAAGGGGTCCTATTAGGTCTTAAGGGGTCCTATTATAGGTCCTAAGGACCCTAAGGGTTCTTAAAGAGTTTTATGTCACAATAGTGGTCCTAAAGGAACCTAGAGTGTACTAATAGTCCTAAAGGGTCTTTGGATGTACTAATTGGTATTAGTAGGTCCTATTAGGTCTTATTAGGTCTTAAGGGTCCTAGGATTTACTAATTGATTTTAATAGGTCGTATTAGTTCTATTAGGTCTTAAGTCTAGTCTTATTAAGTCCTAAGGGGTCCTATTAGGTCTTAAGGGGTCCTATTATAGGTCCTAAGGATCCTAAGGGTTCTTAAAGAGTTTTATGTCACAATAGTGGTCCTAAAGGAACCTAGAGTGTACTAATAGTCCTAAAGGGTCTTTGGATGTACTAATTGGTATTAATAGGTCCTATTAGGTGAACTAAGTGGTCTTATTAGGTCTTAAGGGTCCTAGGATGTACTAATTGATTTTAATAGGTCGTATTAGGTCTTAAGGGTCCTAGAATGTACTAATTGGTATTAATAGGTCGTATTAGGTCAAGTAAGTGGTCTTATTGGGTCTTAAGGGTTTTTCAGGATGACAATGGGTCCTCATATCAATTAATAGAACCTAAGATACATGAATGGGTCCTAGGGAATCCTAAGATACATTAATTGGTCTTGGAGGGGTCATATGTGTCTTTAGATCATTTCATAAGGTATGGATAAGGTTAGACTAGAATGCCTTAAGGCTTCATAGGTGTCATAAATTCTTCTAAGGGATTATAGGTTAAATTAATTGATCCTAATGCATCCTAGGTCTCTTAAGATGTTGTAAGGGATGGATAAAGGTCCTAGAATGTCTTAAGGGGTCATATGTGTCATAAGAGGTCCTTAGGGATCATAGTATTTCTTAAGGGGTATTCAGGGTGACAATGGGTCCTTGTATGTATTAATGAAACATAAGATATATCAATGGGTCCTAGGACATCCTAAGATTATTTAATGGGTCTTGGGGATCTGAAGGTTTCATATATTTTTTAAGATTTCATAAGGGATCCAGATAAGAGTCCTAGAATGTTAATGGGTCATAGGTGAAATAAGTGGTCCTAAGGGATCCTACATTACATTAATTGATCCTACTATGTCTTAATGTTTCTTGAGGGAAACCATGGGTCCTAGATGCGTCTTAAGATAGTGTAAGGGATGGATAAGGGTCCTAGAGTGTCTTAAGGGGTTGTGGGTAACATAAGAGGTCCTAAGGGGTCCTAGGTTACATTAGTGGATCCTCGTATATATTAATTGAATCTAAGCTACATAAATGTGTCCTAGGATAACCTAAGATATGTTAATGGGTGTTGAGGATCTGAAGGGGTCATATATATCTTAAAATATCGTAAGGGATTTATAATGGTGCAATAATGTTAATGGGTCGTAGATGTGATAAGTGGTCTAAGTGGTCCTATGACATCCTAAGATTCTTTAATGGGTCTTGGGGGTCCTAAGGTTTCATATTTGTTTTCAGATTTCATAAGGGATCTAGGTAAGAGTCCTAGAATGTTAATGGGTCATAGGTGCAACAAGTGGTCCTAAGGGATCCTACATTACATTAATTGATCCTAGTATGTCTTAAGATTTCTTGAGGGAAAAAATGGGTAATTGATTCTAGTATGTCTTAAGGCTTCTTGAGGGAAAAAATGGGTCCTAGATGTGTCTTAAGATAATGTAAGGGATGGATAAGGGTCCTAGAGTGTCTTAAGGGGTCATGGGTAACATAAGAGGTCCTAAGGGGTCCTAGGTTACATTAGTGGATCCTCGTATGCATTAATTGAATCTAAGATACATAAATGTGTCCTAGGACAACCTAAGATATGTTAATGGGTCTTGAGGATCTGAAGGGGTCATATATATCTTAAAATATTGTAAGGGATTTATAATGCTCCAATAATGTTAATGGGTCATAGATGTGATAAGTGGTCTAAGTGGTCCTAGGACATCCTAAGATTCTTTAATGGGTCTTAGGGGTCTTAAGGTTTCATATTTGTTTTAAGATTTCATAAGGGATCCAGATAAGATTCCTAGAATGTTAATGGGTCGTAGGTGCAATAAGTGGTCCTAAGGGATCCTACATTACATTAATTGATCCTAGTATGTCTTAAGGTTTCTTGAGGGAAACAATGGGTCCTAGATGGATAAGGTTCCTAGAGTGTCTTAAGGGGTCGTGGGTAACATAAGAGGTCCTAGGTTACATTAGTGGATCCTCGTATGTATTAATTGAATCTAAGATACATAAATGTGTCCTAGGACAACCTTAGATATGTTAATGGGTCTTCATGATCTGAAGGGGTCATATATGTCTTAAAATGTCGTAAGGGATGTATAATGGTCCAATAATGTTAATGGGTCATAGATGTGATAAGTGGTCTAAGGGATCTTAGGTTACATTAATTGATACCAGTATGTCTTAAGGGTTCTTGTGGGAAACGATGGGCTCACATATGTATTAACAGAAGCTAAGATAGATGAATGGGTCCTAGGACATTTTAAGATATAATAATGGGTCATATGGGTCCTAAGGGGTCCTATGTGTCTTAAGATGTCATAAGCAATGTGTAATGGTCCTAGAATGTCTTAAGGGGTTTTAGGCGTCATAATAGGTCCTAAGAGATCATAGGTTACATTAATTCATCCTAATATGTCTTAAGGAGCCTTGAGGGAAACAATGACTCCTTGTACATGTATTAATGGAGCCTAACATGTACATTAATGGGTCATAGGACATCCTAATATGTATTATAAGGTCTTGATATTCCTAAGGGATCCTAAGTGTCTTAATATGTAGTAAGGGAGGGATAAGGGTCCTAGAAACTTACTACTACAATTTTTTAACATATTCTAACATAGTACTAGATCATTTAAAAAAATTTAACTACGATTTTCTAAGATTTCTACAAACTAAAAAATTATTTAAAAAAAATAACTAACTAATATTTACTAACTTTACTAAAAATGGGTGTACAGGTGAGAGAGAGAGAGATTCCTAATATTTACTAACTTTAAACTTGAAATTTAGAAACAAATATTTTTAATAATTTTTATAAGATCTTAATTAATGTTTTCTAACATTTCCTAACATTTCTACTATAGTTTCTAATGTTTTGTAAATATTTTCTAGCAGTTGCTAACAAACTACTACGATTTTCTACCATTTTCTAACATATTCTAACATTTATACTATGGTTTTTAATATTTTCTAACATTTTCTAATAATTCTACTATGATTTTCTAACATTTATACTATGAGTTTTAATGTTTTCTAACAATTCTACTATGATTTTCTAACATTTTCTAACATATTCTAATATTTAACTATGATTTTCTAACATTCTACTATCATTTTCTAACATATTCTAATATTTAACTACGATTTTCTAACATTCTACTATCATTTTCTGACATATTATAATATTTAACTATGATTTTCTAACATTCTACTATCATTTTCTAACATATTCTAATATTTAACTACGTTTTTCTAACATTCTACTATCATTTCACTAGTAAATTTGGCAAATAAATGACTAAGTGACTCAAAATTTTAGTCACGCGACTAAAAGTTTTAGTCACATGACCAAAACTGATCATAGTTGGCAAATAAATGACTAAATAAATGACCAATTTGGTCATCGAGTAAAATCACAACTAAAATGACTAAATAAATGACCAATTTGGTCATCGAGTAAAATCACAACTAAAATGACTAAATAAATGACCAATTTGGTCATTGGGTAAAATGACTAAATAAATGACCAATTTGGTCATTGGGTAAAATGACTAAATAAATGACCAATTTGGTCATTGGGTAAAATGACCAAATAAATGACTAAATAAATAGTTTGAGGGGTTTTTCCTTTTTGGTTCCATAATTTCATTCATTTTATTGTGAGAGCATGTTTTCATCAAACAAATTTTCAGTCATGGCTGACTATTTCGAATTGGTTTCTCATCTCATGTCTAAAAACAAATTTGACTTGCATCAGTTGTCATCCAATCTCAGTCACAAAATTTTCGTATACTTTCCAAAAAAGTCCTGATATACTTGTAAATCTTATTTTACCTAAGCAAAAGATCATTTATTATGCTTGTCTAATTTTATGTTCGATATACATTTGACTATTTGGTAATAATCTATGTCAATTATTGTCATCAAACACAAACTCCATTTTTTTTGTGATACTCTTAAATTGTATGTATTTTAAAATCTGCAAGTTATTGCCAAGTGGTGTACTAAAAATTATTACCCATCTTACAGAATCATTTTCAAATCCAAGTCACTTCCAAAGTCAAGTTATATATCAATTAAATTGCACTATGTTAGTAAAATAGTTGTGAATTTTGCACAAAAACACAAAAATTCCAAATGGTCTTATTCTTTCACCACCTATAGAAGGAAGTGCCATTTTTATAAGTATTATAGAAATAATAATCAAACAAATATATTCATTTTCTTTACAGAGAGTAAAACCACTTTTTTGAGCTAGACAAAAGATCTTTACATGAAGGTTCAAACTAATTATTTCTCAAATTGTGACAAACTATTTTTAGAATGAAATTATGCAGCAGATATATCAGAATATTTGGAAAAGAATACACTGTCCTTCCCTATCAGTTAAAATAAGTGATATACATTTCTCTTAGGATCTCACTCTCTGCAATTCACTCATGAAACTTGTAACATGACATCAAGATATGGAGATTTCCAAAGGTATCTTATCTTGAACCTTTTTAGGGTTTTGTCAGTTCCTATGTCTAATCTTTCTTTCTAGGTAGGATGTTAAAACATGTCTTCGAGGTCCTTCATTATATATACTATTATACAAATTTTTGTGGCCTATTGGCTCATCTGACTTCATTTGTTTATATATACTAGTTTAGGGTTTTTAGTGATGCAGGAGCCTGCCTAATTTTTTTTGGAAGCATCTTCAACATACGGGCGAATGGGGCTCCCAAAAAGGTCTTTAGATTTGATTCAATTTTTACCCCATAGGACAATAAAGGTAAATGTTATTTACAAATGCTATAATATTTGTAAATATTTCAGTTGAAACTCCTTTTTATTGTCATGTCAAGTAGAGAAGTGCATATGTTTAAGAAATAACTCATTTGTAACTATTGTTATTTTGGCAGAGGATGCTTGAGCCAAATAAGGATGCTTGAGCCCCATATCCTTAGCCAAATAAGGATGCTTGAGCCAAATTTCCTAAGGTGAATGATTACTTGTTACATTCTGTGAGAAAAATGGATGAACATCTTCATATTTGTATTTTAGATCAAGCTAGGGTAGCAATATCAAAGTGGGAAGACTGGTCAGTTTCTTTCTTTTAGGTGTATCAGGATATTTGACTTAACCTTTATCTCTACATGCATCTAATGTCTCAGTGATAAAATTACTTAGTGAGTATTATAAGCAAGCTTCTATTGTTCATGGTTTTGGTTGAGGGAAAGCAAGTAATTAGCTTTCCTATTCGATTGGGCATTGACAAATTAAAAAAATACCAATGATGTTGAGGTTGTAGGTGGTGGATTGGCTAAATTTGGCTTGAAACATTGTTCTATGAAAAGATCATGTATAATCATGTGATGGGTCCTTTTATTTGAGGTATTGGGAAGAATATTTTAGAATGTTGCAATGATAGAGTAAATGTAATGTTTCCAAGAAAAGGGTAAGAACTTCAAAATGTTAAGATGTTTAAGTCAAAATATTTCAAAATTTTAAGATGTTTAAGTCAAAATTAACATTTTGCCTTAAAAAATTAAATTATTAGTTTAATTATCTTAAATTTAAAATTAAAACTATTTTAATTATCTTAAACTTAAAAAAGACAAAAGAAATATGACAAATGTCACCCAAAATGTATTATTTATTGTAATTACTAATTAATCAAAAATTAAAATTAATAAATTAAAAATTAAAATTAATTATTCATTTGGCTTTTATTGTGTGAAGACAACCATCAAAGTTCAATGTTGATGCTGGCAGGAGACATCAAAAAATGGGGGCAACATGGCAGGAGACATCCGAGACAAAAAAATGGTAGCAAGGTTAAACATATGAGTAAAAGAAAGGGAAAGGGAATGGTTACTGTGTGCTTGCATAATCTGTACCTCTGCACTTCTATCAAAATCCCTTAAGGTATGTCAGATTATCCCCCATTTCTACTTTTGATTTTAAATCTTCTCACTTAATTACAGTATGTTAAATGAAATAACTTGTACTATAAACCCTCTTTTTCTCCTCTTGATCGACAATGATTTCTTTCCAAATTGATATATTTTCTTGAGAAAATCAACATTTTATGCATTGTTAACCTTCTTGGGGATCATCTTTGAAGGTATGAAAGTGTTTCATTTTCTTTTTTCATGATTTAGGACATTTTATTACTTGGGACCAATAGGCACAATTGTTGATGTTTACCTTGATCTGTGATATATTCTTGTGTATCACTAAATTATTATACCTAGGTTTTTGTTGTTAATATTTGATTATTCAAGGTGTTGTATGCGCCAAAAAATAATCACTTCAAGTTTTTTCTAGGTAGGTCCCAATTTTTTTAATTTGGATTTGCACTAGCCCTGTTCCCTTATTGCATTCAAGCGTGTTATCATAGTTTAAGAGGAAAATTGATGTTGATTTTGACTTCAAGTAGCTACTATTGTTTCACCTTGTTGGTATGTATTGTATGAATGACTTATTTCTGAAGTCATTGAATCTAAATATAGATGAGAGTATTAGATTAGATAAATTTATTTTCCTTTTTAGAATTAGAGAACACAACCACCTTATCTTGTAATGATTGAGATATTAGTTCAAATAAATTCCTTTACCATTATAGAGAAAAGAGTACAAAACCACTATATCTGATCTATTTGTTTGATTTAATGTATGTAGATGAGTTGGCAAGAAATGTACTGGAGAATCATTTTGAAATAGGGAATTTAAATATATGAATAAGGGTACAAATACACTCCTCTTAACTATATCCATTAGGAGATATGGCTATGGATATCATATAACTTTGTTGATGGGATCCTTCTCATTGAATCCAAGTTTCTCTTTAACTAGGATTTGGAGTTTAAGTTGTTTACATGAAAATTTGAAGACAAGTTCTTGTTGACTCTACAAAATGATGTTGGCACTCTCTTTTTCATTTTGGAAAATGGGCCTTATGTCCATTGGGGTGTGGCCCATAGGCTACTCTGATTCAACTTGGGGAATACCTAAATAACCCTTGTTTTAGTGCATCTCTAATGTTAGAATGCAACCCATTAGACTTGTTTTTCTTGACTCGCAATATGATTTAAATTATTCTTTTGATAGTGTTTGATGAGTTTTGTTGGTTTTATATCAAGGGGTTCTTAGGTAGAGGTGAAAATTGTGGATATTTGCCTGAAATATGGAGAATTTGTTACTAGGACATAAGTTCTTTTTGAATAATATAGTATATTTGCAGTGATAAAATAAAGTTGCATATAATAATGGTACATGCTAGCAGCATGAAAAAGGTAGAGTGCTCGATGATACACAAAATAATAACCAAATCTTTCCTGGTGAATATTTATACAAATTAAAGCATATCTTTTGAGAATACAAAACAAAGCAATTGAATGTTGCATGGGTCTAGATAGCTTTTTATGTACCAAGAAATCCTGGAGATTCCTCCCAGCACATTGTGCCATGAGCTGAAGAGTTGGGTTGGATTTAGTTATTGTTTTCATTTATATCCTTACCACAACATTTAGGTTTTGGTTGAGGGATTTCCATGGCCCATCTATTGCTTTTCTCTATAACTGGTAGAGTCCCCCAGAAAATACAATATTCAACAAATTACATAGCAAGCATTTGAGTCTTAAGAATCTCAACCTCTAGAGCTACTCTAACATCCATGGCTTGTATCTGGATTGTCCAGAGTTTTTTGAAATAAATTTGAATCTCCAGCAATCTGAATCTTGAGAATACATTTCTGCATTGTCCTACACTAGTAATAGTGCATTTTACATACTGCAATAAATTTGTAACTTATGCATTTCAAATCAAGTGTTTATAGACCCTTATGTCTAGGAGGGTTTAAGTTAAATGCAATCACATGAATGTTTGTTGATGTAAGTTTACATTTGTTGTTCCACTCAAAATGAAAAATTACATTTACTCACAAAAAAAATGGAATATGGTTCTAAAAGAGTCCAAACACCACAATTTGACATTGTACAACATTTTACAGATGGTGAGGTGGAGGAGAGACTACCAAAACATTCACAAAGTCTAACTCTCCAGTTTAAAATCCTTCTCAAGTCAATCCTTCAAATAAAGCTAGAATATTGTTTGATTATTTGGTATAGTGTAGATAAAAGGCTTAATTGGTTTAATGTTCAACATGCCTGCAAAAATTCTACTAATAATTTTAGACAAGTAAAAGATTTAGTACATTTATATAACAACATATGACATCATTGTAGTTTACAGTTTTAGACATGCTCAAAGTCATTGATCTTGTTCATTTATACCCTACAAAATTAACATCGTCCATTGCTCTACTTTTTTAATAGGGAAAATTGTTATTACATTGACATAGGACACAAGGTAATAACTGGTGTCCTTTGTTAGTTTCTATTGATTGACCCATATCATGTTGTTGTATTCATATAAGATCATATTGTTACATTCATATAAGACCCTTTCATGACTCATCACTGTAGTTCACAATAATTTATCTTCTCATTAGTTTGAATGGTTCACTTGGAATTGAATGCATCTAAGTGACACTCACTTTCTGTGTATTCTTTTATTTAGATATATTTTGGGTCATATGTTTTTGTGTAAAACTATAAATAGATAATGCAATGGAACTTATGATAGTTGCACAAAATTTTATTCTTCATACTTCGTAGTCTCGTGTACCTATAAACATCATTAAGTAGTATGGTATTTTTATCTACAAGCTTTCATTTTTCAATAACCATTATGTTCACACTGGTTCTTTTATTTCTCTTCTACATGATGCACTGGAGGAGGAAGAGATTTGCATGGACATGTTCACAAATAAGGATTCCATATCAAGACATGATTTATCTTAATGCCCTTAGAGCATCGGTTGAAGAAGAAATTCAAAGAGTTTAGATATTCATTACATATGTATGCCTTATTTTTGGCTTTCTGCACAATTATATTGAAGCAACAACTGTAGCATCTTGGTTTTGGTTTGTCTTATTTTAAAATTATGCTTTCTTAGGGTTTCTTAATATTTTTCCTACAAACTCCACCCACATCTTCTCATTGACATCATTGGAAGAAAAATCTTATGTCCCTTACCATGGTTTGAGTTTTTTTGGGGGATTCATTTATTTATCTTGCTCCTGTTCTTTGCTATTTTCCACTAATAGTAGCTCAACTTGGATAGGTACACAACAAATTTCACCCATAGTTGGGTCACCTAAAATGGCTATTTGATAGTGCAGTTTGGAGAATATTGTTGAGTTTTCCTATTTTGGACTCTTCAAAACCACCATTGGGAAGAGCTTTCATGATTTCAATACATGATTTAAAAATTCCCTTTCTTCTTGAGAAAATACAATAATTTATTCATTGACAGGTAACACCCACCTTTTAATTCCTCTTGTTTCGAGATTTATAGTTCAATTTGTTAAAATCTTGACGAATTTTTTTTTAATGAAAAATCTAATAATTCACCATGTATCGTTATTGACTATAATTAAATGATGTGAAATGTTTTTTGTTATGCAACAAGCACTGTCTCTATTTCCATGAACAATAATTGTCCTAAAAAATAAGGGTCTATGGGGAAGTTATTTTTGTATTCAGAACTTAGTGGTTTCTATTAATATTCACAATGCTACACCCATCACAATGCTACACCCATTTGTAGAATACGTGGTATCATTATGGTTATTCTTTTCTTACACCAATATGTACTATATGTAGCATTATTATGGTCATTCTTTGCATGATAAGTGTTTTTCTCGTCAGTACGGACCCTGTGGAGATTTTTAAACCCAAGAGTTTTATGCCTTTCAATTGACTTTTTATAGCACAAAACCAACTCATAATAAGGGTATCACACAACATTGAATGATATCCCATTGACATTAAACACTGCAAATTTTGTGTGAATTTCACCTTTGCCTCTTGAAAAATACATGTTTGCAATGGGGCTTGGTTTGATGCCAATGGTATGTTATGAGTTATATCGTTTGGAACCATTTGACTTATAGGGTTTACTATTTACACAACAAGCTATGAATTTTGCACATTTGTTATTTTTTTGCAAAGATTGTAACATGGGTGGATCATCTATTCGACATGGTAATTAGTGTCCTTGTGTTTGTGTGGTGGATAATTTTAAAGTGGTCTTAAAGTTGAATCTACAATAACTACCTTATTTTCAATGTGATTGGGTTCTTCATTCTTCATTCAACTTTGTTGAATTTTTCTTTCTTGTGTTACTCTAATTTTACCTTCCGAGTAGCATATAGTCTATGAGCTTTCATAGTGCTGTGAAGGATGAGAGTTGTAGTAATACCTTTGAAGAGGATTTTGGATATGAGGTATTTGAGATAAGTTTGATTTTAAATTTCAGTTCTAGACTCTATCAATGGATTGGGTCAGTCCTCATCCGACTGAAAACCTAAACTTTTATCTCTCTAAGTTTACTTTAATAATACCCACCCACAACATTTGCCTATTTAATTTAATATAACCCACACCACACAATTTCCTCCTTGTGTTTTAGAATCACTAGGTACACATTCATGTTTGTGATTACTTCAGTTATTGAAGAGCTTCTCTTTTCATGTATCAGCTTATAAAGGTCATTCCAAAAGGTTTTTTATTGATGGTAGTTGACCAAAGCCATAAGAACTACAAGGTCACAAAAATGTTTGGACACACCTAGCCCCATGATCAACAACAACCGGCTCATCTTGTAGTCTTTGTTCTTCTTACAAGGGAACACTGTCATGAGTACAATCTGTCCAACCGTAGTGGTTGTGTTGACATGGAAGCTACTAATGACTCTGACCCAAATCAGGTTGGTTGTAATAGATTACGAGTCATAGGTTTTGACAGTTTATTAGAATTAGTCAGTTAAAAAAAATGCTGGTTTTATTTCAAAGGAAGTATGAATCATTAAAGATGAAGAGTTCAACGAGAAATTTAAATTGATTGAATCTCTAACATTCATAATTGTTATGCTTCCATCAAGTCAAGTGGTCTGATAGTGGATATTGTTATTTAGAAATGGATATTTATTGAGCCTCTTTTAGAACATGGTATTATGCTTACACGGATGTTTGAGGATGTAGTGGCCTATGAATGGTAAACATATAATTATAACAAATCCAAATTAAGCTATCCTGCATTATGGTTACCATATTAAAGATTACAACTTTTCGATGATATTAAAGATTACAACTTTTCCATACTATTGTTCAATTAGCTCTTCAACTTCTCAATTGTTCCCAAGATCATGCTCGAAAGCATGCTGGTTTATTCTTTAGAGTTTCATTTGTCTTCCAAGCAGTCCTTGAGGCCTTTGATGCAAATGATGGTCTACAAAAAATGTTAAATCTCTTAAGGAATGCAATTAATATAAGATCATGAGTTGGTAATGCAACATTTGGAATGTTTGGCACAAGTCCATGAATTAATCGAACATCTGATAAAGTTTTGATAGTGGCAGAGAAACATATTTCTTATCATACATGTGTTGCACTTTGTCAATATTTTTGAGCTCAACTGATTTTACTTGTAGACACCTTACGTCCAAACAAGGGTCATCGTGGTGGAGCATGCAGTGCTCCAAATATAAGAGCTACTTATAAGCCTATTGACATCAACAATGAAGTAGTAGAAGCTGTATTTTTGCAGCTACAACATGATAGAGAGATTTCATCTAGTCTTAGTTTATTCTAGACTTGAAAATAAGAAATCCCACTTACCTATATTGGGCAATCCATGCTTGATGATTGCCCAAGATAGGGCTTGAGCCCAATCCTGCAAGAGGAATATGAGAGCAGAGGCACTAAGTAAACAAAATATTAGAGTTTGATAAATTAGAACAAAGAAATGAATTATCCATTAGCATCATGTATATCATAGTATCTATACCTAATTTCTGCACCCTTGATGGTATGCTTGTCCAAAATAAAAACATTACAAACTATATTAAGGGAGGGCATTAGATTTAAAGAAAACCTATGTGAATTCTAAGAGTATACAAAACAACGAAGAGCTCTATAATCCAAAGGATCTCATTGAAACCCTCGCATTTGACCAGCCTCTCAAGCCACTTGTCAATGAATGCCTAGTTGAACACAAGAAAAGATCTTTATTTGAAAAGAGTAATTGGGCTTTTGTTTTCTGTGCTCTTTTATGTTCAGTCTCCTTCATTCATTATTCCCATTACTGTTGACAGTTTTAAATGGCCAGTGAGAGAAAGGAATGTGATGTTAGTTGTTGATTTTATATTTAGTTAATAGACATTCTGTGCTTATAACCTAATAAGTAAAGGGCTACAAGTATAGGATAATGAGGAAGTGATGAACCAAACATAATGGAGTATGGCTCATGTCTTGATGATTCTAGAGACTAGCTAGGTAAACCTTTCAAAATTTACTTTTAACTTTTTGGGTTAGAGTGCAGTAGGTACCTGTATGGAAATAAACAAGTTACAAAATTCGGCACAGCGAGATAAAAAATAAAAGGAAGGTGTGAAAGAGACAACATCTACCAAGAAAATGCACCGATCAAACAACTTGTTTGAGATATTAAACCATAGAGGAAAATAGGAAGTAGTGAATGGGAGAAAAAGAGTGTGAATTATCAGGAGATTGGAAGAGAAAGACATGAAAATATAAACATTTCAAGACAAACAAAGATTAGAGGTGCCAAGAGCATAAACATTCGATCAAATAAACCTTTTGATGTGGATAAAAACATAGATATTAAATCAGAACAATAGATGAGAATCAATATAGAAATTACAGGAACAGTGTCTGATTCCTTGTGCACCTCATGCAGTCTTCTGCAATCAATTGGGATAGGAACAAAGGCTTACCTACACTAAATGAGGAGCTTTGTAATAATGTTGCAACTACTCTAATAGGGATGTATGAAAGGTATAGAAGCATATAGACAATGCTTGTAAACTATTTTACAGAATGCCACATTGCACAGCTACTACTGCACTCCATGAGCCAGACGTGCTAGGGAGGCTTGACTCTTGATGCAACCACGTGGATATTATAATTATGTTTGCAATAAGGGCATGTACACAAATTTCTGGATTATTCTCCTCTTGTATTTTAATTTACACTAGCCAATGATTTTTTTGGTAGACCAATTTTCTTGGGTGTTTTGAGTCACAAGATGCTTGCAATTTATATTTATTTAAAAAAAGAGGATATATCTTTTAGAAACTGTAAGGACTCTAGGGAGCTTGTAAATTTATCTAGTTTAACTTCCTTTGGATGATTAACCAAATGATTTTTGGGTTTTGATTTTCAGAAAAGGGCCAAGATACATAGAGTTCGGTAATTTCAGTCTCCAATTCCACGTGGGTATAATGATTCTATTCACAAAAATGATCAACCAGTTGATATTTGGGTTTCTTTTGTGGTTTATTTTTCTAATCACTCCTGCTTGCAGGTTTGATCTATAGAAGAAGGCCAGGAAATATGGTGAATTCGGCCATTTTAGCTTGCAATATGCGTATGGGTTTGCACTCAAATTTTTGGATTATTCTCCATTTGTTAAAATTTCAATATGGGTATATTCAATTGGTTACAACTTCTATCCATCAAATTTCAATATCACCCAATGTTTTGCACCTAATTTGTGCATCCATTCAATTTGAGTACCTGCATTAACATATTGAGATATGTTGGATGCTTTAATTGCTCACTTTTAACACGTTACCATGTTTCTTGGGGTTTATGGGGATGTGTTGACCCAATTTTAACAAATTATCATGTTGCTTGGGGTATATGGGTCTCTTAAAGTTAAAGCTTAGGCCTCTGCTTTGAGAACCCATTTACCTGATCTTATATTATTTGGTTTATCTATGATGAACTTTTATTTGTTTAGCATTTGAAGTATTGTATTCATGCCTTAATTTTTGTTGCGATTTTTCTTTTTCCCTTAAACATTTCGAGGGTCATAAAAATAATTGTTTATTCTTCACATTCATATCGGAGGGTAGATTCTTTGTAAGCTTAATTAAACTTTATATATAGATCAAACTTACTATTGCAATAGATCTTTCCATGAATCTCAACTAATTAGAAAAAAACCCACCAATTTGAAGTATAATCTCTTTAAGATGATTTATAAATGATTTTTTATGGTTGATCATTTTTCATATTGCAAGTTTGAACAAATTACTTTCGGCTTTGAACTCTTTTTCAATAATTGCAACAACTTATGGCAATGGAATCATTCCTGAGATTTAGGTGAGATTGGTTAATAATTATTAAAAGGAGAGTAGTTTTGTATTAAATCTTCCCATTCTTTCAGTTTCCATAATGATAATTATAGGTCCAGAAGGGAGATCCCAAACTTCCTAGACCAATCAACCTCACAATCAAACTAGGAGCACATTGCAATATGTATTTGTTTTTTGTCACCTTTATAAGCTTAAGCTTTTATATTGCACTTATAGTCAATCAAAACCATTTTTAATTGTATAGAGATGGTGGATGCGAGGGTTTCTATGTTTTAGTTGTATTTAGTCCCTTTTTAACATGTATTTTTAAGGACAGTAGTTCAAGTTTTTTTTAAAAGTTGATGAGGTTTACAAAAATACTCTTACCTAGAATGTTTTACTGTCGATATTCTCATAGTGTGATACTTAAATGATGATGCTGTTTTTAAAATCTTGTTAAAGTGTTATTAATCACAAGCATTTAGTATTTTCTAAAAATAAAACCTTGAGCTTCCCAATAATTACCTTGTAAATAAATGGCTGCCTGCCTTAAAATTCTTTACTACAAATTTCAATGATAGACTAAGTAGAAATTTATAAGTTTTGGTCTTACATTCTAATATTTGAGGAGGGTTTTGTAGGCCACTCTAGCTACTCCAATTTCAGGAAAAATGTTCAAAGCACTCTGTGTGTGTTATACAGTGGTTGTGTCCACCTACTTCTCTGCTGCAATTTCAGGCTACTGGGCATTCGACAACAAGGTCCAAGGGACAATTTATAGCAACTTTGCACCTGCAGGAAGGCCAACTTATGTTCCCAACTGGTTTCTCTTCATGGCCAACATTTTTATCCTTTTGCAAACATCCATAGTTACTCTGGTTAGTTTTGTTCGTGGTACATACTCAACTATTATCAATATTGTTATTACATCTGAGAATAATGTATACTTCTATTGATCACAAATCTCTAAGATTTAGCTTCTAGAAATTATTAGAACATAAAATTCAACAACTGTCTTAGAGGATAAAATATTGTTCAAAATAGAATTTAATAAGTGTAGAAACTAGAAGAATTCAACATACTAAACTTGGGATTTATCCTAGAAAACCTGAAAGAGAAGAAAAAGAACTTGATAGCAGCAATAGCTCATCTATCTAGGTGTTTTTAATCACAAAACAACACCTACAAAGAGTATATACAATTGATTGTTGTTTCAGTTGTTCACTATAGCTAAATGACTTCTATAACTGAATTCTTAATTTGATCACTATAACCCTCATACAAGCTTCTAATTATGCTACACAAACCCCTCATGTCTTTATATGATTTTTAATGATCCCATCGTGTACTAGGAGGATCCAGAAGTAGAGTGGAAAGGAGAAAAGTCAGATTTTTCATTTCAAATTCTGTGTTTTATAGGTCAAGATTCAAGATAAAATTGCCCTTTAATGTTTTGATGTTTTTGCTACAATGGTTACAAAAGCACTGTGGGTTGGTGGTCGAGTAGCATGGAGAGTGCACGGAGGAAGTTGACGGTGATTGTAAGCTAACATCTAAGAACAGACAGAGAGACTGCTGCAATGGGATCCCATGAAGTTTCATCAAAAGATTCAATTTTGGAGGAGTAATGACTTGAGCCTATGGGTAAAATGAACTTTGAAATTGATGGACATACTTCATCTTCTTTACTCTTTACAGAAGGAGCTTCAATTACTCCCAACTGCTCCAAAAACTCTCTTAGGTCAACTTTGCGGGAAGCCATTAAATTGTAATCCTTTATCTCTACATTCTTAGGAGGAAGAAAACTGCCATCATTGCTGAGAGTATTATCATCATAACTCAATAACAAGGGAGCCTGATCTGGGTAGTTATAACCTTTTACACCACCATTATTGTTCAGGTACTTCATCTCCTACAAATTCTTCGTAATGTGATGGATATTTGGCCACACATTCCCATTTATACTGGTGCATAAATGACCTGAATTTGGTCTAGGTTGAGTTCCTATAGACCCTCTACCATTGATGGAGTGCTCTCCTAGTGGTTGAGTCTTTAACTTTAGATTAGATTGACAACCTAATGACCCCCTCTCATTAATTGAGTGATCTCCAAATGAGTAAGACCTTATCGCTAGCTTAGGTTGTGCTCCTAAACATCCAGCTCTCTGGTTAATTGAATGTTATGCAATTAGGTTAGTCCTTAGCTTAGGTTCAGTGCCTAAAGATCCTCTCTGGTTAATTGAATGCCTACAATTGGGTTAGTCCATAGCTTGGAAATGATTGTTATATCTTCTAATTTAAAAATATCTTCTCCTCAAGTCTGGAAATGATTGTTATATAATTCTTCCTTCTCAATCTAATATATGTAATTATTTTATTCCTTTCTAATCCACATACCACTCACCAATTTGTTCATTGACATGAAAATTAAAATACTTGCCCATAAATATATGAAGCTATGAAGTCTCATCTACATTCCAAAACTGATAAATAAATTAATAAAGTACAATGTCATAGATCAATAGGTGCACTGAACTTATCCACATTGTGATAGGAACAACTGAAGCTACACTAAAGTGGGCCCACAGTTGGCCATCTGCAACAGATACTACTTAGGATCAAATCTTTAGGTATGAAACTCTGATTGCAAAAATTATAACATACATACGTTCTGTAAGTCCAAAAGACCCAAGTCCCTAGAAAGGTTTTATGTAGAAAAGTGGCAACTAAGAATTCGATCTAAAACCAAAACTCAAAATAGCACAAATGCAGATCACATGGGTTGAATCTAACCTAGTTGTTGAAGATTTCAATTTGAGTAAAATGTCCAAGCCCAATATATCCATGCATTTTTCATTAACTAGTATTTTTTCAAGGAACCCTTCAATAGCTTGAGTGAGATTGATCTATGAACTAGTTTATGAGATAAGAACTTACAAAATCCATATGAATCTCATTTTGGTCGAGTGTTGATTGGATTAGTGAGGTTACTAAATAATGGTGGGAATATCTATACCTTGGGATTTTTTCTGTTCATTTTATGGGATGGACTGTATTGCATGTGTTAAAATGCAATTAGCGGGCATGTGTCAGAATTCAAGCATAATCAAAGCTAGATTTTTGCCAGATGTTGTGACTGCCTTAACAAACATGTATACAAAAGTTGAAATAAAGTTAATAGTGAAGCAAGATATGGACCCAAGAATGGTACAAATTTTTCTACATAACTAACCACAAAATAAAATTTGTGTTATTTTCTACACTTGCTTGCATCTTTGGTAATGTATTCTCCATTTTACATTGGCATCTAGCTATAGTGAAATTTTCACAAAAAAAATGAAGATAAAAACAGGACAGGAGAGACAATTTCATCCATAGCAGGAATGAAAGTTTCATCCATCACTCGAAAAGTCATTGTAACTTAAATGTTCTGAGATGGGTTCCAACATCCTCCCGTCATCTGTAGCACACAAGAATATAAAGTCACAGAAATATATTAAAATGTCCCAAAACATAGTTGTAAATAAAAATGGAAAAATCCAAGAATTTATATAAAAATCATAAAAGATTAGGATTGAGGTTGAGTAGCTATGACATGAGACAACTATAAATAGAAATGTTAAAGTTACTTGCCTAGACATTCTTTCTCTGGGGAATGAAGAAAGGCTTCAGCATCGGGAGTTAGAAATGGATAGCCTAAATAGCTTCCCGGTATATCTGACATCAAGGATCCAAATATCATCTCACATTATCAGTGTATCAAAAATTATTTTCTAAACTTACATACATCATGTTAGATACAACTTCGTATTATTGTCTACTGAAATCAACCCTATTTTTATTTATAGCACCAATATACATAAATAGGCCCAAACATCATATATATAAATAATACTTATTAATGAGAAAATAATTGGGTCGATAATCCTTCCCCATAAAATGACCGTTTCCCTTTATTTTCTCACCCGAAGTATGTGAAAATCAACTATCAAGTTAGAGAGACTGAAATTATGAGGAATCTGACCCAAGAACCCAAGTGGATCCCTTTGGTTAGCTGTATTTGTGTCTTGAGGAAAACCCACTCCACTTTCTTGATGTGTCTCGTAAGAATTAAAATCAGAGACAAAAATGTCCATGACTGTACCATGTGTGTCTGTAGAATTTCCAACGCCACTATAAGAAAATCTTGCATTGTTCGAGAACCCTAGACCTGGTTGGATTGCTAATTCATTTCCTGGTGAAATGCCTGAATGGCCATGCAACACTAGTGGTATACCTAATGAAATTTCCATCCTTCCACTGCTGTGAAACATTTAGATTTAGATTAACTCGGATTTGTATATTCAATGACAAAACATAATCACAAGTATTTGGGAAATTAAAACAGTTATGCTAATATACTCAAGTATTGAAACAAACTATGTAGATGCTTCAAAATGTAGAACTGCAGAATCACATAAAATGATGAATATCTGAGAAACTAATAATTTCCTCACCTTGAGATCGAGTTGTCATCAGAAGATTGTAGTACAATATTAGGTAGGCAAGCTCCACCATTAACCAAGGATGGATTTGATGGCACTAAATTACATCCCATATTATGAATCCTTTCCATTGGTATTGCTGGTTGCTGTGCATGATAGCCAATGGGTGTATGTATCACTGGATTATAAAAGAATTACAAGTTTATTCAACAGTTATAAAAGATAAGACACTGTATTTTAACTTAGCTCGCACCATAATTACAGGCCCTGAAATGAAAAACTAATAAATGAAGATATCTCATTCAATTGCATCCATTCCAAAAAGAAAGATCCCGTGTACATGTTGATACACCAGTAGATACATTACCAATGTTTTTACAAATTGACACTAACGAGATCACTAAGTCTTCTTCAATTCTACTGGAAAACAATAGATTCACCACTTTTCAACCATTCAACCAACAAATGAAATGACATTAGAGAAAACACTAGGCCTTGGTTAAGTCTACTGAAAGATGTAGCACGCACTCAAAAAGATACTGCAGTATAAATAATTTCATCGTGATTTTGAGCTCTTTATCATCTACAAGAGGCATTAGTACTCCAATAAAAATATGATCATAAACATGACATTAAGGTTTAGTAGTTTTATGGTCCCAAATAATAATAATACTGAAGCTGCTCAGGTTTACTAGATCATACAGTTCACCAATTCTATTGGCATTTAAGAGCGTTCACCATTCTTTTGACTTCATATGGTAAAGAAGACATCTTAAGTAGGTGTTTGAAAAGAGCCCACAACTCCCTTGGGGGAATCATAAGTATCTTATTATATTTGCCAAACCATTATGTCTAACAGAAAATGCTGCAAATAAAGACTTTTGTTCTGATGAATTACATTTAATCAAAGTTGCATGGACATACAAATACTAACCTCTAATCTGAATACTACAAACATTTATAAATTGGATCGCATATTATCAAAAGCAAATTTTCCTCATCAAAACAAATGCATTGAAAGTTTCCTCATCAAAACAAATGCATTGAAAGTTTCTTCAAATAAACTTTGCTTTTGATATATGCTAATTAAATAAATGAAATTAAAGTTGCTTTCTACCTATTTCGATTCTCGCTTCATTAGAAGGTTTCTAAACTCAACGAGATATGGACACACTATAAGTGTCCACTAAAATCCATAGAAGCATCAAGTAGTTAAACTATCAGGTTGCTCATTTTAGCAGGTCGAATACTATTGAAACAAACTGGTAATATATGGGCCGTCGGAACAGAGTTTTACCAACACATGGATCGTACATAGAGGCACATCGTATATGTAACAGTTATCCTCGAAGACTTCGGGTTTTTATTTATTTATAGTAATTTCAATAAATGCAAATTGGCCGCAATTCTGTGAATGTATTGCAATTTTAAAAAAAACAAAACTGAGATATCCATGATTAGCATAGTTCATTTGTTGGCGCCCGATAGGATTTATTACACCCACTTGACACGACATAGACATTAAACAATCGCAGGGAAGGCAGAGAAACCCCACCTCTGTTCGTTTACATTTTAGTGTTTTTTATTAAGTTTGACCTATGCCGATCCAGGAGTATCTGACGCGGCTCTAAACTAATCTTATTTTAGGTACCAGAGGAGGGGGTGACAAATCTAGCAACCTTGCGTTAATTGCACATTGAAGGTTTCAAAACACAACAATTTTATTACATATAATATTTTATTAAAAATATAAAAACAATCTACAAGATAAACACACAATATCATAAACACCTCGTAATATTTGAATTGAACATGAATTGCAATTTTTCTTGATTGCCCAACAGAGACAATACAGTTTTGGTGAAGCAGCAAATCACAGAAAATACAGATCAATATTAATCAGGTACTCACAAAGAATGATTCAAAAAATTGAGCCATTGTGAAAAATTACTTTGCTCCAGCAGTCCATAAAGATTTATAAAAAATGCTAAAGCTTTTGTCTCTGTGACACAATTGCGTGTATGAACCAGTCATTCCCAAATGTAATCAAGAATGCCAAAATATTCTATCTCCCAGCTTGTGCAGGTTCCCTGAGTTGGTAAGTAGTTTTTCAACACACATTATAAAGTGTCGAAAGAACAACAAACATAATATCAACATTTTCAAAGTCTACATCTATCCCACTCTAGACTATGGTCAGGTCCCCATGCAGCTTAACTTATTTTTGCTACCAGCTGGTGCTCAATTTATTTAAGAATTATTTAGGGAGCTGGAATTATTTTTAAGCACTCATATTAAATTTAGAATAATAGTAACTAAAACAATTTGTGCACTTAAAATTTGGAAAAAAATAAATAAATTTGAAGGCAAATGTTAAAAAAGAGGGAGAAACATTTGTGTAGCCACACAACATTTTAGAAATTTGTGCAGCCAAGTTAAGTGATTGATTAAGGATTTTGTATTAGATTAGTTTCTACTATATACTCTCTACTCTATGTAAATTTTAAAGACATTGTTCCAATGCAACTGTTAAACACCAAAAAGTGTTACTTAAAAAAGTGTTTTATCTTCCTCTTTACATCTCAAGAACTCATTTGGAGGATATATAGCCATGTAGTTAGTTGATAAAAATTTGAGAGGAGAGCATAATAGAGGTTCCTTAATTGTCCTATCTAACCCCAAGTGCGGAGCTTTAGCCCTCTTGGCCCCAGTGGCAGAGAACAAGGACATACACCCAAGGTATCTTACCTAGATGGAAATCCTCATGATTCCCCTTCCCCTTACACTTCCTTCTATAATGATAGTGGTTTAGAAATTGACTTTGACATGTGCATTTTATATCCAATCATAAAATTATATATAAAAGATAATTGATTGACAAATAATGTATAGGCAATATTAATGCCACAAGAGTAATTGTTAGATTACTAGATGTTGGCGGTAACAGTTCTGAAATACCCAGCAGTCTGTTATGCCCTATCTAGATATTATCTTATGGTTTAATTCCTATGATTGCTTTATGTTCTTATGAATATAATGGATATCGCTGTATGCTGAATGATGGACGTCAGTGCTCTTTTGTTCTCTTTGATGCTGCTGTATATTTTCAGACTGCTGTAAAGATAATTCTTATCTGTATTTTCCTTTCTTTTTTTCTATGTCTTTCCACTAATGAGAGTATGTCAATAGATATCCCTTAAGAGGGAAGAACAGACATGTCCTTTGTTGTGTTTGGGACTTTCCTAAAGAGAGGTGTCTTTTCATATAATTTAATTCCTTAACTAATTGCTCCAGCGATAACAATCTTAATGACAACAATCTCAATGACAGTGATTACAATTCAAAGTGCTCCACTTTTAACATATTGCAATCACCATTATATTCCACATAGTCCAAATTAGAGACATAAGTGCTCTGATATTGCCTAACATGAATATTAGGTCGATTGATTATCGTAGGGACATGATAGTCCACCCTACTCGATTGCTTGCCCTCAAACAATTTCAGGTTTGGATGAATGAAAATCTCCTCTCTTCTCACATGGCATCTTCATTAAGTAGGTCCTTCCATATGATCAAGAATTCGAGAATAGTCTTATTCCTCAATTGCTTCTCTCTCATGTTCAATATGGCTTCTAATTCCAAGATCAGTTTACCCTCAACATCAAGTGGGGGTAACTCTATATAGGGGGTGACTTGTTGCCCTAACACTTTCTTCAGTTAACAGATGTGAATGATGTTGTGGATACAATTGTTCTCAAGAATTTGTAGGCTACCTCGCCTACCTTCTTCAAGATTTTATATGGTCTATAGAATCAGGGCTTTAGGTTTTTTGCTTGACTTACCTTGATGGAGGATTGCTTATATGATTGTAGCTGCAAGAATACCAATTCCCCAACTTAAATGTCATGTTAGTGCGATTTCAGTCAGCATAGATCTTTTTGTTGATTTTGTGCTTGATGCAAGTTGTCTTTGTGGGTATTCACAATGTCCATACTCTGTAGTATGAAATCTTTTGCCCCCAACGCTCAACTTTCTCGTAATCAAACTTCCAAAAGTATTTGGTTCATATTCATACAATTCTTTGAAGGGTCTCATCTTGATCACCATGTGGTGTGTAGTATTGTAACAATACTCACCAAGGTACAACCATTTTATTCACGCATTCTGCTGGGTGGTAACATAATTCCTCAAATACCCTTCTATCTACTCGTTAACAGTTTCAGTTTGTCCATCCGTTTGAGGATGGTAACTTGTGCTAGGTGTGAGTTTTGTTCTTGCTAATTAGAAGAGCTCTTGCCAAAATAGGCTAAGGAATTGATTGTCTTGGTTATTGACAATGTTCCTTGGAAGGCCATGTAATTGAAAGATTTCTTTGAAGAATATTTTTTGCTATTTGTTGAGCTCGGTGTTCAATGGATATTGCCATCAAGTGTGCATATTTGGTTCAAAGTAAAGCCTGTCAGTGGTATCAAAGTGTTATATGTTGTTATCATATGTCAATGTGTTTTAGGATGTCAATTGGTCTTCAGTAAATAATTTAAGTTTGAAGAAATGAAACTAGTGTGCATAAGCTATTTTTGATCTTTGTTTTATAAATGTTGTACTACTGTTTAGTTTCCTATTTGTTTGTTGTGTCGGCATTGTGTTTATGCATCTTAATTTTAAAAGCAATTTAGCTTTGGTATTTCTGTAACTTCCATCTATTTTTCAATTTCTTTTCTTTTACCTTATAGCATTTCCTACCATTCACAGTTGAATATAATGGAGGATTAAAGGATGAAAACTCAAACATGGAGCAAGTTGATCCAGATATGGCATCTAAAGTTGCCGTGGAGCTTCAAAATCTAAGAAAAGTGTACATGACTAGGAAGTGGTGAAAATTCTGGTCATTTGACAATATGATAGGTTATAGAACTAATAGAGTCCAAAAGGAAGTTGAAGCTGCAAAAGGTGTTAGCTTGAAATTCTATGAGGGTGAATGTTTTTCCATTGCAGTAAGTGCTTTTTGGTTTACTTGGATTTTTTATTATTTTTACTTTTCAAATGCCTAAAACAATCTTGGTTTTGAGGGAAAATTGATAGAAAATATGTAGAAAATTGGCATGTTTGAATTTCTCTTTGTAGGTAGGGGTAATATAGGTTTATTTTTTTCAGAACCTACAAAATCTAATAGTCTTTTGGTGTGTTTCTTATCAAGGAGATGCTAGGCAAGGTAGATATTTTTTATAAATTTGTTTGATTTTCAAAGAAACTAGTTAACGTTGTATTTTAAAAAAGTAATGTTGAACTAGTCAATTTAGTTACTTTTATTGTTTTTTTGTGACCTAGGTATTTGGTCATAACTAGCAAACTAAAGTGTTCAAACAATGATTAGTGATTCCAATACATTACTGACTTGTGGCATCCTTAAGTAGTTTTAAGGCCAATGTTTAATATTTTGTGTTTTCCAGCTACAATAAGAAAGATGCTACGTTATTAGTTATTAATTATCTTAAGGATTGGTATATACCACAAATAGGAGATCTTGGAAAATGGCTATAGATTTTTATAAGTTGAATTTAGTGTGTATCAAATTTCTTGAATAATACTAATTTTATGATTGATGTATTGGATAAAAGTGCAATAGATTGGTAGGTTATCAGGAGTGTGGACTTCTAAAGCAGTAAAGCTTTTGATGGGTTAATTAGGAGTGAAAATGTAGAAGGTATGATCATTGGTACAAACTTTATCTCTATTTAATGTGGCTGGTTTCCCCTTAAGATATATGCTTGTCATTATAATAAGGGGAACAAGCCACATGTAATGTATTTTCCAATGGTGTCATTCACTTCATTCTTATATTGCACATTGAATAAATTCACCATTGAGTTTAAAGTATCACTAGTCATACTCCTTTTAAGCTTTGCTACCCTTGAACCATAGATGAAAAAACTTGAAATCATGTTTAGTGGAAAGTACTAGTATACATGGTATGATTATTCTTTAAAGGGTACTAGCTCAATGGAAGAGCACCTACTTTACAAGTAGGAGGATGATGGTTTGATTCCATCGTGCTCTAATATGACTAAATATATGACTAAATTAATGACTAAATATATGACTAAATTAATGACTAAATAAAAGACCAAATAAATGACCAAATAAATAACCAAATAAATGACCAAATAAACAACCAAATAAATGACCAAATAAATGACTACATAAACGACCAAATAAGTGACCAAATAAATGACCAAATAAATAACCAAATAAATGAACAAATAAATGACTAAATATATGACCAAATCAATGACCAAATAAATGACTCAAATAGTTTAGTCATAAATTTGGTCACGAGATAAATGACCGGCAATAAACTACCACTAGTCACGTGACCAAATTTGGTCATTTATCTACAATTTTTGGTAGTTTATTTGGTCATATATTGTTGTTTTTGTACTAGTGTTTTCTAACATATTCTAATATTTAACTACAATTTTCTAACATTTGTACAAATAAAAAATTATTTAAAACAAATAAATAACTAAAATAAATATAAAACATATAATTTATAATAAAAATGAGAAAAATGCGTGTACTTGATACTACTAACAATTTGAAGAGGTCAGAAAAGCTCGGGAGGTGCTGATGTCGTACTGGACGTCACTGCTTCGCTCCAAGCCTTTGGGTCTGCAAAATCCAAATAGTAACAATGAAAAATAAAAAAGAATTATCAAAAATTTATAAAGAAATCCGGCCATAGGGGCTTCGCGCGAAGACCCCCCTTCGCGTGAAGTACCCTGCGTAGGGTACTTCGCGCAAAGTGGAATCTTTGAGCGAAACCCCCGATGTAGGGTACTTCGCGCGAAGTGGGTCTACCACTTCGCCCGAAGTGTTGACTTCGCATGAAGACTCTAAAAATTGTTTTTTTGGTAGGACACCAATTTTCTTCATCCCGAAAAGTGGGATATAGCTTTGTGGGATCACCCCCCGAATATGGAACTTTATAAAGGATTGTAGATATATTATAGGGAAAATGCTCTCCTGGAAAATCAACAATGGTGAGGATGCACTTTTTTGGGAGGACTTGTGGGAAGGTCTCCCTCCTATATCTAGCATGTACAACTGGGGGATACCATACATACCCTCCAACAATGCTAGGGTAAATATGTCCATAATTACACCTTACCCCAAGAAGATATGGCCTTGGATAGCCCATAGTGGAAAAAACTTGACAACATCAATATAGACAATCAACACAAAATTATGCTAATCAACATCCTAGAAAATAGGAAAATAATCCCTAATAATAAAAAGGATTCCCTCCTATGGACAACCTCCAATGATGGGAATTATAACTCAAAAGATGGTTACACATTTTTGGTATCCGAGCACCAATACAATAAAACAAATCTTCCCTTGCACCTATGCTTGGACAATGACATCCTACCTAAGACATGACTATTCTCTTGGTTTTCTATCAAGAACAAAATTCTCACGGCTGATCATTTCACCAAAATGGGCTATGAAGGCCCCAGTAGATGTTTCCTTTGTAATGTAGAATTTGAATCCACTAACCACATCCTTCTAAATTGTCCATATGCTAGGAAATATTGGGAATGGCTATGCGCCAAACTAGGGTACATTGCAGTCGCATTCCCTATCAGCTTAAAAGAAATGTTCAAAATGTGGCGCAACTACCACAAAAATAATATTTAAAAAATTCTTTGGAAGATCTGTCCATCAATTCTAATATGGGAAATATGGAAAGAAGGAAACCATAGGCCTTTCAAAGAAAAATATATAGAAGTTAACTAGCTTTTAAATAAGATTAATGCAATCATCATTGAAGTCACAAACAAAATAATTATGAATTAGGAAGGGAAAAATAAACTAATAATATTTTGGGATGGAACAATGAGACAACATTGGAGAGGTCTTAAAACCCTCTAGTTTAATAAGCCTAACACTGATAAGGCCAAACTTAGAAGAGAATGTATCTGGCAACCTCCTCCTGAAGGTAGATTCAAACTCAACTTTGATGGAGCCTCTAGAGGAAATCTAGGAAATATAGGTATTGGTTGTGTGGTGCATGACTAAAAAGGCCTTGAAATGGCTTCCCTAGCCAAACCATTGGGCATTACGACTAATAATATGGCAGAAATGAATGCAGTAGTAGAGGGCCTCAAATTATGCATAAAAATGAGCATTACAGACTTTGATGTGGAAGGTGATTCTAACATCACTATAAATGCTCTTAGAACCCAATCCATCCCTAATGTGAAACTTAGAGCACTCCTAAACCTATAAATAACCATTGCAGATAAATTCAATTCTATAACTTTCAATCATATATATAGAGAAGGAAACAAGAGGGCAGATGAACTTGCTAATCTTGGCTCGGATGGAACCTTAATCAACCCCTAGGACATATGATTCCTTTCCATGAACTTATGAAAAAAAACTCTCCTATATCACAAAAAGTTATAAGGACACCATCATCAAGGGGCAAAGGCTTCAACACATAGAATTTATGCAATATAACCAAAATGCCAAACAAGAAAATATAAAACTTTCTAACCTCATTAGACTAGTTATGACTTCCTAAACAAAATTGCTCCACCAATGAATCAAGAGCTAGGCCTCATACATATGAATAAATACCCTTCCTAGTATAACCAATCTTACCACAACCTTATTAAAGGAATAGCATACACTATCCCCCCCTAATAAAGAATTATTATTAGCAAAACATTAGCATAAATATCCCACCTATTGGCTAAGGTCCTACCACTTCATATTAACACTCAATCCTTTAAATCACATCCTTTCCCCCAAGATGTAAACCAAGAATGATTAAAAAATCATCCTTTATTTTCATAAATATCAAAATATATATTTCCCCATGCTGGACAACTTCATAAAATGAGATCTCCCCCAAAAGGCAAGTATCCCTACATACTCAGTGCTAGTAAATAAGGCTTAATTACAGCATCACCCCTCACACACTTGAATTAAAAATCATTAAGAGAGGCATCTAGGCTGGAAGAACACTCTGTCACAAGCTACCATCCAACTAAGTTTCTTTATCATGATTTCCACATTAACTACACTAGAATTAGGATTTCGTATGCCTTTCTCCAGACTCTCCTAGAATCTTCGAACATGTTTAAATTTGTATACATTTTTTGTAGTGGGTTCTCAATCCCATAATTAATCTAGTTTATACTTTCTGAGTATCTTAGAACCCATGAAGACAAATATCCTCACCTTCCAAATTGATAGTGTTAGGACAATGGCCTTCTCTAGACCCATTACCCTGAAGAGATGGATCAGGATTTTGAAATCAATAGATGATATTTCTAGGCAAGCCCTCATAAAATCTCTAGGTGATCATCACTTTGATTATGGATTCACCCCTTGCACTAATGGTCACCTAATAGGGACATTTATCGCCTGCATTCTAATGGCTGACATCCCGAAGGAGAAGATAGTGGAAACCTGTAGGAAGATATTCCTTAATAAATATCTTCATGGCTTAGAAAGGGAAGTTTTTAGCATTAAAAACCATTTTATTATACCCCTACCTGAGGAATAGATGCATGATGAATTTGAGGTGCTTCTCAAACATGAAAATTTTGTTTGGCATCAAATCATATTTACTAGGGATCAGGTCTTGTTTAATAATCATTGGCCGGAGATGAAAAGAATTTCCCAATTCCTGATCAAATGGTTGAAGGTTGAAACCATAGATAATAACAAATGGATTCTTCAATACTTTAGAGAGGAAGGATTTGACATTCCAAACACTCTAACATCACTCCCAAAGGAGCAACTCAATTTGGAAATCAAATGCATTTTCATGGGGAATTCTCCATGGAAAAAGATGTCAAGAATGTTAAAAAGGGAAGATGATGACTCTAGCTAAGAGGAGGAAATGATCTTTATTCATCGTAAATAAGCCCGACCCTTTTAGTAGTATCTTATACTTTATTATTATCCCTTTTTGTGTATCAATATAATGGGCTCGATGTTATATTTTAAGACTTGTATATACTGTGTTTACTAGCTCTATGTCAATACCTATAGAATACTATGTCTATGTTCATATTTTTAGACTCTCAAGATATGCTAATATAAGTAGATATTAGTATAAATTGTCATCAGGCTTTTCTTTTAGCTGTACTTTCCTATGTTATCATAACTACAATAAAATGTAAAGATCAACAGGCATCTCATACTAGAGGATTATATATAGTTACTAAAGAAATGTTCCATGTTGGACCCCCCTATTATGAAAAGGAGGTAATTAAACATCATACGCAATGGAAATAGGCTTGTCTTAGATAAAACCCTCTCTCTTCATTCTGACTTCTACCTTGTCACTCCTTTAATTTAGGGTATATGCACAAAGATGGGGGACCAAAAAGGTGCCACTTTGGTTTTTGGTCCCCCATTGACCATAGTGCGTACACACTAAAGCGCGTGCGCCCTATAGGGTGCACACACTTTGTAAAACACTATAAACCATAGCGTGTGCACCCTATAGGGTGAACACGCTTTGTAAAAACACTTTATATTGTTTGCTACATTTGCGAAAGCCCATTTTGCTTTCCACAAACCCACGTTTGCAACAAAAAAGGGCTTTCCAAGCGCGTACGTAGAATCCCTTTGCTTGTTCAATACATTTCTTTTCATTCATTCATCCATCAATTTTCATACAAAATGGCTCCACGATGTCATCAAGCTCGATCCAAAAGAAGAGGTAAGTGTTTTTACAGTCCATGCCTCTTATTTGTATTGAAATTTTAGTTTTGTTAAATTTTTTTTGCTAAAATTTATTTTCTTAGATTTTATGTGTAATTAAGATTTACAAATCTATTTTTTAATTGCTAGGAAGAAATAATCTCCCTCAACCAAACCCTCCGTCTCCTCATGAAGAAATGAATGAAGAAAATAACTAAGAAAATGAGCCTCAACTGCCTCCACCAATCGAGAAACCTCCTCCTAGAACACAAGAAAATTTGATCAACAAAATTGAAAGAGGGAAAAAAGAATTAGAATATTTAATTAAGAGGTTAAAAGATTCTATTGGTACAAATCCTGGAAGGGAAAGACTTGCAAAATCATTGGAAGAAATCTTGACCCATGTAAGCTCAGTTAGTGGGCAAATTAATTTATGGCAGGATAAAAGAGAAGAACAAAAACAATATTATGTAAATAAATTATCTTATGCAGACATCAAAAAGAAAAAAATCACAAAAGATGACATTTTCGAACTCTTTAAAAAACCAGGGAACACAGATACTCTTAGAACTACAACAAGGAGGTTCCCAATTCATTGGTGCTTAAATGAAGACATTGAAAAAAACTTTTGGGAGAGATGGTGGATGGTATTTGATTCACCTCCCTATAACAATCATGAGGTTCCTATATATTTCTTGAGGAAACTCTATTACGAGTTTGTACTCAAGGAGGTGCCAAATTATTTGGACCATCTAGATTCTCAGGGTAGAGGAGGGGGTCATCATTTGATAGAGCAGGGGCACATCGTGACCCTAATGCACCTAGGGTTCCTATTGGAAAGCCACAAGTGGATCATGTTAGTATTCCTTTCGTTGTGAAGGAACATGTAGAGGTAGACACACTAGGCACGATTAGTGCTCTGAAAGAGACTCTCATTCAGTGTGCCACTCCTTTAGTTGAGGGTGACCATGGTCAATCTTCAAGGGGGCATATTTGTCAGTCATGTGGATGCTTGTGCACATTTGGTACTGTTGAGAGAGAGGAAGAGGATCGTGGAATGATGACTGATAATTTTCTAAACATGAAATTTGGCATTGACACACAGGTAAATATTTCCAAGTTCATTAAATTTCTTTGATCGTATTTCATTTATAAAAGAATAAATAATTAATTTAGTATCTATTGATTATGATCAAAATTCAGGGCAAGAGTTTCAATGGTGGTGGTAGTGGCAATGATCCTCCTATCCCCTTCTACACATCGTCGTCAATTCCACAAGTATGTATCAAATAAAACATTTTAATTAATATATTTGATTATTATGTAATTATATGAATAATTGTATCATAACTTATTGTGCATGTGCATTAGTTCACTAGTGGACCATCGACATTCACAACAGACAAAGAAGGGCATCATGCCACTTTCCTTGAGGTATCTTTATTTGCATGTTAATTTGATTTACTTGCTTATATTTAATTAATAAATGAATGAATAACTAAATTTCTGGACAAATTATGATCAAAATCTAGAGGCAAAGTGGTCATTGCGGTGATCATATTCTTTCACCTAGCTTTGTGACATCACCATTGAGTCCACAGGTATATATGTAATAATGTATTATAATTAACATGTCAGTAGTATGTTCTTATATGATTGGTTATCTTATAATTTATCATGTACATGTGTACTAGTTTAATGTTGGAGCTTTGACATCGACACTGCACACCGAAGGATGTGGTGGAACCTTCACGGAGGTATCATTTATTCATTAGTAGGGTTGTAAAAAATATATGTAATCTTGATAACTACATAATACTTTTGTTGTTTCATTTTCAGTTATTGACATCAGAGAATCCTCCTTGTGTTTGTGATACTTTGGATCATGGAGTAGCTACAACAGTAGCTAGTTTTGAAGCACTGACTGAGGTATGAAAGAGATCACTTAATTTTAATTGTTATTTTAATAGTTTATATTGAATTTTATATAATGATATTCATGTATGTATTTTAATTATTATTTTAATCATTATTGTAGGGAATTATTACTCTAGATCATTAGCATGTGCCTTCGGTGGCTGTACATAGTGACTATTTGCTAGCGGTAAGTGAATATTCAATTTTATGTCATTGTATAATTCAATTTTGATGTATATTAGTTATTGATGCTTAATTTTTTTTTTAATCAGCTCGAGCTACACAAGTCTAGATAGGAGGACTAGTGAGTGCACTTGGAAGACTACAACATCCACTACATCTCCATCAACGCGATGATTAAAGACAGCTCAGGATTTGTTTTCTTCCCCTGGTGGGAAAGGACTAGATTAGGGATATAGATTGTATTCCTATAAGGCATTAGTGGACATATTTTTTGTATATTGTAAAGTGATACGTTGTACATCCATTTGGCTTTGAGGAAGCCAGTTTAACTGTATTAAATATATTCAATGTATGACATTATTGGACATATATATTTGGCTTCATGCCCTACGAATATTTTTTTTTTATGTTTTAGGTATGCAATTCATGTGTTTGGTGTATTGATGTATACTAATTTATGTTTATGTGGATGTCTTATACTTTGTAAATTTCCCATGCCTTATAGTTATGCTTGTATGTTTATCGATGTATATTGTTACTGTATGATTTATACTTTATTAGAACATGAATGTGATGCACAGGTGGTGTGTAAGACACTTTGAACCCGTACCCTTATAGAAATACAAGAACAATCAGTAAAAAGTGAGACAATATTCTCACATCAAACATCCTTCATAAGTATCCATTGTCTAGGCTTCACCCAATGCACTTGCATTGGCTAGCTCCAAACTATCAAACTATCATTCTAGGACTGCTCCTAGTGACCTTCAACAGTCATAAAATGGCATTTTTCTCCACATCTTCCCAAAAGACTTCAAAAAGTAATCAATGATCTGGATACGCTTATGGAAGTTTTAAAACATATCCCAAATGTGACCCAACTTATTTTTAGACAAACTACTGTAAAATTGTTGATTCCGTACCCTGAACTAGTCCCAGTTCCAAGAACACCAGTCTATTCCTAGACTTCAATACCAACAAAAACACAAAAATGATTGCATAAATAAGTAAACACAATGAAAGGAGTATCCTTACATCAAAACCAATCCAAAAACATGTTACAAATGATCATTAGAACTTTCTGTTCCTTGACTGTACCCACGGGATGCTTCAGCTCGGAGTCATCGGTAGTGTTCAAGCGACTTTGTGTTGCCAAACAAGGTTTCCACTAGCGTTTACCCGACCATTCAGAGCTGTTGGAATAGACGGTTCAAGGCTATGATTGACGGTTTGAAAGATATGCAATGTTGGCCATTTGAACTAAGGAACACTGTGAGTTTTGACATCGACCGAGAATGTGTTGCCAAATATAAAAAAAACTTGAATCTCTAAAAACTGAGATAGGTTATTTTAGGCCTCAGCAACATGGTCCTGTAACACCTGACAGATCAATGCTACCTCACATGAGCTCTGAGATATGACCCCATAAAGATCATTGATTTCATGCTAAAGGGACCTTGAGGGACACTTCGGCCCAGAGTCGTCGGTTGTGTTCGAGCGACTCTATGTGAAAAATGAGGTTTCCACTAGCATTTACCTGGGCATTTAGAGCTATTGGAACAAATGGTTTGATGCTACAACGGATGGTTTGAAAGATACACAATGTTGTTCATTTCAACTGAGGAACACTACGAGTTTTGACATCGATCGAGAATGTGTTGCCAAATATAAAAAAACTTGAATCTCTGGAAACCAAGACAGGTTATTGTAGGCCTCGGTAGAATGGTCCCATAGCACTTGATAGCTTGATCCTACCTCACACAAGGTCTGAGATATGGCCCCATAAAGATCACCAATTTCATGCTGAAGGGACCTTGAGGAACACTTCAGCCCGGAGTCATCGACGGCGTTCGAGCGACTCCATGTGCCAAAGGAGGTTTCCACTAGCATTTACCCGGCCATCCAAAGCTATTGGAATAGACGGTTTGATGCTACGACTGACAGTTTGAAAGATACGCAATATTGCTCATTTCAACTAAGGAACACTTTGAGTTTTGACATCGATGGAGAATGTGTTGCCAAATATAAATGAAGTTGAATCTATGAAAACCGAGATAGGTTATTGTAGGGCTCATAAACATGGTCTTGTAGCACTTGATGGCTTGATGCTACTGTACATGAGCTCTGAGATATGGCCCCATAAAGATCACCGATTTCATGCTGTAGGGACCTTGAGGGACACTTCAGCTCAGAGTTGTCAGCGGCGTTCAAGTGACTCAGTGTGCCAAATGAGGTTGCCACTAGCATTTACCCAGCCATTCGGAGCTGTTGGAATAGATGGTTTGATGCTATGACCGATGGTTTGAAAGATACACAATGTTGGTCGTTTGAACTGAGGAACACTTGGAGTTTTGACATCGATCGAGAATGTGTTACCAAATATAAATGAACTTGAGTCTCTAAAAACTGAGATAGGTTATTGTAGGCCCCAGAAACATGGTCTTGTAGCACCTAACAGATCGATGTTACCTCACACGAGCTCCAAGATATGACCTCGTAATGATCACCAATTTCATGCTGAAGGGACCTTGAGGGACACTTCGGCCCGGAGTCGTTGGTGGTGTTCAAGTGACTTTGTGTGCCAAACGAGGTTTCTACTAGCATTTACCTGGCCATTCAGAGCTTTTCAAAAAGATGATTCGATGCTACGACTGACAGTTTGAAAGATACACAATGTTGGTTGTTTGAACTAAGGAACACTTCAAGTTTTGACATCGACCGAGAGAATGTTGCCAAATATAAATGAACTTGAATCTCTAAAAATTGAGATAGGTTAGTTTAGGCCTCAGAAAAATAGTATCGTAGCACCTGACAAATTGATGCTACCTCACACGAGCTCCAAGATATGACCCCATAAAGATCACCAATTTCATGCCGAAGGGACCTTGAGGGACACTTCAGCCCGGAGTCCTCGGTGGCGTTCCAGTGAATCTGTGTGGCACATGAGGTTTCCACTAGCGTTTACCCAACCATTTGGAGCTATTGGAATAGATGGTTCCATGCTACGACCGACGGTTTGAAAGATACACAATGTTGGCCATTTGAACTAAGGAACACTTTGAGTTTTGACATTGACCGAGAATGTGTTGCAAAATATAGAAGAACTCGAATCTCTGAAAAATGAGAAAGGTTATTGTAGGCCCCGAAAACACAGTCTCATAGCACCTAATGGCTTGATGCTACCTTGCATGAGCTTTGAGATACAACCCCGTAAATATCACTGATTTCATGCTAAAGGGACCTTGAGGGACACTTCAACCCAGAGTCGTCGATGGTGTTCGAGCAACTCTGTGTGGAAAATGACGTGGAGTTTTTTGGTGAAGGAACATGAATGTTCATATCCAATATGGTGTGTTAGAACCATTGGATCAATCTGAAGAGGGTTGTGGAACCTTACAAATTTGGTGAGAGAGTTTTGTGAATGGTGGAACCTTACAAATTTGAAAATAATGTCTTTTGAAACCTTGTGCAAGACTGTTTCATGCCTTGAAGTGCAGTGGGCAAGTAGAAATATGAGTTTCTTTGTTATGGGAGGCTAATTAGGCCTAGTTTGTGGGTGCTAGGGTAGTAGATCAAGATGAGAAGCCTAGTTGAATTTTTGACATGATGGAGGTATTAGGTGCACTAAGTGGCCTAGGATGGAGTTGGTGCTAGGAGAAGTTGGAAAGGAAATGAAGAAGTGAACTTGTTCAATGTCGTTGTGGGATTGATTAACAAAATTTAGAGTACTCTATTTGATCCTTGAGTGAAACTAATTCCTTGAGTGGATTCCAAGTTGATTGTAGAATCCTCAAGTTGAGTTGGTCTCCTTAGGGTGATAGTAGAGGGCTCTACATCACTAAAGGGTTGTTGGAGTGGATTGTGTTGGAGAACACTTTTAACCAAACTTGGTGGGATGGTGAAACATGGTACATTGACCATGTTAAGGCATTCTAAAGTGTTGGAACAAGGCTAGAAGTATTTCTTGGAAATATTTTTCCAACTTAGCTCATTAGGAGCACTGGGAGGAAAGAGCTGAGTAGAGAAAACCTCTGGTATTGCCCCAAAAAATAGAAGAGAAAGGTTGTCATTAAATCTTACAAACTTCCCGTTATACATACAGGGTAATGCATGAGCAATTTACAGTCCACACAATTTATAGTGCTATATAAATTTGACATTACAATATTTTGTATCTCCATTTAGTCCAATGAACCAACTGGATTTTCCCTACCCTTGATTGTCTCAATTATTGCCTTGTGGTTTGACTCACAAACCTTCCAAAGAGTTTTATTATGTGGTCTTCCCCCATATCTGATCAAGTGGACATTTGATGCAATGACGAGGTTTGAATAACGAAGAATCTTCTATGTGTCTCCCAATCCTTGAACAACCACAACCTAGGGTTCTTCAGAGCATATCGTCTAAGCCATGTACCAGTTACAACCACTGCTCCAATAGGGTATTCTAATTCTTCACTATCGATAACTAAGTAATCCAATTTATTTTTTGCCTCAACACAATGACACAAATAATAATATGTCCCTTCTTCATTGTCTTTAGGTGCAATAATAGCAAAAACATGGTCTGTAATGATATACACATAATGAGGACATTATTTTACTGAATATTTATGATAAAGTACTAAATTTGAGATTATTTGTATGTAGACAATTTACCTGGTTGTACTAGATCAGATAAACGATCAAAGTCAATGAATGATTCATTTTCTGTCAGTTGTAGTGATTCATGAGGATGATAGGAGGCAAGTGGACTTAAAATACGTGTATACCATTCGTCAACCCATTCCTTTGACTCACACCCATCCCAATATTCATCTACACATGATGCACAAAAGCACACCATATGTCGTGTGTGGATACTCCATGAACCTGCATTACAACTTCTAAAATAGTGTAGCTCACTCAATCATGTCAGTGTACAACAATCCTCATATGGTGAAATGTTAGTTTCATCCATCAACCAAAAAAATCTATGCACCGTAGACTCACCTTCATTACCTAGACCCATTGTAGCATTACACCATTGGACAATACATCTTGCATCTGACAATGTTTCTTTCTCTTTGTACTTTAATTCTTCACGTGCTAAGGCTCTTTTAATACATGCACCTACACCATCGTGCTCTCCCTTTCCATGACCGGCCTCTGTGAAATTCCACATATATTAAATTCCAGTAATCTTATGCATCCTGCACAACCAATAAAACATCCGATAATTTTTGAATTGTGATGCACAATTATCTGACCATATGATATGTTGATGATATTTTATGCCCCTGTTAGCCAAATGACCATAAAATAGTTGAAAGCAACTGTGTACAAACTCTATAGAATGTGAGTGATCATCGATGATATAAAAATAATTCTCCCTCAATATCTTCATGTTCTCCTCTGTACTGTCTGGAGAATGCATGAATGCTATATGAACAAATATAGCAACCTGTTGAGAGCTGTAATACTTTGCTTGCACCTCATTCTATGGTTGTAGTTTGTAGTTCTCTATAAAGTCCACAACCAAAACAATGGTATCAAGTGGGAATGTGTCCTTGCACAACTTGAGTTTCATATCCAACCATCGTGCTCTATGTGTATGCCTTGCATACTCATAAATAATTTTTTACAAAAAATGTCCATGAGATGATACACTGGAATTTTTTCAATTACTAAATCACATCTTTTAGCCTCTTTTCCATCTTTTAGATTGTATGTAACGGTCTTATATTTTCCAAATTCCACTATTTCATTACTGATTGCATGCGTACTCTCCATATGTTGACAAATTAGAAAATGTCGCAAACCTCCGCAATCTATGCATGTACCATTCAAGCATGAGAGCTTTTAAAATTGTTGACCATCCACTCTTTCACATAAAATAGTAGATATTAATTCTTTTGAAGATCTGGGTGGGACATTTATGTTACAATCCTGCAAAACATTGTTAGAGTGCAAATCTACACATATATTCCTATAAACTTCAAAATGGTTAGAAAATTCAATATGTACCCTACAACAACAAGTTGTGCATGTGTGATTTATCTTCACATAAAAAGGTTTACACATTTCAAATAATCTCTGACTAATTTTAATTTGAGGATACATATGCATAAATTTTGCAAAGAATTGTGTCTGAGTTGAATTCAAAAAATGTTTTGGATGTGGAACACAAATTTGACTACCAATCCTCCTTACAACATATTTTTGATTAGGAGATACCCGTGTGTTATTCTTCCAAAATTCTTCAATCAAGGATTATAAAGCTTCAACAATTGCTTTATCTTTTCACGGTAGTCTACTGGAAAATGCCCATAACTCATTGCTATGTGGATCTTCCACTCTTTGACGCCTTCCCAAGGCTCTCATTAGAGATTTTCTACTTATTTTCAATGTTTTGCTTGTCTTTCTAATGAGTCAATATTTCTTCATTTGAGTGCTTACTATCATTGATGTAAGTACATGTTGTGTGACATTACTATCTTTCATGCGTGATGTAGAACCCACACTCTCATATGCAGTCATTAGATTCTTTGTAATAGATTTTTCACTTGAATCATCCATCATTCTTAGCCCAAGAATCTTCATGATGGGCCTAAATTTCAGATTTCTCATCATTTCAACAAATAGTTGACATCTTCCTGTCATGTTTAAATTCTCAAAAAATGATCTCCAAATACAATTAATATTTCTTTGACAAGTACGCTTAGGAATCTTGTCAGGCATTTCTTGCAAAATGTTAGTATCAATATCAATCAAATATTTTAGCTTTCTATAAATAATTCTAGGAGCATCAAAAACATTATGTGTGTATTGTGTACCATCTTGAGTGCCTTCAACATGAGATGATGTTGTGCCTACACCTTGGGATGTAGACAATGGTGTGCCCACATCTTCGGAAGTAGACAATGGTGTGCCTCCAACATTGGATGATGATGTCTATTCAACTTGGGAACTCATAGATGATGTACCCGCATCTTTAAAATTCAATTGTCTTGTTGCATGCAAGTTTCTCATTCATTGTCTTTTTGTTTCCAATTCAAATTCTCTCTTACTTTGTATTGATGTTTCATGTTCCTCATCCAAAGAAAAATCTTCTTCTATGGTGTATCGTCTTAAAATGGAAGCACTTCCATGATAAGAGCATTTAGCCCTCCGAGTAGGTGGTTTGGGGTCATGTTAAGTGCCTTGATTGGGTCTTTTCATGTATTTGGCTTTTCTCCCCACTTTCCACTTCTTCTCTGCACTTGATTTCTTCATTCTAGGTGAAATTAATGTTAGGATCTTAAGGATTCTCTTGAATTTCCCTCTTCCACGGCTCTATTTTCTAGGTAAGATTTAGAAATGGATCCTCCTAGCCTTCATCATGATAATCATAAGATTTTATGTCTATCATTGACATTCTATCCTATTCTAGCATCAGTTCTAGGTTTCTGGGCATCCCTGGGACCTCCTGACTTGGTTCAAAGTCAACTTGGGACCTGGGTCAGGGTCGAGTTAGAAATTGACTAGGTCAGGGTCGAGTTCAAACCTGACTAGGTCAGGGTTGAGCTTGACCCTGACTAGGTCAGGTCCAACCTCGACTTTGACCCCTTCTTTCAAAATTCCAATTTCCAAAATTTTCGGGCTTGGGGCTTTCGGGAGATTTATTTTCCCACCTCCGGGTCGGCCATTTTAGGTTTCAGGATGGTAAATCCTTTAATTGCATTTAATCTAGGTATATTTTCTAAATGTGAGGACCTAATTGGGATTTAATTCTCCAAGGTGGCCCATCTAGAGGAATGTGCCCTAGATCACTATAAAAGGAGGCCTTCCTCTCTCATTTTCATCACATCCACAATCAAGTTTTCATATCTCATAATCAAGTTTTGTAATCAAGCATCTAGAGCTCTAAAGTGCAAGCAAGTCTTCAAGCATTCAAGTGTTCAAGCATCCATCCATCAAGGAGATCCATTGTTAGCCATTGAAGGATTCAATCTCTTTGGAGCCCCCCCTTGAAGATCCATCCTTCTCCATTCATTCAAGCCTTCTCATATGCAAAGATCAAGTCAAGATTGGTGTTGAAGATCAAATACCATTGATTGGAGACATCCTACATCCATTGAAGCATTCCTACTTGTGGATTTGAGGATTCAAACCCTCTACAAGGACTTCAACATAAGCAAGGTGATTTGTTTCAATTACTTTGTTTATGCACAATATATTTCAATTCAATTTCAAGGTTAATTCCTAAACTGGGGTTTGACCAAGGCAAAACCCCCATACAACAAAAACCCCCCTATTTTCTTGTAGGTACAGGTGCGGAATTTTAGATCTGAGAGTGAATTTGGATACCCTTTTCAGAAAACTTCCAAGATTTGCGAACAGAATTTGAATCAGACTTCAAATAAAGAATGTGGTATTTGACCTTTTATGAGGGTCAAACCTGAGTTGAGCCATCTTGAAGAAAGATTTCTGGGTTTTCTTTGTCTTGGCATTTCAAGTCTAGGACATGTTTCAAATTTTCCCGAAAGGGTACACGGACATCATAATTCAACATTTTCTAGATCTGCCCTAATTTGAGGTTAGTACTTGTATTTCAATTATTCTATATTCCAAATATAATATCCATCGACAAGGGAAATATTAGATTTACTTTCTCTCTTCCATATTCATCCACAAATTGATTTGATTGTGTATTAACCTCTAGGTTGATCAAAGCGGATCTCTTCCTTGGGGAATTTGGGTTTTGAGAATAGATCTCATATTTCCCCCTCTACATTTGAATGGTGGTGAATCCATTTTACCATCATTCATTTTGGTGAGCCCGACATACTTACTCTCTTTTCTTTTGTGGAATTGGATGCCTTTTTGTGCTTTCCTTTTATCTTGTTAGTATTAGATTTTTCCTTTGTGATTGATCTTGCATGCTAATTAGACTTCATATTCATGCTTTATGTGTTCTAGTTTAGTTCATTTGCATTACATTGGTTTATGAGCTTTACTACCACTAGTCCTACTTATAACATTCCAGTTAGAAGAAGTCGTAGACTCATGGGTGCCTTTGAACCTAAATCTTCTTCTCCTTTCCTTAGGATCCCGGATGATAACCTAATTCTTCATGATTCCAATCCTCCTATGGAGAAAAACTCTTCTCACTCATCTCATGATGAGGATGATGCTTTAAGAGTTCCTCCTGAACAAGTCCAAAAAATTTCCACAGAACTTGATAAAATGGGTAATTGGCTTCTTCAAGAAAACCATAATCAAGATTCCATTCAAGCTATAGAGGCTCTTAAGAAATTTCTCCATGATAGTGATCAAGGTATTAACCTCTTGCGTGGTATTACTCATCTTGTGCATTCAAATGTTAAACCTTTAGCTCAAGAAGCTCAAGATTTAGGGTTAATTCCTCCTATCACTAGTGTTGAACCTCCTAATCCTTTACCTAGTATTCCTATCTATACTCCTTTGGTGATTGTGATGGTTCCCTCTATTCCTATGAGTTTTCCTCCTGTGTCCCTTCCTACATCACAACCTTCATATCATAATGTTCCTTTTACTTATTCCAATCCGCTTCCAACTGTAGTTCCTAGTGTTCCTCCAGTTGTGTCCTCTATTCCTGCAGCTTCTTACACTTTACCTAGTGTGTCTAATGTTGCTACTCTTCCTATTTCCTCTAATGATTCAACAATCATCAGTTTGGCTTAAACTGTATCATCCTTACAACAACAACTTGCTTCCTTAACTCAAAACAAGTTTAGTATTCCTACATGTGACATGGGAAGTCCATTGTCCTTGGATATTATTCATACTCCTGTTCCTCAGCAAGGTGAGATGCCTTGTCTTGAGAATTATAATGGAAAAGGAGATCTTGTTCATCATGTTAAAACATTCCAAATCCTTTGTAGTGATTATGCTCATGATGATAGGATTTTAGCCAAACTGTTTGCTAGAACCTTTTGTGACAAGGCCTTACAATGGTATTGTTCCTTGCCTCCTTATTCCATTGATTCCTTTCCACAACTTGCTAATGCCTTTATTCAACAATTTCAAAATAATATTAGCTCGCAAGTGTCATTGACTGATTTAATGCGTTGTAAACAAAGTGCTAAAGAAAAATTGACTGAATTCATTGGTAGATTTAAGCATTTGCATGCTCAGATTTCCTATCCTGTTCTTGATATTGATATTCAACGTATGTTTATTTCAAATTTGCAAAAGGATATTAGAGATAAGATTCTGCTTACTAAATTTACCTCTTTTCAACAACTTTGTGCAACCCTTCATCATTATCAATTACAAGTGAGTCAATTTGAGAGCAACACTCCAACGGCTCCTGTTCCAGTTGATAAGAGTGATACTGCTCCTAATCCAAACAAGTTTCAAAAATTCAATAACTATGTCAAGATAAACAAACAAGCGAATGCAGTTGCTGATCAAGTTGCTGTTGCATCTTATAATGCCACTTCTGCATCCACTACTTTTTGATTAAATCGTACGTTTACTCCTCTTGTTGAAACTTTACATGCTATTATGAATAGGTCGTTAGCTGCTAATATGATTACTTTACCTCCTATTTGACCTCTTTTACCTACTATGATTGCATCTAAATCTTTTGATCAAAATTCTTTTTGTCAATATCATCGTCAGAATGGTCATGATACTAAGAGATGTTATTCTTTAAAACATAAGGTTCAAGATCTTATTGATTCTAAGGTTTTATCTATTGACAATCTAGATAGTAGTGGGAATCAATCTGTCTCTCCTCCTAATCAGAACCTTCAAATCTATACGAATCCTTTACCTACGCATGATACTAATACTATTACTCAACCATCTGCTATGGAAATTGTGTATGATTCAAAGATGGATGATCTCAATCATGTTGTTAATCAAGTGGAGCATATTGATAAGTCTATATCTTCACCTCAACCCTCACCTCAAGTTCAATCTCAACCTCAAGTTAAACCTAAACCTAAAGTGAAACCTCAACCTAAATCTTGACAAAAATTCAAGAATAAAAGACCTCGAGAACTTTTGATTACATTTGATGACTCTGAGATTATTAAAGCTCCTGATGATCCCCTTTACATTACTGCTAGGATTGCTCAGATACCTACTCGTGGTTGTTTTATTGATCCTACCTCCTTAGTCAATGTTATTACTGAAGAAAATCTTTTTATGAAAAGTTTACAATGTGAATTTTATGATACATCAGATGTGTGGATTCAAACTTGCAATGGTTTTCTTTATCCCTCATTTGGTTCTATTACTTTGCCGGTTAAACTTTTTGGAAAAATTGTGAACACTACCTTCGTTGTGGTTCCTACTTCTGATCAATTTCAAGTTAAGCTAGGTTTGCCTTGGTTGACCACCATACATGTTGTTGCTTCACCTATCCATAAGTGTCTTAAGTTCATTCATGATGGCGAAGTGAAGATGATCAATCATAGTTTATATCAACCTTCTAGGCCTAGAGATTGTGCTGCTTTAGATTTCTTTTGGCCTTCCTTACCTAATTCATGTCCTCCTAGACCTGATAATCTTTTTCGATCATATCAAGCTTATAAGCATCATAAGATTCTTCAATTAAGCATACCTCCTATGGATCTTAATCATGGTCTTTTACCTACACCTTCGATACCTCCTTTAACTATGGCTTCTAGTTCTGTTAATCAAGTTCCTCCTACTAAACCTATCAAAGATCCTGTGATTGTTTCTCCCATGGATAATAATTCTATTGATCTTCCTAAAGAACCTGTGAAGGATCCTATGATTGTTCCTCCTAGTTCTCAACCTATTTCAAATAAATCAAAACGTAACCAATCTGCTAATGAACATCGTAAAAAGCATCGTGCTCATGGTAAAGCTAAAAGATCTCTACCTTCTTCGGATAAACCTATGCATAATGTATTAGAAGATGTTGTTACTAATAATGATGTTCACATGCATGATTATGATGATTCTATTTGTATCTTAGATCCTATTTTGATTAATTTGGATGAAGAAGATACTCTTGATAATACTGATGATGTTAATGATGAATATGAGACTATTGACATTGACACTGATTTACCTAATATGCTTTCATCACAATTAACTCTTACACCTAGTGTCGAACATAGTGATTCTCAAGAGGATCCTTGTTTGGAATTGGCTATCATTCCTACTATATTGGATATAGTCCCTCTTGCAAGTTACCCACCTTCCCTAAATGATATACAATGAGATGGGGAAAGTAGGTGGCACGCTTGACCGGCTTGTCCTTCGTGGTAGCTTTGTTGTGTGTTTGCCTGTTGTACTATGCTTCTCCCGTAATGTGATTACTAACTGTTGTTAGATTCTTTTACACGATCCTTGTTACTCAGTAGGTGCAAGGTGATAAAGGAATTGAAACTGTTGTTCAAATTCTTCTATATGTATCTCTTTTTTTTCTATGTGTTGTTCAATGTTATGTCATAAATGTGCTATTGTTCGTAAATGTTTCCTTGTGTAATCTTCTTGGATTCGAGATATGGTAGCACTAATTCTTTTTGGTCTCCATGTCATGGTTCGAAAAGATTCTCCTTCGTATATCTTATGTGATCTTTCCTCCTTTGTGATTGTAGTTCTACTGTCTTTGGGGAATGATGTCAATTCATTTGCAATAATATCATATATATATTATCTTATGATCATATTGACCCCATGGTAGGTAGATCCCTTCCGTGTTCTCTGTATGTTTCTATGATATTTCCCTTGATTTGTCTTCGTCTGGGGGCATCTCGATGTGGAAATGTAATCAGTGGAGTTGTTTATGTTTTCGTTAAAGCCATTGCTCCTGTTAAAGTGTCAGCAATGACTTTAACGTGGGGGCATACGCTCTGCTCACCTATTGCACACACGCACTTTTAAATACACACATATTTTTCAAGATACTTCTTTTCCCTTTTTGGATTAGTAACTAATCCTTAAAGCACAGGTTTATATTTTAGGATCTCTTGATCCCTCCAATTTCAAACACGCATATATTGTGATCCCTTAAGGTCGGAAGTGTCCTTAAGACTGGATCTCTTTTGTTTTTATTTTTGGTTTTATTCTTATGGAATAGAATATTCCTAAGGATAAATCCTTGATGGGTTGACTAGTGAGTAGCCACATTCACTAGGCGGTTCAATTCCATCTTTCTAGTTGCACCATTTTCCTGTGTGGTTCACAATGGGACATAAGTTCTCATTGGGCAAGGTAATCACACCTTCTTTCTCTCTCTAGAGATGTCTCTCTTATTGTGATCTAGGACTTGATGAAGACTTGAGTCCTTGGGTGCTTAAGGTTTCTCTTTATCCTTTGGATTATGATAAGATTATCTTTTTTATTTTGATCTCCTTTACCAAGAGTTTGCATCAAGTCCATAGTCTTGCTAAAGTGGGGGCTTAATGTATCATCTTAAAATGGAAGCACTTCCATGATAAGAGTGTTTAGCCCTCTGAGTAGGTGGTTTGGGGTCATGTTAAGCACCTTGATTGGGTCTTTGCATGTATTTGTCTTTTCTCTCCTCTTTCCACTTCTTCTTTGCACTTGACTTCTTCATTCTAGGTGAAATTAAGGTTAGGATCTTAAGGATTCTCCTGAATTTCCCTCTTCCATGGCTCTATTTTCTAGGTAGGATTTAGAGATGGATCCTCCTAGCCTTCATCATGATAATCATAGGATTTTATGTCTATCACTGACATTCTATCCTATTTTGGCATCAGTTCTAGGTTTCTGGGCATCCCCGGGACCTCCTGACTTGGTTTTGAGTCAACCTGGGATCAGGGTCAGGGTTGAGTTAGAACCTAACTAGGTCAGGGTCGAGTTTGAACCTGAGTAGGTCAGGGTTGAGCTCGACCCTGACTAGGTCAGGTCCAACCTTGACTTTGACCCCTTCTTTCAAAATTCCAATTTCCAAAATTTTCGGGCTTCGGGCTTTCGGGAGATTTATTTTCCCGCCTTTGGGTCGGCCATTTCGAGTTTCAGGATGGTAAATTCTTTAATTGCATTTAATCTAGGTATATTTTCTAAAGGTGAGGACCTAATTGGGATTTAATTCTCCAAGGTGGCCCATCTAGAGGAATGTGCCCTAGATCGCTATAAAAGGAGGCCTTCCTCTCTCATTTTCATCACATCCACAATCAAGTTTTCATATCTCATAATCAAGTTTTGCAATCAAGCATCTAGAGCTTTTAAGTGCAAGCAAGTCTTCAAGCATTCAAGTGTTCAAGCATCCATCCATCAAGGAGATCCATTGTTAGCCATTGAAGGATTCAATCTCTTTGGAGCCCCCCCTTGAAGATCAAATACCATTGATTGGAGACATCCTACATCCATTGAAGCATTCCTACTTGTGGATTTGAGGATTCAAACCCTCTACAAGGACTTCAACATAAGCAAGGTGATTTGTGTCAATTACTTTATTTATGCACAATATATTTTAATTCAATTTCAAGGTTAATTCCTAAACTTGGGTTTGACCAAGGCAAACCCCCCATACAATAAAAACCCCCATTTTCTTGCAGGTACAGGTGCAAAATTTTAGATCTGAGAGGGAATTTGGATACCCTTTTCGACAAACTTCTGAGATCTACAAATAGAATTTGAATAAGACTTCAAATAAAGAATGTGGTATTTGACCTTTTATGAGGGTCAAACCCGAGCTGAGCCATCTTGAGGAAAGATTTCTGAGTTTTCTCTATCTCGGCATTTCCAGTCCAGGATAGGTTTTAGATTTTCCCAAAAGGGTACACAAACATCATAATTCAACATTTTCTAGATCTGCCCTAATTTGAGGTTAGTACTTGTATTTCAATTATTCTATATTCCAAATATAATATCCATCCACAAGGGAAATATTAGATTTACTTTCTCTCTTCCATATTCATCCAAAAATTGATTCAATTGTGTATTAACCTCTAGGTTGATCAAATCGGATCTCTTCCTTGGGGAATTTGGGTTTTTTTATTAGATCTCATATTTCCCCCTCTACATTTGAATGGTGGTGAATCCATTTTACCATCATTCATATGGTATCCGATTTTTTTGTTCACGAAGTTGTCTCATTCTTTCCCTTTTCTTCTCTTTGTCTCTTTCATGCTCTTCTAGTGTTAAAGTCTTTGCTTGTTTCCTTGGCATGATGATGATTTATACATATGAATTGATTACAATTTTAAAATTATAATATAATGTATTACAATAAGTCAAATTATAATATAAACCTCTTACAATATGATAAATTATAATATAAATTTATGACAATCATATCAAATTATGTATTGAACAAGTCTATATCATACCAATTATAAACCAAAACAATCTTTATTCACATTTGACATGAAAAAAAATAAAAAAATAACCTCAATCGATAAATTTCAGTGAATAATGATTGACTTTCACAATTTGATGTTGATTTTTAAACAAAAAGATGGTGTAAATTGATAGAATATGCTTCTTTGTCACTTTCAACATCATGAAAAGCAAATATTTGTCAGATAAAACATAGAACTCAGACATCATATATAAAAAGTGGGCCTCTTTCACGAGATCTTTAACAAAGAAGACCATTTATTTTATTCTTCCATAGCGCGAGTGCGCTGTAGCACGTGCACCCTATGCAAAAATAAAAAGTGTTATGCATACTCTTGCATAGCACGAGCGCGCTATAGCACGTCTACCCTATGCAAAATGAGAGAGAGAGAGAGAGAGAGAGAGAGAGAGAGAGAGAGAGAGAGAGAGAGAGAGAGAGAGAGAGAGAGAGAGAGAGCAAATTAGAAATTAAATAACAACCAAAAAAGAATTTCAAAAATTACAAAGCTCTAGATAAATCTCCTTTATTTCATTAACAAGAATCATGTACAAATAGATCATGACTCCAAAAAAAATATGTTACTACCTCCCTCATAAAAATGCTTATAATAAATTTCACTCTTTCTATTTCAAAGCATGAGTTCAGAATTCGGTTCCTTTGTGATGTTCCCTAATCACATTTTTAAATACCTTTTTACTTGACCTTTCAATTTCTATAACTATATCTTTTAAGAATACAAAGGGATATCAAGATTTATTTTTCCCCATGACCATATGTTTTATAATGTGGGTGACCCCACAATAGTGGGTTACACTTTTTTAGACATGCTGATTTTTGCTGAAATAACACATTTTTAATAAAATGTGATGATTTAAGCCTTGAGAGGTTCCATTTGAAGGAATTATTACAAATTGTTAGCTCAAAGCCTCTTAGATTAAAAAAATATCGATATAACATCTATACTCCTTATTCATACCTACAATGGAGTCTCCTTTACACCTATTAAAATGCTGACAAGAAATCACTTCAACTTTATGTTTTGGAAGATCAAATGAATCCATTTGAAAAACCTATATATGTAGTATGATGCTATTCGGAACAAGATTTCTAATGAATATAATTTTAATACATATTGAGTTCATTATCACTTTTAAATATTACTTTAACTAAACATAGGTTGTTTGGTCATTCAACAACCCGTCTCTTCAAGACTTCGGGAAAAATAGAAAATTACAAAAAAAAATTATGAAAAATATGTAGGAAAAGAGTATTTGTGTTACCTTTCTATAAAAAAAATAAAAAATGAATTTCAATATACATAGATCAAGTTAGAGCGATCCAAGTGATCTTATGTCTAAATTACAGTTAATGTCACTTTAGAACTTGATGAACTATGAAATATTAACCCAAAATGAATGAAACCAATTGCATCCTTTAGATATTGAAGTTACGAATAAAATCTTAAAAGAATTACACCGTTATCATATTTAAAAAAAAGTTATGTTGATCCAAGTGATAGTAACTCCTTAAAAACACAATTTTTTCACACAAACCACTTTTCAAAGGAGAAGGAAAAATTTAAATAAATTTAAATTTAAAAAAAAAAATATTTAGAAATTAGAAATAAAATTCTAAAAGACTCTAGTTTACATCATCTTTAAATTTCTAATAGTTTTGCAGCAACAGGTGTTCGAAAGTGAAGTTTTTTCTCAGAATGTTGATCTCTGTGTCAAAGTTGGCCAAAAAGTGGGACACTCCATTGTGGGACCACCCATGTATCTTGGCATGACTTGTAAGTTACACATGTCAAATATTCATTTAAAAGAAGTTTGATTCATTTTCAGCCACATTTGAACTTGAAGAATGTTACCACAGTGATATGTGTGTTGGGAGTGAAGTGAGTTTTTTAAACTATGTCAGAGAGTCGGATAGTGTTGCAAACTATGAATCAGTTCGGGGACATTCAGTGGTTCGTGAACTACCTCTACCATCCAACGATGCATGGGCTTGAAAATTTTTTAGAATTACTTCACAAAATATTTGTCAGGTCTACACATAATCTTTGAACCATTGAACCACATTAGAGATATTGCTAGTTCATGAACTATATCAGTCTCTTGACTCAAAATATTCTAAAGTACTGTGAAAATTCTATTGCAATTACTGATTATTAATCTCCTATCTTACAAAGATTATTTAACTATCAAAACTTAATTCACAACAAATATTGAATAATAACACATCTGCAACTTGACAAATAAAAACATAGATGTAAAATATGCAACATAATGAACATGATATTTTTGGATAAATTATCCCTGGAAAACCCCTGAAGGGAAAACCAATACTAACTCAACACCACTTGTTCACCACCACCAGAAACTTCTGCAAACCTCCTACTCGTTGTTTGCTAATGGTGTTCCAATTGTCTACCAACATGTTATAACTAGCATCAGGTTATCTTAGCAATTAGTTTGAAAACTTGGATTGCACTCTCAGTTACTAAACCATCTTCTACAACTATAAAAAGTAGGAGCTATTGTAATCTTGGGTTACATTATCAATATCAAAATAGATATAGTCTCTGTAGAGCACTAGATTTGTGTTTGTCTAATATTTTTAATCTTCCCTAAACTTATTAATAAATTTGTTGTTGCAACATTTCAATTCAATTTATTCTTTGTTATATACTCTGTTAAATTATTTCCCTACATTCTTTTGTTCTCTTTTGATCCAATAATTGATATTAGAGTGGGTTTGGTTGTAGGAATTGATTTCATGAGAAATAAAATCAATTGGAATGAGAAGGAGAAGATATAACAAGGGGAAAGAGATTTCTACACGTGTTTAGATTTTGAAAGCAAAGTTGTCAAAAAAGAATAGTCGTTTGAAGAAGAAAACTTGAGCACTTTAAAGGATTCTAGATAAGTATAATATTATTTTGATAGGTGGTTTCTAAAAACATGGAAACTATTGGCAATAGTTTAAAGTGTCATTGAGCATTAGTAAAATAAGCAATAAGGGGGAGAATTATGGTTGTAATGCTTAGTTATTATTATTCATTTCCATTGCAATCTTCTAGAAACTTCATCCAACTCAATACCACTTGTTCACCACTATTAGATACTCTTGTAAACTTCCTACCTGTTATTTTTCAATAGTGTGCCAACTATCTACGAACATGTTACAACTAATAATATTATCTCAATAATCAAGTTAAAAACTTGGCTTACACTCTAAGTTGCTAAACTATCTAACTTACAATTATAAAAAATTAAGGGCTATTGTAATCTTGGGTAACATAATCAATATCAAAATAGATATAATCTCTCTAGAGCTCTAGATTTATGTCTTTTTTATGTTTGTAATCTTCCCTAAACTTATTAATAAACTTTTTGGTACAACATTTCTATTTAGTTTATGCTTTGTTTTATGTTCTAATTTTTTTGCCTTGCTTTCTTTTGTTCTATTTCATTCCAATACATGGTTTCTACTTGTTAGTTTTCAAATTTATCTTCCCAAAATAAGGTCTTATAAATGACTCACTATGCTCAAGATGGAAGACAACAAGAAACTAACACTTTGAGAAGTTTCCATTGAATGGACAACTTTCCTTTGAATTTTAGAGGTATGAATCCTTCTTGTGATGTAATTTTGGAATTTTTGGGGTATTCTTTTAACCAAAGAGCATAAAAGGTTAACTAACACATGCGAATAGGCATGTTGTTGATGTGGATTACAAATTTATAAATTAAAGAAGAATAGTGACAAACAACACAAAGTTCATTTATTCAACACCCACAAGTGACAATGAAGGAAAAATAGACAGTGGCACCCCTTTTAGATGATATGAATAACTCAAGACACAAAGTTTAGATAATAAACATATCCATAATTTGATGTACAAATCTTATCCAAAAATGGTTGCAAATCACAAAGTAAATAACAACCAAAAAAGAATTTCAATAAATACAAAGCTCTAGAGAGATCTCCTTTATTTCATTAACAAGAATCTTGTACAAAAACATCATGACTCCAAAAAAAATATGTTACTACCTCCCTCGTTACAGTGCTTATAATAAATTTTGCTCTCTCTATTTCATATGTCAATGCATGAGTTCAAAATTCAGTCCCTTTGTGATGTTCCCTAGTCACATTTTTAAAGACCTTTTTACTTGACCTTTCAATTTCTATAACTGGATCTTTTAAGTATAGAAAGAGATATCAAGCTTTATTTTTTACCATGACCAAATGTTTCATAGTGTATCTTGGCATGAACAATAAGTTACACATGTTAAATATTCATTTAAAATAAGTTTGATTCATTTTCAGCCACATGTAAATTGGAAGAATGGTACCACAGTGATATGTGTGTTGGGAGTGAAGTGATTTTTTTAAACTATGTCAAAGAGTCGGGTAGTGTTGCAAACTATGAATTGGGTTGGGGACATTCGGTGGTTTGTGAACTGCCTCTACCACTCGATAATGCATGGGCTTGAAATTTTTTTGGAATTACTTCACAAAATGTTTTTCGGGTCTACACATAATCTTTGAACCATTGAACCACATTGGAGATATTACTAGTTCATGAATTATATCCATCTCCTAACTCAAAATATTTTGAAGTACTATGAAAATTCTATTATAATTATTGATTATCAATCTCCTATCTTACAAAGATTATTTAACTATCGAAACTTAATTCAAAACAAATATTGAATAATAACACAAATGCAACTTCACAAATAAAAATATAGATGAAAAATATGCAACATAATGAACATGATATTTTTGGATAAATTATCCCTGTAAAAAACTTGAAGGGAAAAATAATACTACAGATGAGGAACTTATATTAAACTTCAGAAAATTAAGAGATACAAAAATTATTTGCCTCTTTCTAGTAGAGCTTTAACAATCTCCCAATTTCTCCTAGGTATTGAAATCCCAAAACTGTTATCCCCAACGCTATCACTGCGCCCTTAGTAACACTACAAGACTATTTGCTAACATTGAAATGTCATTTTCTAACACTGCAAATGCTTCTCAAACTTGTGCTCTCCAAATTCCTAATGACCCCCTTTTATAATACCCTCATTGGAAAACCAACGACCAAGATTTATTCTCAATCAATGGTTGAGATCAATAATAACTTAACAACCAATAAAAAATCATTTGAAATGTTTACCTAAAAGAGTCAAATAATTAATTAAATAATTATCTCCACTCTAACAAATTTGTTTAGAAAATAATTATTTAATAATTCTTTTGAAATGGACGACCAATTGTCCATGCTACCCCAACTAACACTCCCTCTTAGTGAGGAAGTTGTTTTGCATAACAATAAACTTATCTCTGAAGAAGATGAATTTCACCTTCCCCAATGCCTTAGTCAAAATGTTTTCTACCTGTTTCTCTATAGGTATATACTGTAGCTGAACAATCCCCCATTGTACACAATCCCTAATGAAGTGATACCTGACATCTACATTCTTATACCTATCATGAAACACATGATCCTCACATAATTTAATACAACTTTGATTATCGCAATGTATCACACTAGTCTCAACTTTGTGACCAAACAAGGCTACCAACAACTTCCAAAGCCTTGTAGCTTCACATATTTCCATGTTGGCTGCTATGTATTTTGACTTTGCAAAACTTAGAGCCACATACTTCTACTTCAGGATACTAGACCAAGAGACAAATCCTAATCCCAAATTGAAACAACATTCTAAAGTGCTTCTTTTGTTTGCTATATTTCTTGCCCAATCTGTGTCAGTATAGCCTATCAACTCGACTCCTTCACCTTGAGCATATATGATCATATACTTAATTGTACCACATAAATAACAGAACGTATGCTTTTCCATTTTCCAATGCACTCTCTTTGGCTCAACCATGAGCTGACTAAGAAAGTTTACTGCAAAAGCTATATCTGGCTTGGTTTTGACCAAATACATGAGAGAACCAATCAACTGCTTGTATAAGGTGGGATCTGAATCCTTCTCCTTAGATGTGTCTTCCTTCTTCCAATTCATGATCATGGGTGTAGACATAACTTTGTAATCTTCCATTCCGAATCTCTTCAAGATTTCAATGCAATATTTCCCTTGTCTAAGGAAATTGCTCTCCATCTATTTTCCAAACTCCATGCCTAGAAAGTAGCACATAAGTCCCAAATCCTTCACCTCAAAATTCATTGCAAGGTTCCTTTTTCACTCCTTTATGAGCCCTAGTGAACCTATTAGAAACAAGTCATCCATATATAGAAAAAGAATGAGAATATCACCCCTAACTACCAAGTAGTAGAGGTTCACATTTGCCTCACTCTTCACAAATCCTATTCCTTGTAAGTATGAATCAATGCCCTCATACCATGTCTTTGGAGTCTTCTTGATCCCATACAAATCTTTCTTCAACCTTCACACGTGGGTCTCTTTGCTATGTGCTACAAAGCCTTTAGGTTGTTCTATGTATACCTCCTCTTTCAACTCACCATTGAGGAATGTTGTCTTGAAATCCATTTGATGGATCTTCCATCCTATCTATGCTACAAATGAGATCACAAATCATATCTAGAAGTATACTTGGCCACTAGAGAAAATGTCTCCTCATAGTCTATTCCCTCCTTCTGAGAGAACCCCTTTTCCACGAACCTTTCCTTGTCTTTATCGATGCTACCATTTGAACCATGCTTGATCTTATAGATCTAGTGTGATCTAACTACAACCCTATCTATTGGTCTAGGCACAACCTCTCACACATAATTCTGCATTATTGAGGTATATTCCTAAAAAATCACACCTCGCCACACCTAATGCTATGCAGTCTTTTGATAGCTGGAAGGATCACTATCTATCAACTGACTAACTAATGCCACATAGTCATTAAACTTGGTTGGTTATCTCTGTTGTCTCGTACTAATCCTAGGAGCTCCCAAAAACTTCAGAGTATCCCTTTGTGTTTTTTTAACCTCATAGTTCCTACTTCCAACTGAAGAGGATGAATATCAACCTCCATGTATTTCAAATGCATCTCTTGTTGTACTTACTGCTCCATACTTTGTGAAATCTCAACTGGGGGCAGGGGGCATATTTTATTTGATTTCTACCTATGGGTATCACTTTAATGATCCTAGGTGTCTCTTTATTTGATCCCTTAGACACTTGGGAGATTTAGAGCTATATCCTTGACTGTTATATTGTGTTTTTTCATGCAAGACTGTACTCGTGGTTATCTTGGTGCTTATGCTTTGATACTGGAATAATCTTACAATATTAACTTGGAAACCATGTTTAGGTCATCTCGACACTTATGTCTTGATGCTTACATGTGTTTTCCTACATGTTCTATCTCATATAGATCATATTTATATCTTCATAGTTCTGTTTGCACTAGTGTTGGTTGTTTGATCTTGCGATGTCCCTTAATAAGGATCGATGATAAAAACATGGACCTATTAACCCTTGCGAATTGAACTTTGTAATTTTCATGGTATTTGAATTTCATAGGTGCATTTTAGTCTATATTAGAGTTTGGAGAGAGTCTCCTTGATCATTTTGGATGGTTATTTAGCTGCGCTCGATCACGTATCTTCCTTTCTACTTTCTCAATCATGCCTTTATTGCCTCTTTAATCTTTATCTCTTTCACCTTTTTCTATCATCACAAGGGGTTAATCATATCATCATATCTAATCTACTGAAAGTGTTACATTTAAAATCATGAAGTGCATAACATATATATCAGAGTAAAAAGTATGAACAACTATGAGAGCATCATATTTCAAAATAATAAAGCAGAAGGCATGAGTACATAATTGATACCATATGATACATGTGCAAAAAGTAAAGATACATCCATGAGCATAAAATAAATGAGACAAGTACAAAATACATCAGCAGAATCAAGTATCTCATATATATATGAAAAATGGATCATCTCTGAGTACAACAATGAGATCAAAATCTCAAATCAAAATGTCAAATGGAGCCCTAAATACAATCTAAGACTGCCTTCCAGCCTAATAATTAGGTGGAGCTGGTGGAGGAGCCTGGGCCCTATATGGTTCGTGCATTTCACCCTTTGATCTACCCATGTAATGCGAATATTCTGGTACTCTCTGACCCTCTAGTACCATGGCTATGTAGGCTTTGTAATAGTAGGTCACTTTGGCCTCGTGTTTCTGTGCCTTTTGTCATGCTTGGTCCCTCTCCTATCTTAGTTCCTATGTCTAGGCCCTTTGATCCTATAGCTACTGGTCTCTCACAACTATAGTAATCTATGCCTATTGTAGCTTTGCCTCAAGTGCAATAACCCTTTGTGCCAGACCATCATATGTAGGTGCCCTCTGCTCTAGATGTGGTGTCGCTTTGTCCTCAGATCTAGCACTCCTATCTACTCATGGCCTCCTCACTAGCCGCTCTTCTAGCTCATCAATATCCATCTCCATTTCCATCCCTCGAGACCTAGGCCAGGTGGATGGTCTTCTTCTAGAAGGGGCATCACCCCTGGACCCACTAGTGATGGCTCCTCCTCTCCTCCCTCCACCACCCCCATCTCCACCATCATCATCTTTGTCTCCTCAGCCTCTAGGTCTCAAAATGTGGGAGCTATAAACCTAGGGTATGGGTGTTGTCGGATCCATCTCCTATAGTCTTAGGTGGTCCCTGCATTTGTGACCCTAGGGAGTATATTAGGCACTACCCTCTATAGATATTGTGTATCATGCAGGCATATATCATATCTCACCATGGGCCCCCATCTGAGGTCCTCCTCCTCCATGTACCTAGCATAGTTAGTGTTCTCAGTGCTAATGCCCTGGTCCATATCAAACTGTCGCCATACCTTGTTGATAATAAATCTCTCAATAATACCCGCGTGTCTGCCCAGTCATAGATGACTATAATACATAAAAGATAACTCATCTCTATCCTATTCCCACTACTCGTAGTCTACATATGGACACCAGATAATAGAATGAAAATCATCCAACCTGGACCACCAGTATGGGGTATCCCCCACGTGAGTCTACTGTATGAATCATAAATACCTTTATATATAGGGTCTTCCCTTCAATCTGGGATCTACCCTAGGGTGGATCATGATGATATGCTCCCGTGCCCATACCTATGCCAATATGGCTCATGTCGACTAGCTCTTCCCCTCCTTGTAGACTATATCGTGAACCTCATGATACATGTCTTCTAGGAGAGAGGGTCCCCATACCATGCATCTCGGTCGAGATAGTAGATCCATCACTAGTCTACCCCAGCAACACTGGAATCCTCTTTGGATCCTATCTGCTCCGAGGACATGGTCGATCAATGAATAAAGAATGCCTGCAAAAAGGTACTCCTCACTATAACTGTTCATCCTCTTCTCCCAGAGGATGGTGTGGTCGAGAATGGTAAAGTCTTTGAATATACTCCACATAGCAGCGATAACATCTGCGGGTGATTGATCAAAATAAATTTGCATCATACAAGATCAAGTTTCAACATCAATAGGTTAGTATCAACATTGACAACAATGAACATAAGTATGTCTCAATCAAGAATCTACAATTATCAAAAGATACTTATTGGCTCTCCATGGCATGAGATACGAAGACTGTTGTACACATCTTCAAGTGTGACTATGACCTCTCTGGTGGGAAAGTGATAGGTATTATGCTTTGAGTGGAACCTCTCATCAAGCGTGGTCAACAACCCATGGTTTTCTCGAATATGAGGGATATGCAGTAACTCTTCAAGGCCCATAGTATCTAGGGTGCCTCTCTCATTAGTAGACAATCAAGGAACCAAGAGTAGGCCTACTAGGTGAGGTGCTCAGATGGCCAGATTTGGAAATCATCTTGGCATCACAAACACAAGCATAAACACATCAAAATACATCACAAATATGTCAAAACGTAACTAAAAGAAGCAACTAAGTATCAACAACAGGTCAAAGTACTCCTAGTCAAGTCGCTAAGCAATTAAGACATCAAAATATTTCAAACGATATTCAAACATTCAATTTCTATTTTGTACCATACTTCATAGCAAGTTGGTACGATACTTCATGATGGTACAATATTTCACATCATATTGTACGACTAAAAGGTGGCCCTCGTACGATAGACCTCATAAATAGCATACGATACTTCAAACTTGGATGAAGTATTGAGTATGACATTTCTCAGTAAAGGCATATGATACTTCAGATTTTTGTATGAAAATTTTTAAAAATCTATTAAAAACATGTTGAAAAGACTAAAATGAAGCAAAAATAGGTAAAATTTTTGGGTGCTTACTGCCTAGGGATACCCTTGAGTTTGATTGTGCAATTAGATGAGCTCGAAATGATGTTGATCAATGGGAAGTCGCATGTCTGCCATCATAAATCTATATCACTCTGGATTCACTAGAATTCAAAGAGCACAAATGATTTGAAAATGACCCTTTGGGCCCCTTATATAGCATTTTAACCTAATTTTTCAAACTCTTGAATTTATGTGAAAATTGCACCCTTAAATAATTTTGACATCTTGGATCCATTTTTGAGATCGAAATCAAAATCTGACTTCATCTTGATTGTCAAAATCGTGTTTTAAAAATTATTCCCTTCTATGCGCAACTGATTGGCCCTTTAAGGCTAATCTTTTTGATCTTTTGAGGCAATCACCATTTCCTCTCTTGCATCGTCATCTCATTATCCTTTCTTCTTTCTTTGACCTATTGCTAATGCTAGATCTTCTTGGTCAACCTTATTCAACTGGGGCAAATTTTCATCACTTGGTGGTCAAAATTGGTCTTGTGCACTTAATTGATCATCTTGAACCTTATCTTATCCTAATTTAATCAAATCTATCTCATTTCTGCATCTCCTCTACTTCATTTCAATTTTGATCCCGTGGGGGCAGGAATAAACTATCTTTCAAAGCTGCAAATTGATTCTTCTATCTTATTGTCTTGACTTTCAATCTCTGTTCAACTGTACATTAGAATCTTTCTAGCTTTGCTAGTTCTCGTTCGATCAATTTTGGGATTAGTTTCCTTTTTGTTCTTCATTTGATCAAGAACAAAGTCAAATCTATCTTATCTATCTTTTTCTAGTTCTTGTTCGATCGGGTTTAGGATTAGTTATTTCTTTGTGCTTTGTTTGATTAATTTCAAAGCCAGATCTTTATTAGTTACCCTGACATCATCATTCTTTGACTCAATGTGTTCCTAGGTGACTCACACATTAGTCAAAGAGGGACAAATGTAATCACCCAAAAATGGTCTAGTAAACTTTGAGCCCCTTTCTAAATATTAAAATTCAAATACTAGACTAAATCTTCTGCTTAATCAATTTTGCATATTTATTTAATTTCTTGCTTCTTGATCAAATAATCAGTTTACCATTTATTTGATGATTTCCTTAAGTTTGACCACTTTGTCCTAAACTTTCTTTGATTAAAAGAACATTCTCCCTTCTAATTAAATAAAACCCACTTTATCCTATGTGTGGACATGAAAAAGTAATTTCCTAATTTAAAAAGAAAACAAAAACACTTTTTGTCTACACATTGATTGCATATTCTTCAAGGTGAGTGAAATCTCCTTTTGCCTCTTAATCTATTCCACACATGTTTTTGCCTCTTAACCATGTCCATTGATTTTGCCTCTTGAGAATCTTGTGCACCAAAGTCAAAATAGGGATTATTCTCCACCCTTGGATTTTTCCTCTTAATCTCTCACCACCTGTTTCTCTTTAAAATGAGACTCTCTCCTCACTCTTTCATAACTAACCCTTGATCTTAGACTTATGCCATCATTTTGTTTAGTCGCATTCTTGAGCACTTATTTTCATCTTGCATCTTAGCTTACTTGCATTCTTAGCTTGGCATTTCCTTATTTCATTAAGATTAAATCACATAGCTTTACTAGGAGGTATTCTAATCTTGTTAGATTAGCTTTTCTCTCTTGTTCTTGCATTTGCATTATAGCTTAGTTCTTGCATCTCATTTAGATTATCTCTCATTTTGCATTATCATTTTGAATCTTCCATTCTATGGTGCACCTTGCAAGGGTTTCTTATTGAGGTTTATTTGAGAGCCACTATGCATAATATTTAGATTCTTACACGTCATAAATAGGAAGCTATAAGCCACTTGTTGAGATTTTCTTCTTCATGGATTCTCTCAAGTACAATTGTTTATATAAGGTGTGTCACATTTTGATCACACAATAGCTGTATATAATAGAAGGTATATCATTTTGATCACACAATAGCTGTATATAATAGAAGGTATATCATTTTGATCACACAATAGTTGTATAGAATAGAAGGTATATCATTTTGTACAAGCTTGTTGATAGAAACTATAGCCCAAGTTGTACTTCAATCTGTAATATTTTGAGAAACAGGTCAATAGTTTTTTATTGAGACTCTATTATACTTAATAGAAAATGTTAAAAGAAATAGGTTCACAAGGAAGGTTAAAGGACATAAGAACCTATTTTATGTTATCATTGTTAAACAAATATAATAATACATTATCTAATTTTTGAAACTAGTGAAAACTATTTGAATCAAGCTATTAATAATAATAGTTTCATGTGATCTAATAATGGTCAAATAAAAATGGGCACATGGAATTTACTTGTCATTGAAATTTGAAATGATTAATAGTTATTACATAATATATTCTAGGCAAAAAAACCTTCTCTTAGTGGGAAACACTTAAAGAACTACATCTATGAACAAATAAGATTGTAATGACTATTTTTGAATCAATATTATTCATAAGTGATCTTGACAATTAGATGTTGATTATGACGTGTATTGTTATCTATAGATTGGGAAAATTAGGGATTAGTATATAAAACATTATTAGCCAACCACAAAATCCATAACAATCATATTAGTAAAATCCTAATATAAAAAATATGACTATTGAGATGAAATGCATAAGTAATAAAATATTTGAATACAAAATTAAAAAAATTCCTTTAATGTCATCTCTTTCTTTTTCTTTGTCATCTAATGTGATATTATTTTTCTTTGTATGACAATTGCACCAAAAATAGCCAAAAATTAAGAATTAATTTCGATAGCATGTGGGTGAGGATACTAGAAAACATGGTTGCCAAAAATGGTGAAAAAGGGTCCAATTCATAGACCTCAAATTCAAAATTGATGAATGCGATTAAAGCCAATGGACAAACAAAATTGCACAAAATGACCAAGGAAAGGAATGCGAAAGGACAAGTGGGGAAGGAAGAGTCAAAGGTCAATAATAAAACCCGTGTACCAACTCCCTCCAAAAAGCCCAAAAGTGAATTAAATATTATCATATTTAATTATGACATAAAATGAAAAAAGACATAAATTAAATATGATTTATCTATACCTAAAAGGGACATGCTAGGACATAAGGGAATTGATTAAATGATTAATCTCCTAGGGACAAATTAATGACTTTGATTAAATGTGTTGAAACTATTTAATTAGACAAGAAACAAAAAGATAAAATGTGAAAGAATGATAAAAAAGGAAGATAAGATGAAAAAAATAAAAGATAAATCAAAATAATCAAAATAATCAAAATGTCTCAAAATTATCTAATGCAAGTGTCTCTCCTCTTATAATTTGGATAGTTATTGTTTTAACTATTTTATATTTACATTAATACACAAACTTTACTTCTTTAGTTACCATTTACAATTTTTACTCTAATTAAACAAACTTTACTTCCTCATTTATTTTTACTATTTACTTTAACAATTATTTTTAAAATTCATTTTACTTCATCAAATAGTTTTATTTTTCAATTTTTCTTTTATTTTATAAAATTATCTTTAATATTCAAGGCAGCCCTATAATATTTTCTACCTATTTCTTTTTAAAATGCATCAACAATGAATTAACACAATTTCAAGATCATTACTTTGAAAATATTAGATAAGAGAATAAAATATAAATATACCATGGTCTAAATCTATAACATAGTGTTAATCTATGGTTTTTTTTCTATAATATAAATCTTTAGAAAACTTATTCTCTTAAAGAACAACTCTCATCTATTCATTTACAATTTTTTTTTAAAATATATATATTTTAAAAAAACAAGCCTTCTTAATTGTCCATTTGTAAATTTGGTATTACACTGGAAAGTAATGATCATTCGAATGATCTCGTTTATTGCACTGATAAATAAAATTAGAAACGTATGACCATTCAAGTTCTCTCCTCTGCACCCCTCTCTCACATTCAATGAATTGATTCATTGTGTAGCAAGCAAAACACAATTGAATAGACAAAAAGCCTATATCACTTCTTTTACAATTTTATGAATTATTGGTATGAGTAAACCTAAAACAGACTACTATCAAGAAGGCAGCCGCAAATTTAGACAAAGTATCATGTTTTTTCTTCATTGTGCGTAGCCAGAGAGTCGAAGCCTACATATGACTTTAGAGTCCGAGGTAAATTTCTCCATTATTTAAAATAAAAGAAACTTGGATACGATAGAAGCTTATCCACAAATTATGCACACTTTTACGTGACTGGTTGAAATAACGAAACGATAAGAAAGGTAGAAGAAGGTATAGAAAACTTATTGATATATATATTTGTACGATGTTGAAAGTACATACTAGTACATTTCTAATGCACGGAGTTTTTCTGGAAGTTTAGGTGAGAATCAGCTGTACAAACGTACATAAGTTTTACGCTTGGTAGTCACAATTGAAAGTGTGAAACGGGGTGAAGAGGAAACGCACAGAGATGAGAAGTGCGGCCTTGCGGAAAAGCAGGATCTTTGCATAACCATTCCCAATTCTTCCTCCCCATGTTAAACACCAACGCACTTGGACTCAGCTGAGTCATTACGCACACCCACTCCCCCACTCCACAACATATCATTATCTCTGATATCTCACCCCATCTCGAACAAGCCATGAATTCTACCTCGATATGCTCACGCATTTCCTGCAATAACACCCATTCTGCAAGCTCATCCTTTTCGTTTATTACGCCTCTCTTTTTCATGAGTTCCCAGATCTGAACTTTGCTATTACCACACGCTGTCCTGTTCCTCATAACCATTAACAAACCGCCCCTGCATTCCACAAGGCATGGCGAAGACATGTCATTGCAACCAGCAGGCATTTCTGCTTCCAACTCTTCCCACACATCTCTTTTCTCATCGAAAACAACAACGCCATAAGGCATCTCCACAATGCAATAAAATAGATTGTCTATCCAAACCCCTGCATCCAGACCAAATTTGGCTTCAGCCATTGTTTTCCCTGATATTCTCCAAATCTGGGTCTCCGAATCATACACTTCTGTAATCAATCCTCCCAAATTGTTCACAGCGCGGTCTTTCTCTCCCACTGCCACGATCTTGTAGCTCCCGTCTTTGACAAGATTCAAGCTAACTTTATGTATAAACTGAATCTTATTCATGGGCTGCAGATTTTTCACCAACTTTCTGACAGGATCACAAATGCTCAATGCCCTGCAATCCGCCACTAAATTCCCCAGACAAACCAGATTCCCGCTAGCGCTGACAATACTTTGTCTATAGAAAGGAGGATTCAGAATCTTGTGCCACCGTTTTAGTGAGAAATCGAAGGCGCATGAAAACATCCCAGAGGTGCACAGAAACAGCCATGGCTTCTTCTGCTCCACTGCGCATCTTCTTCTGTAATAACTATTTGAGGCCAAAAACTCCCTCCATTCTTTGCACACGCTTTTGAACTGCATAGCACTTGCCAGGGGTAAGAAAAGTAATACCATTTCTACAATATCTTTAGGAAGAGCTTTCCACAGAGAATCCGTAATTGCTTCTTCAGGTACCTGCATTCTTATGATTGATTCCTTCTAATGGTGTGCAGTGGATTATGTATGGCTGCGCACCAGAGAGCGTGCAGAAGAAGAAAATAGAATTTGGTTTGGATTTTGCTACCAACGTGCATGCACATGTTTATTAAAATAGAACGAAAGAAATCCCTCGTGGCAATATACCGATAACACGACAAACACACGCTACGAATGTTTATTATAGGCCGTTGATGTGGTGCAGATTTCTACCTTGGGGACAGCGCCAACTAACCAGAAATTGTACAAGTCAGTGGAAACACTTGACTCTATCTATCTTAACAAATTGAGGAGGGATGTGTTATTGTGTCCTGACTCAATCTTAACGTTAACTGCTAACAATTCCAATGTTGTTGTACAAATTACGTTAGAAAGTGTTTAAACTTCACCAATATAAATTTAAAAATTAATTTTTTAACCATCGGAGGTGGACGGCGGCGGACCAAGGTAGTTTGTCGTGTACACAGAAATTATGTGCAACTTGTTTTAAGCTTTTCCATGACGGCCTCAACTAAAAGATTCCGATTTCAGGTTTTTATCTGCACCATTTGTACAAACATGCCTTATTTTATTAGGCACGAAATCTTACATCTGTATTTATCAATTAATTGAAAATCAAGTAAAAATAAGGTCTTAATAAAAAATCAAATCTTTCAATTTTTAATTAAATAATTAGTACATGGGTGGATAATATGGTGGATTTTAATGTTAAGTATGATGTACATATAGCTTTTTAATAATGACAATAAAAAGGACTAGCCAATTATATTCATATGCAACTTGTAATTTTTCTATCAATAATATATATCAAAATTTATTTTTTAAAAAAAATATTCTAACTAGTTATTTTAAAATCTTAAGAGCAGCAATGAGATTATTCTAAAAAAAAATTGTTTTCAATATCGTAGAGTTTAATAGTTAATTCTCAATTGACCTAAAATATAAAATAAATATTTATCTTTTTGGTGCAAATGAAGTATAAAATTGCTATTGGTTGTTTTACGGTGAATTCAATAGTATTCAAGAAGAAAAAAGAAAAAGAAAATTTAAAGAATCACCAATCAAATTTAACTAATGCTTGTCTTGTTAATTTTCATTTAATTATGTTGGAGTTTTTTGTAGCCTTTCTTGCTTCCATCTCTTCCCCCATTCTTTTGCTCTATATGGTATTCATGTTTCTTGTTGGTGTTCTTGGATTATGTGATGATTGTGTTGTTGGTTTGCATTGGTTAAGATGATCAGATTTTCTACTTTGGTAGTGTGTCTGTGTTTCTTCATTTAGGTCCTAGTCGACTTAATGAAGTAACATGTTGTGATTCTTGATGTTGCTTTGGTAGCACTTGTGCGTGTTCAAGGTTGAAGATTTGGGTCATATTTAAGTCTTAGCTGACTTGATTTGGATCGCATTGGAGATTGATCATAATGTTTATATCTTTTATTGTATTAGGTCGTAGCCAACTTAGTGGTTGATTGTTCTTTGTAATCGGTATAAATGAGAGATCATTTTGTAATTGAGACTGTGTATGCACAAGAGAGGATTGTGTATATGTATGTTTTGCACTTAAGGAAGAGTTTGTACTTCATTGGAACTATATTGGCATAGGAGACGTTATTTGTCAGTTTTGTTGTAAAGGATTGTACGTCCACCCCATTGTAATTGAAGATAGATCGGTGAACCCAACTGAGAGCCAGATTTGAGATTTTATTGTGAGCAGTGAGCTTTGGATAGTGAGCTTGCAAATTGGGCTATAATCATGTTGTTGCAAGTGCATCCTTTGTTCTCTATTTTTCTCTTAACTGGGTAGTTCTTTTAACAGAGTATACTCATCTAGTAGGTTTGTGACCTACCGGGGTTTTCCCTTAATTGGGTTTCCTCAAGAACAGATCTTTGTGTTTTGTACTTTGTGTTATGTATTTTACATTATTGTTTATCTTTTAGATCTAAGTGGATAAAGTAAAATTAAAGTAATTAGGTACACACAAATGATTCACCCCCCCTTCTCAGTTGTGCTTGCCTCCTTTTGGGCCTAATAGTAAGTATGAGAGAGCCAGAGATATTGTCCTTTTAAGTAAGACATGACATGAGAAAGTGTCAAAGAAGATTCAAAATAGGTTGGAGGAAAGATTAGCATGAGATGAAATTGAAATTGTGGAAGATCATCTATATACAAAAAGGCTTATTAAGTATCTTGAAGAATTCTCAGAAGAAGACAATATTATAGAAGGACCTCTCATTCAAACATTTAAGATAGGTAGAGGAATGAGGTTGGGGAAAGAATGACGGCAAGAAGATTAAATGACAATTCTATAGCATATGAAAAAATTCAAATTTTTAGAATCCTCGATGCATGCAAAGAACTATGAGGAGATTAGCCAAAGAAGTTGGAAGAGATTAACAAGGAATGAAGAGAATGATATATAATCCATATGATGGTATAATCATGTACTCGATTGATATTCTTAGGGTGTTGACATAATAAATTATGTTCAACATATGATGACACAACAAACTTAAGAACAAAGATAGATCAAAAAACATGAAAACTGAGCAATTATAAGTCTGACAAGAAAGTGGCTCTTTAATGAGATGATACTTAGTTAGAGAGTCTACCAACAGGTAGAAAAATCTTGAAAGGAGGACTCTAAAATTTGAAAAATTAAATCCAGTTTGAAAGGAAAGATTTGCATTTGAAAAATTAGATTCAAATTTATTGGCTAACTAAAATTCAATAGACAAAAGAATTTTGGATTTCAAATTTGAAATTTGAAAAACCAAATTCAATAAGATTTGACAAGACCAAAAACATCATTTCAATTGTGGGCTAAAATTTGGAAAATATTTTATTTAAAACTTTATATATGTTTTCTATGTTAGAGACTAATGGCAATTAAAAACTAAATGAAAAAGGCAAAGATATATTTTTGGAGAGAAGATAGATAGAGTAATTATGAGGAGTAGTAGTGGAAAGATAAAATTGTTGGCAAGCACCACTATAAACAATCTCCTCATATCAAATATTTGATATTTGAAATTTCCATCAAACTTAAAACAAAGTGGGAAAGATAAAGTAGAGGACATTCAATACATGATTATGATAAGTGAAGAGATGGAGTGAAGATGATGCAAAATTTAAAATCAAATCTTCCAAACATTATAGATTTTGAAACAAGGATGATAAGATAGCAAGATTTGTCTTCACTTGAATAGATTTAAGGAAACAATTAGATTTGGCAATCAAAAGGTATTAAAAATCATAGGGGCTGGAGAGAATTAGTAGTAGTGCTAAATTTAGCCTTGAAGTTTAGACTGAGCCAATGAGATAAAGAATTATTAGAAAGATTTGAAATCTCTGAATGGTGTTAAATCCGAATATAATCATAGCACATATTTTAGAAATTGAAAAGGACCAAACTCATTTCTCTTCTCTTTTTCTTTTATATTTCTCATTTCTCATTTATCTCTCTGCTCATATTGTTCATGGACAAAGTTAAAGGGATTCTTTAAATAAGTTCTGAGATAATCTGAAGCAAAGTTATGGCAAATAGAGCATATTTGAAGGTGTTGGATTATAGTTGAAGCAACAACTAACCATATTTGAAGGTGTGGGTGATTAGTTGAAGCAACAACCATGGAATCTCCCATCTTATTCGAGGTAAAGAAGCCCAAAAAGTAGGTAGCTTTCTTAGGAGTTATCATAGAGAAGAGAATGCAAGAAATTCTAGAAAATCCACATGTGTTATGCTGGTTTGTATAATATTGCATCTTGGGAAGAAATTTTATAACAAAAGATCATAAATATAGAGTAAACAATGAGATAATGGGGTTTTCCTTGTCATACTATTGCACGTTGGGATGAACAAATAAATGACAAGGAAAGTTTGCAAGAAATTTTCTTGAGGATATGATAAGGATTTTAAGAAATATAGATGAAAATTTAACTATCCCAAGATAGAAAGATTATGACATAGCCATCATCAATGGACAACCTCTAAAGAGATACCCAATTATGGACATTGAAGACCACCAAATATTTAAAAGTAGAAGGTTTGGGATAAGAATTAAGATATATTTTCTCATGAAGCTATACAAACTTCACCACAATGAAGGTCCATCTTAGATCAAAGACTTCCTTAAACAAGAAAAATTGGTCTCTAAGGTAAAGGGGGAGGTGATATTGTATAAAGTGGAAGTTGGTTTATTGAAGATCTTTGAAATGTAGGGACCACCTCCACCAAACCTTGAGGATTGACATCTAGATTGGGTTTTGGAAGAAGTAGCATTAAGGTGGTCACAAGAGTAGAGGAGAATAGAATGATAGAGGAGACAATCCACAATAAGAACTCAGAGGATAGGTGGAGTTGGTAGGGGCAGGCATGGAAGTGGATGTGGGATTGAAGGAGTTGGCAAGATTGTTGAAGTTGATCCATCTTCTAGGTTTTGAGACCTAGTTCCTTTTAGATATGAATCATTTTCATGGGTTTAAAGAACCTTTTTATTTTTTGGTAGTAATTTAAGCTAGACTTTAAAGTTGTTAAAAATATGCTACATTCTCTACACTTAGAGGTTTGGTTTATACTCGTATGGACAAATGAGATCACTCAAAAGTTGTTTTGGGAGTGATTGATAGTTTTAGTAGATGCTTAAGATAGTAGGCCCATATTATCTCTTTGGTTTAATAGCTCTTTGAATATTGAAGATTTAGAATTTGAATTATGGACATTGATGATCTATCTTAACTTTTATATGTATATTTTGAACTCTATTATTATTAATACAATCTTTATTGACCTAGATCTTTTATTGATTTTTAAAAAATAATTTTTTAAAAAAAAAACATACCTCAATTGAAAATAATATGAATTATTTTGTATCTTTAAAAAAACTTATTAATTTAAGAACAACTCTCATATATTCAATTACCTTTAAATTAATTAAAACCTTTATTTTATAAATAAATTTTAAAAGTATTCAAATTGGTTAAAAACAAACCTTCTTAATCGTTCATATATGAATTTGGTACAATAGTAAATAAGATTCCAAAAAATATGCTTTCCATTTCTGCAGACCTCTCTCCCAGAAATTGATTCATTTATACAATTGAACAGTCAAACAGCGTAAATCAGCAAAAAGACTAAATCACAAAAGAGAATAATATTAAGAAAGCAGCCGCAAATTTAGACAATGTTCACTTCTCCATCATGTCTTTCCTTCGTTGTGCGTGACGAGAGAATGAAGTCCAAACGAGCAGAAGATGGACAGTCGAAACGTGTCGGTATCAATTTATGACTTCATTTAAATTTCTACTGCAATCAGTAGCGTACAAATGACTGTGAAGTCCAAGGTTAATTTTTCCACGATTGATTTCTGTTTTTGGATATGATAGAAACTTATCCACTAATTATGAGCGCAGATGACTATCACGTTGTATGCGCTTATTTAGGCGACTGGTTGAAATAACGAAACGACGAGAAATTACAGGTCATATACATCACATTTTTTAAGCTAGAAGGAAGACTGTAGATAAAGCATATTACTTACAGATAATAGGGCATATCTAATTTACATAGAGTTCCTGGTAGTTTAGGTGAGAATTAGGTGTACAGTCGACCTACTTTCTACTCTACAAACCGTGCATAAAGATTTAACAATAAGAACCTGTCAGAAATATATTTACAAATAAATTAGCAATTCAATATTTATCAATTACAATCTCCAACCTTTCCCTAACCCCGGTCAGAATTGACAGAGTGAAATGGGTTGAAGAGGAAAGGCGTAAAGATGTGAGCTACGACCTTGTGGAAAAGCAGGATCTTTGCCTACCCATTCCCACTTTTTTGTTACCATGTTAAACGCCAATGCACTCGGACTGAGCTCAGTCATTATTATGCATATCCACTCCCCCACTCCACAACACACCAATCTCTCTGATTTGTCATCCCATCTGGAAGAAGCCATGAATTCTACCTCCATATCCTCAGGCATTTCCTCTAATAACCCCCATTCATAGCCCTCCTTTTCCTTCAATCCGCCCCTCTTTTTCATGAGTTCCCAGATCTGAACTTTACTATTACCACTCTCCATGCTTTTCCTCAGAACCATTAACAAACGTCCCCTGCATTCCACAAGGCAAGGTGAGGAAATATCAATACAACCAGCAGGCATTTCTGCTTCCAACTCTTCCCAAACATCTTTTTTCTGATCAAAAGTAACAACGCCATAAGGCATTTCTACAATGCAATAAAATCGATTGTTTACCCAAACCCCTGCATCCAGCCCAAATTTGGCTTCAGCCATTGTTTCCCCTGAGATTCTCCAAATATGGGTCTTGGAATCAAATACCTCTGTCAGCAGTCCTCCAAAAATTTTCACAGCAAGGTCGCTCTCTCCGACCACCACGATCTTGTAGGTTCCATCCTGATGAAGATTCAAGCTAACTTTATGAATAAATTGAATCCTGTTCATGGGCGGAAGACTTTTCACTAACTTTCTGACAGGGTCACAAATGCTCAATGCTCTGCAATCCGCCACTAAATTCCCCAGACAAACCAAATTCCCACTAGCGCTAACAATACTTTGTCTATAGAAAGGAGGATTCAGAATCTTGTGCCACCGTTTCAGAGAAAAATCGAAGGCGCATGAAAATTTGGCAGAGGTGCAGAGAAAGAGCCATGGACTCCTCTGTTCCACTGCGGATCTTCCTGTGTAATAACAATTTGAGGCTAAAAATTCTCTCCAATCCTTGCACACGCTTTTGAACTGCATGGCACTTGCCAAAGGTAAGAAAAGCAGGACCATTTCCATAATATCTCTGGGAAGATTACTCCATAAAGGATCCATAATTTCTTCTTCAGGTGCCTGCACTTTCATGGTTTCTTCTGCTAATTCCCTGTATTGATGTGCAGTGGACTAGATAGGTATTATAGTTGGTGATAGAATTTGTGTTGGATTTTGCTACGGATTCCTCCACCGTCACATGTTTATTAAAACATAAGAACGAAATCCCTCGTGGCAAATAAAGAGAATACGACAACAGACGGTACGAAATTATTTTACGCCGACTAGACAATTATGAGCCGTTGATGTGGTGCACATTTCTACACCGGGGATAGCGCCACGTGACCAGAGATAGTGGAGGTCAGTGGAAATATTTTTATTTTAACGACTTGAGGAGGGATGGTATTGTTTCCGTCTAAATCTTGGCTTTTAAGTACAAATAATTCCAGTACAGCTGTAAAAATTACATTACAAAATGTTTAAAATTTAACAACGTCAATAGGAATTTAAAATATTTTCTACGGCGGCGGACCAATGTTGTTTGTCGTGTACACATAATTTAATATTCAGTGTTTATTTATCTGCAAGTTGTTTTAAGCTTTTTCCGTGGCGGCCTCAAGAGAAAGATTCCGATTCTTCGTTTTCGTTCTCGCCGGTTGTTTTGTCTTTTCAGAAAATTAGAGCAGAGGAAGACGGTAAGCTACGGAAGTATTAAGATTTTTAAGTAATATACAAACTATATAAACAATGTGCTGGATTTTTAGGTAATATACACTCTACTCGTAACTTTTTCTAACTGTCACAATAAAAAAGAATAGAATATTGTACTTATATGCAATTAGAAAATTTTAATCATTCTTTAATAATAATTACTGCTTGCACGGGAAGGGTCCAACGATCACTCCATCGCATTCAAATAGTGGATTTTCATAAAAGAAGTTTATAATCAAATAAAATACTTCATGAAAATGTTTAGATATATTAGCAATTGCATCTTGGTATGCAATAGGTACATCGAAGAGGAATTGAAGGTTGATTAGGAAAATAATTAATATATTTTTGTATATATTTATGTTTTGCACGAGTTCAATTGATAGAAAGAGATATAGGATATAGAGAGGGAGATTTATAGAAACTTGTTCCCCATGAGGAATACACATGGTTAGTGTATGATTATGCACTTTAATCCACTTAACATTTTTGAAATATTATATCATCCAAACCTAGTCTTTCTAATAAGATAACACCTCATATTTGAATTAGATGGTAAAGATCCATTGACAAAGGGTTTAATCTCCTATGAACGGAGTACTTTTCATCATTTATAAACCTATGTAATTAGATCTTTGGATGCCCTCTTTGTACTCATTGGGTGAACAACTAGTGTAGAGAACACTAAAGCATGTAAATCAAAAAGACAAATGCCAAAATATATCAATAAGGCTAATGGATTGGACAATCCAATTACAATAGCACAATTAGATGTGAATTAATAGTAAATTAAAAGTAGAAGAATAATTTCAAAAATAATATTAGACAATCCTCCAATGTAATAAAACTTTTAAAAAATTGAAAGATAATGAAGTGAAGAAATTACATAGTTTCTATGGCAAGATGATTTAATCATTCTTTATCAATAGTGATACAAAAAATCTTTGATGTAAATAATGAGAAAGTGCTTATTTGAAAATGGAATGAGAGAGATACATATACATATTTAGATAAAATGAGAGAGGGAGAGGTAGAGAGAAGGGGAGGGGCTGGGGCTGGGGAGGGACGCAAATCTCAAAGTAAGAAGTGAAATTAGAGAATAATAGACTTGAAACCCTAATAAAGATAAGATGGGGGTGGGGGGTGGTAAGGGGAGGGAATTTCAACGTAAGAAGTGAAATTAAAGAGAATTATAGACTTAAAACCCTAATAAAGGTAGGATGTTATTATAGTAGAGAATAAGTCATATAGGAGGACTAGACAAGATCGTGATGTAAGGGAAAATAAAATAATTCCAAATATTAATCTAAGTTAATCATTTGTGAAATGCACACTCATAAGGATGAATAAACCTAGATGAAATAATTTAAGATAGAGGCATGATAATTGGAAAGGTATTTATGCTATGTTAGGAATTAAAATACAATGATCTAGCTCACTCTAAATTGGATATAGAGTGATGAATTTTTGGGACTTAGAAATTTGATGTTCTTGGAACTGTAAGTGGATCCTCTGTGTTTGGGATTTTTTTTCTCTAAATGAATTTAAGATCTTTGTCTTTTTCTAGATCAAGTGACTCACATTTGTAGATCATATCCATGTCCATTAAAATATGAATGTTTTTCTCTAAGAGCTAGTAGTATTTAAAATACATTCATTTTTAAATTTTTTTTTCCTCTTAAGTTAACCTTCAAAAAGATTCGGTAGCCCTTAACAAATATTTATTTTATATAGTCATGGAAAGGATTAGTAGGTAGCAATAAATTGTGCAAATGTCGTAGATGAATATGTCAATGTTGTTATTTTAGTGCACCATTTTGATGTTCTCATAATTTCTCCTTGAATTTTTGAATGATCTAAGACGGGAAATGATATTCTTGGATATTAGAGGATATGAAATGAATGCAATTGAATACATTTAAATATAGATACTTAGCAATGAATCAATCAAACATGTGTTTGCTACACTCAAAATAGCTCTATTCATGAGTTGGTCAATTTATAAATTCAAAAGTTGAATTCATGGACTTAGCATTATTCCTATAACCACAAAAATGATCCGAGATAAGAAAGAAATGAAATCTATGTGAATGTCTAATCATGGAGAATGCAATAAACATGGTATTTATGAGAAGGTATGTCAAAATGGGTAAGTGGCAATAAATGTATGTAATGAATGTAAATGAAATAATTAAAAGATATAGAATAAACTCAACTTTACACAAAAATTGCATCTTTTGTAATTATGTAACTATTTTGATTCTATGTTTGACAATTCAAATAAAGTAGTATAATTTCTTTTAATTGTGCTTAACTTGAAAATCCAAAATTATTAAGATTCTTAATCCGTATCAATATCATCGCTAACTTAACTCACTTCAAATTTCTAAATAAATAGTTCTTCTTAATTCCTAAACGATTTCAACAAATGACTAATTGAGTAAAAAAAAATTTACAGATTAAAGTTTTACTACAAAGTTGTCCAAACACATATGAAGATGTCTATGATGGTCAAGATGAAAAGAGTTGTCCTATGCAAAAGAAAAATCCATATTTTATATCTTAGTGCATTTTAATTTGTACAATCTTTCAACATAAACGACCAAAAAATACATTAGTCTAGATTGCTCTACTGTGTTTATCACTATAATAGTTTAATATATGTGCAACAAATAGCAAAACATAATGGTTAAGAACTTTTTTTTTATAATTGTGATCCACTAAATTGCTCCTATTTTAGCTCTCGAAACAAAGGAGAAAAGTGTAGAAATAGGTGTGAAATAATAGGTGAGTAAAAATTAGCATAAAATTATATTAAAAAATTATATAAAATCTATATTAAAAAAAATTATATAAAAACTATATTTAAAAATTATATTAAAAAAATTAAATATTAAACCAAAAACCTCACCTTGATATGTGGTTGTTGTTTTCTCTTCAAATGGGCCTTCTTTTCCAAATTGTACCAAGCTCTCCAACTTTATGTGAAAAAATAACAAAACCTCTTCAATCTCTTCAAGCTCTCACCTACAAAACAACAAATCAAATGACAAGAATGAAATAAGAAGATGATATTTTATAAATCCACAACGTCTCCTCATATTCCCAAAAGGTGCCTCTTGAAATAACTTCTCCTCTCCAAATTCTTCTACAAAAAAAATCTAAAACCTCCCCAAAAACTTGTAATCGGGGATGCAAGTTTTAAAACATTATATGCCCATCAAGGGCATTTTAATTTTATTTAAAACAATTAAAAAAAATTAAATTAGGCCGTATGGCCATTTGCATGATAATTAGAAATAAATAAATAAATTTAAAAATATTGATTGGGGGACGAGGCCACCACCCCTAGTCCCCCCTCATTTTTATGGCAAGCAACAAGAGCCTGCCCGCCGACAACGTATGTTGCATGACGGGGGCTGTTGTCCCCACTGCGTGGGGGCTGCCTAGCTGGCAGGTCCCTCGCGGGTTTCCCCATCGATGTGGGGAACTCCCCAGCTATGGAGATCCCGTAACGGGTCCCTATGTGGGCCCCCATCCCCCACGTGGGGTTTTCGTATTTTTAATTTTTAATTTTATTTATTTATTTTTAAAATGACCATATAGGGGGCCATTTTTTCAGGCTTTTTATGGCCTTAAATGGACCATTTTTTTTTGGAATACTATTATAATATGCCATTTTAATTTTTTAATTTTTTTAAATTAATTTTAAGTGCAACTGGCCTCAAATCTTTTTCATGTACACGGTATATTCTCAAAGTATGTTCGTACTGATATCGTGACTTGTGCTATGACTGTAGAGATGCCTCTCAGCGTAATTACACTTCCTTTGTTTTCAGCTCATTGACATTTGTACTGATCTGTTACCCTTAAATTTGGCCATTATGGATTAATCCTACCTATTCGTTTCTCATAATTTATTTAGTTAGGAGAAGTTAAGTGATGTAGAAAAATCTAGATCATCAAATTTGCATAAATCTCTAGTATATTTTGCAATTGCCTTTACTCGTGTACTCATGCAATTGATAAACCTATAATAGTAGATTGTGATGCAATTGCACAAGTATTTTGATTTGGTGCAGTAAATTACATCAGTAACAGTACAGAGAAGAATATTAACAGTTTATGTGAATTAGGTAGATATCTTCTTTCTCCTTGAAATTTATTCCATGGCTGAGCATTGGGCTTGATAGAGATCTTCAAGAACATTGGAATCTCTCAAACTTCACTTTAATACAAATTGAATAGAAAATAGTCAATTAGTCAAATCTATTCTTAATTTCTGTCGTTAACTTTCCATACGCAAAAACTGATTCTAAGAACAAGAATATATTTCTGCTATGCTTCTTGTGGTTGAGTATGAACATCTGCTATGAACATGTAGCTGGATCGAAGCACCTAGCATGGCAATGCGATGGTGTAGAGGATTTGGGGAGCAAAACTCAGTATGATGAAGATTAAGACTGACTAAAAGTTGAACAATCAAATCTATGTTTTTGGTTGACGATGTTAGAGAGGACAGATAGAGAGGAGAGGCAGATCAAGGCAAACATCCCCACAAATTTTTCAAGAAACTTTTGTCAGCATCGGGGAAGAGCATGAGACAATTTTCTGGTGGGGTTTTCCATATAGGGAAGCCTATAGGCTAATAATGAATATATACTAAAATTTTAAAATTTTCATATTTAATGAGTTTTAATATCTTAAGGACAATGATGAGATTTATCTAATACCAAAGTTAACAGATTAGAAAATTTTTAAAAATAAAAAATAAAATTGCTTATGGGGCATGCATAAAAAAGTTATAAATCACATATTCACATACCATTTATTTGAATTTATTCATTTGGATTTATAAGAAATCATACAATTTATTTGGATCTAATTTTTCAAAAATTTATTTATTTGGATCTAAATTTTCAAAGGTCTGACTGATCGGGAGTTTGTTGAAAACAAAAATCTGTAAGACATATATGTTGAAGTCCATTACTATACAAGCCTATGTCTTTCACACTTAAAATTTAAAATAAGAAAATGATGTACAATTTTTTTAGTTATCTAATTAATATTGAAAAAATAAAAAATAAGACTTTATAAAATTAAATAAAAATAGATCATAAAGAACTCTAATCTAAAAAGTCTAGAAAATCAGACCTATTTAATTATAACATTTTAAAAATAAAATTATTTAATTATAACATTTTAAAAATGAAATTATTTAATTATAACATTTTAAAAATGAAATTATTTAATTACAAAATTTTAAAAATAATAATGAAACCTTACAAAATAACTATTTATAAATTCTTTTATTTTCCTTGTTGAAAAATAAAGCACCCCTATTAGCTATGGAAGTATTTGGGAGAAAGTTTCAAAAGTCCAAGCAAGAACATAAAATAAATAATCTATTTTTTTAGTCGAAAGTAATTTACTTTACAATGTGAAGTAAAAACATTAAAAGTTAAAAATTGTTTTGCTTATGTTTGGAATTTTCTTTATTTTTATTAGTAAAATTTATGAATTTAATTATCTATTGTAAAATAGATTATAATTATTTTAGAGAAATTAAAATAAAAAATTATTAAACATTAGCAAGGGAATTATTTTTTACCACCTAGACAAATAAAAATGTAGAAAATAAAAATGAAAGCATAAATTTGTCTATCATAGATAGGGATAAATAAATTCTACGATAAGTATGGGAGAATCATGCACTTTTCCTAAAATTTGTCTATCATAGATAGGAATAAAAAAAATTGCACTTTTCCTAAAATTTGTCTATCATAGATAGGGATAAAAAAAATGTACTATAAAGTGCAGAAGTTGACCTATCTTCAAGGTCTTAAGACCTAGTTCTTTTAGATTAGAAACATTTTCATTTTCATAGGTTAAAAGAATCTTTTTATTTTTTTTGGTAGTAATTTAAGCTAGACTCTAAAGTTGTTAAAAATATGCTACAATCTCCACACTTGGAGGTGTGTATGAAAATATACCTTCATAGGATTAGTTCATCAAAATATCAATTCAAATGCAAGAAATACAACTATTTAACCAAATTGAATTGAAATTAAGATAATAAGCATCCTATGGATCTCTAACTAGAAAGCTACAACTATTTAACCAAATTGAATTGAAATTAAGATAATAAGCATCCTATGGATCTCTAACTAGAAAGCTAAAGTAATGCTCTCGGATTCAAGCATTCATTGGTGACAATTCTAAAATGAGAATGATGATCTATGATGCAATTATTCCTAATTTAGTTCAATTATGCAAGAAATCAAATTAAATGAACCCCATTATCATCACTACTCAATTTGAATTCAAAATATTATGCAAAGCCTAGAAAAATTTCACTATAGTAATGATGCACTAAGATAATGGATGATTCTCTATTTAGCCCTTCTATTTATAGAATTCCCAAAATTAGGAAGGTGAGTTAGATGTGAGTTAAGTTGACTCATGGTCACAATCAAGGTTGAGTTATTGGTTTCAAATGATGAGACAAAGAGACAAAACAAGTGGTCAAGATTGCAAAGTCAAATTAGATGGCGAAGATAGCAAAGTCTATTTGTGATCCATGTGCTCCAAATGATCTCACTTCATTGGTTGATTTTGTTTTTTCCTCGTGTGGTAGGTGAGAATTATTTGATTTAGCCATGTTTCCCATTTGAATGGGTTGGATTTATTTTAGATTAACTATACAATTAATTTGATAAAAATTAATTACATAATTATTTAATCTTTTTTATTTAACTAATTTGATGGCTTGATTTTCAATTAATTCCATACTTTGATCAATAATTATTTGCTTTGACTTTTATTGACCAATTTTGGGTGTATATAGGTGTTTTGGTTTATACTCATACATGGACATATGAGATTGCTCAAGATTTTGTTTTGGGAGTGATTGATAGTTTTAATAGATGCTTAAGATAGTGGGTATATTGTCTCTCTAGTTTAATATCTCTTTGACTATTGCAGATATAGGAATATGAATTACAGATATTGATGATCTATCTTAATTTTTATATGTATATTTTGAATTCTATTATTATTAATATAATATTTATCGGTGTAGGCCTTTTACTGAAAAAAAAAAAAAAACCTCAATTGAAGGTATATAAACTATTTTATATAAACGATTAAATCTTAAAAATAAACGATTAAATCTTAAAAATAAATTATTAATTTAAAAAAAATTATGATATATTCAATTACCTTTAAATTAATTAAAACCCTTATTATAAATAAATTTTTAAAAAATCAAATTGGTTAAAAACAAACCTTCTTAATCGTTCATGTGTAAATTTTGTTCCACAACTAGTAAATAAGGTTCCAAAAACATGAATTCAGTTTCTCTACTCTATTTGTAAATTTGATATTGCACTAACAAATAAAATTACAAACACATGATCATTCAAATTATTTCCCTCTTTTACTATCCCTCCTTTGTAGACCTCTCTCCTTGATAATCAATAAATTGATTCATATGCAGTAAGGAAAATATAATTGAACAATCAAACATCCTAAATTGGCAAAAAGACCAAATCAAAAAAGAGAATAACATTAAGAAGGAAAATAAAAAAGTAAATCATAGAGCCTTCTCCTTCTGTTGGAATAATTCAGTTCTGCCAAAAGTAGGGTGCTTTGCCTGGCTTGCATTAAAGAAAAGAAATCTCACAAGTGACAAACTGCATAAATTGAATATAGCACATCCTTTCAATTGTGTTCTTTGAAATAAGGATGAGGAAACTGTGGACCACCTCTTCTTGGCTTGCTCTTTTTCCCAACAATGCTAGCATTTTGTTATGAATAAATTGAATTTAGCTATGCCTCTACTTGCTACACTTTGGGACTTGATCCAATCTTGGTCTGTTAACTTTTCCAAGTCAATGTTTTCTTGCATATGGAAATGTATTCTTGCTACTTTTATTTGGTCCATATGGTGGGAAAGAAACAAAAGGATATTTAGACAAATGACATTGTCTGTGCACATGGTTTTGGAAGGGCTAGAAAGATCTATCTTCAAGATAGTTAATGTTAACACTCAAAATTCAGAAGGCAACCACAACTTCACTTCTTGGGACAATTTTATTACTTCTCAGTGGAATTGGATTTGTTTTCCCACTTTCCCATTCCCTTTCTGCCATTCACAGCCTCTTGATAGATCTAAGATAAAATGGATTCCTCCATGTTCCAACTTTGTTAAACTAAATTTTGATGGAGAAAAAAAAGGAAGTCCTAGTACCTCAGGTATTGGTATTTGCATTAGGGATCACTCAGGTAATCCAATTGCTTTGAAATCATCCAATATACCACTAGGGAAAAATAACATGGCTAAATCAATGACTCTCCTCAATGGTTTAGTTTTGGTAAAAAAAAGGGATACACTAATGTTCATGTAGAAGGTGACTCAACTGTGATCATTAATGCTTGCATTTCCAGAAAATCAATCAATTAGAAGATAGTCTATGTACTTAAACACATATGATCAATATTAGATTCATTCAAAGAATGTCTTATTTCTCATGTACCTATAGGGAGGGTAACCATCTTGCTAACATAATGGCTAATACAAGATACGATAATTTGAATTTGGATTCCTCGCTATCTATTATTGATTTATATGACTTTCCTAGCCTGTTGCATGTACTTAATAAGGAAAATATTTATTGAAAAATATTATATGTCAAACCTCATATTCTTCATCTAACTAATATTGCTTGTCACTTTCAACTTTAGCCACATCATTCTACACATGAGAAAGTGCATGTCATTTCAAGGTAGGGAATTCAATATTTTATTTGGCATAATAATAGGGAACTTATATGGTAATCATTAGAAGTCATGTTGAGTTCTCATATCTCCAACAATGATTACCCTATTTTAATATTTGCCTAACTTGTAAAGTATGAGTTATACCTTTTTTTCCCCATTATGGTTGACACGTAGTTTTTTGATGAAGGGTGCTCCCCTTAATACCACAAACACATAACAGAAATAGAGAAACAACAACAATATGCAAGAACAAAAAATTGGCTTCTTATTATCTCCACAAATGTGGAATTACAAACTTTCAGAATTACAATATGCAAAGCCACATGGGCATTCCCTTACAATATTCTATAGGACAAAGCCTCGAATCAATACCCAGATCTACTACCCCGAACTGCCCTAGACAACACTACGGGCCTTCTTTATAGAGGCATTTTCCACCGTCTGAGAAGGTTCCAGAAATTTAGCCCTAAGGGCCGACCAAACTTAGAATTATTTTATTTTTAATTTATTACATCAAAGTCGACTCAAAATAACTTTTGAAACCCAAACAAAAATTTTGAAGGAAAATTATTTTTCGCCATTTTAGGTGGCCTGACTTTCGGAGACCATAAGTCATCTCCAGTTGACCCGATTGACTATTATAACCCCATTTCAAAAATGCCACGAAGCGCTCTACAGGCTTGACCATTGCAAGCGCTTGTCACCCAAATTTTTGACCTCATCTGGAGCCTCTAAAGCCTTCAAAACTGAGTTCAAAGTTTCTGTACCCTTCTGCCAATATCAAAAATCTTCAATATCTTCAAAACTAGACCTGATCTAGCCATGAGACTTTGTTGGCAGGCTGATATGACTGAGATGAACCTCCACATGTAAAATCAGAACATTCTGAGATCGTAAGACCATCTTACTACAAATAGCAAGTTTCCATAAATAGCAGCTCTGCACAAGATAGCCCTTATTGAATACAAAAACATAAATATTTTTTTGGGTGATGCAAGATTGCTCTTACACCTAGGATGCTCCTACATCAGACACTCGGGGTAATTTGAGAAGTGACCCCGTCATGACTTAGGTGTGCAGAGGAAAACCAAGATGGTTAACCTCCTCCTTTGTTAGCCATGATGAATCTTCAACAGGTCATCCTTTCCATTTGACCAAATATTCTTCATATGTCATGTTCCTTGTGCTTCTTCCAACATGACTATCCAGTATGTCTTCAATCTCCTTGATATCTGAACTGGTTGCTGGAATACTCCATTGTGCTGCTGTAACCTCATCTTCAACACCTCCTTCATGATACTCTGTCAAATTTGAAATGTTAAACACTGGTGAAATATTAAGCTCAGTAGTTAATTCTACCTCATATGCATTTGTTGAATCATGCTTCTTCAGTATCTTACATGGCCCAAACTTCTTCATTTTCAACTTGTTATATGTACCAACCGAAAATCGCTCCTTTCGCAAATGAACCATGACTTCATCTCCAACCCGAAATTTTTTATGCCTCCTTTTCACATCTGCTTTAGCCTTATACTGCGCATTCATCTTGGTAATATGCTTCCTCACCTCCTCATGGATGTTCTTCAAGTGTTCTGCAAAATCCTCAGCTTCAGCACTACTTATTTCTCCTTTATCTATCTTTCTCAATTCTGATGCATTTTTGGGACTACTCCCATATACAATTTGGAATGGTGATTTACCAGTGCTCTTGTTGACAGAATTATTGTATGCAATTCTTCCTGTGGTAAAATCAAATCCCATCCTGTTGGCTTATCCCCAACCAAACATCTCAACAAATTTCCCAAACTCCTATTCACCACCTCTGTCTGTCCATCAGTCTGTGGATGATGTGATGAATTGAACTTCAAATATGTCTTTAACTTCTTCCACAATGTACGCAGAAATATCCAATGAATTTAGTGTCTCTATCTGAAACTATGGTCTTTGGCAAACCATGTAGTCTCACTACTTCTTTGAAAAACAATTCTGCTATATGAACAACATCATTAGTCTTCTTGCAGGGAATGAAATGTGCCATCTTCAAAAATCTATCAACCACCACAAAAATTGAATCATGTCCCCGTTGTGTCCTTGGTAAACCAAGAACAAAGTCCATACTGATATCCTCCCAAGGCTTCTTGGTACAGGTAATAGCTGATACAACCCTATATTCTACTTCACTCCCTTTGCCATCTGACATACTCTGCAACTCTGTACAAACTTCTTGACATCTTGCTACAACTGTGGCCAATAATAATTTTCACTAACCAAAGAAAGGGTTTTATCTCGACCAAAATGTCTAGCCAATCCTCTGCTATGCTTCTCCTTGATGAGATTCTCCCTCATAAAACTTTTTGGAATGCACAACTGACTCCCTCTGAATAGCATATCATCTTGAATGATAAAATCCAACCATTTTGTCCTGTCTAGAGTAATAGGTTCTTTACAAGCTTTCCAAGCTTCACTAAAATCAAGATCCTCTGGATACAAATTCTTGAGTTCCTTGAACCCAACTACCTCAATCTGCATCTCTGTCAGCAATAGTTGCCTTTTGCTAAGTGCATCTACAACCCTGTTAGACTTTCCACTTCTGTGTTTCAAAACAAATGTATAACTCTGCAAAAACTCAACTCATTTCAAATGCCTTTGATTCAACTTTCCTTGACTATTCAAATATTGCAAAGCTTGATGATCAGTATACAAAACAAACTCCTTAGGAAGCAGATAGTGTCTCCACTTCTTCAATACCTGAACTATAGCATAAAATTCCTGATCATAAATAGAATATTTTCTCTTGGCATCATTTAACTTCTCACTGAAATAAGCAACAGGTTTTCCTTCTTGGCTCATAATAGCTCCTATTGTAGTATTGCTAGCATCACAGTCTACTTGAAACACCTTATTAAAATCTAGAAGTGCTAAAATAGGTTGTTCTGTAACTTTTAGTTTCAACAATTGAAAAATCTTTTCTATCCCATTAGTCCACTTAAACTCTTTTCTATCCTCTCTCATTGTTTCAGTCAAGGGACCACAGATACTGCTAAATTTTTTGATAAACTTTCTGTAAAAACTAGCCAAACCATGAAAAGACCTTACCTTAGTAGCACTCCTTAGAGTAGGCCATTCAAGGATAGCTTGTACCTTCTCTGGGTTTATTTTTAGACTTGCTGAAACTAAAAATCTCAAATACACTAACTCTTTCTTCACAAAACTGCACTTCTTCAAATTAATCAATAATTTCTCATCTCTCAGCTTCTCAAACACCATAAAAATATGCATCATATGCTCCTCCAATGTCTTGCTAAAGATCAAAATATCATCTAGGTAAACAATGACAAACTTACCCAAAAAAATTTTCGGAACCTCATTCATGAGCCACATGAAAGTGCTCGATGCATTGGTTAGCCCAAAAGGCATGACTAACCACTCATACATTTCTTCCTTTGTCTTGAAGGCAGTCTTCCATTCATCTCCTTCTCTGATCTGAATCTGGTGATATCCACTCTTCAGATCTAGCTTTGAGAAATACATAGCTCCACTCAAACAATCCATAATATCATCCATTCGTGGCAATGGAAACTTGTACTTGATTAAGATCTTGTTTATTGCTCTGGAATCTATACACATCTTCCATTCTCCATTCTTCTTTGGTGCTAATACTACTGGTACAACATAGGGACTCAAACTCTCTCGAATCAACCCCTTCTGCAATAACTCATCTACTTGTCTGTTCAACTCTTCACTTTCTGCTGGTGTCATTCTGTGTGCTTCCTTGTTTGGAAAACTGGCTCCTAGAATCAAATCCATCTGATGATTGATCTTCCTTACCAGTGGTAATCCATCAGGTACATTATCAGATAAAATATCCTGAAACTCATTCAACAAATCTACAACCTCTACAGGTACATCCTCTACTTCTTCTTTACCAGCTTTTGGAATTAAAGAAAAACACACATGCTCATGCCTCATACCATCTAGGAATTTTCTTCCATCAACAAATGTTATTCTTGCATTACCACATACCTTTTCTTCGGTCTCCTTCAATGGCTTTAGCTTATGTCGCACTCCATCTTTTGTCAGGGAATAGGTATTCGTATGACCATCGTGTATAGCACATCTGTCAAACTGCAACGGTCTACCCAACAACATATGACATGCATCCATAGATATGATATCACATAGTACCTCATCTTGGTACTCGCCAATCTTGAACTTTACTAGGCACTATTCACTGACCATGACCTTGTGGTCATCCTACACCCAGGCAATCCGATATGGATGTGGGTATTTCTGTCTCTTGAGCTTCAACTTTGTCGCCATCTCTTCTAACACCAAATTGTCAGTACTTCCACTATCAATAATCACATCATAGTATTTTCCCTCACACTTGCATCTAGTGCGAAACAGGCTCCTCCTTTGTTTAGGTTCATTCTCACCACTCAGCAGGACTCTTCAGTTAATCAATGTTTCTCCTCTTTCAGCATCTTCTGAATTTGTTGATCTGGCATCTTTGTCTACATGTGCAACTCTGGCCTGGCCTTCATTCCTCCTATCTATCCTTCCTTGGCATTGAGGACATTCAAATGCCCTATGACCTTCTTCTCCATAGTGAAAACATGTTCCACGGAAGCCTCCTCTTCTTGAACCTTGTCCTTTTCCTCTTCCTCTCTGATCTCTATTATTCTGATCTTGGAAATGATTGGAATTGTTTCCTCTCATATTTTGACTACTACTGGCCTCATCCTTCTTTTTTGGATCTTCATTTCGGCCTCCATATGACCGTCCACCAGATCGTCCACCGCGACCTCTTCCATTTTGTCTGCTCTCAAACTTCTTGTTCAACTTTTCCTCTACTTTTAGGGCAAACTGGTATGCCTCTACAATACTGTTCATTCAAACCAGATTCAGCTCCTCCTTAATGTTGGGCCTCAACCCATTAAGGTAATGAGCAACTTTCTCCTTATCAGCTTCCGCATGGCCTATTCTAATGAGGATTCGATAGAAATCCTATGTATACTCCTGAACAGATCATCCCACTTGCTTCAAACTTTGCATTTTCTTCAGTAGGTCAAGCTCATAATCAACAGGGATGAACCATCATTTCAATTTATCCACCATCCAATCCCATCTTGTGATTTTATCTTTCCCTCTTCTATTTCGCTCCAATTGAATCTCTTGCCACTAGATCTTCGCATGACCTTTCAGTCTGGCCTTCGTGAATTTGACCCTATCAAGATCCTCAATATCTTCATACTCAAAATATTCTTCACATTCATTGATCTAGTCGATCAATTCTTCTGGGTTAAGATTTCCTGAAAATGTAGGAACCTCAATCTTAGGTCTTTTTCTGATCTTGGAAATGGCTTGAAAAAGTCTTTCTTCCTCCTGGTTCACAACTTCGACTTCTCCTTCTTGATCTTTATCTTCGGCTTCATCCTCGCTTTCGTCTCTGACATTAAGATTCATTCCTCTGTGAATCTCCTCTTGCAATGCTCGCACTTGTCTTTGGAGCGCTCTAACCTCAGGTGTTACAACACCAGCTCTTCCTCCACGTTCCCTTCGTGGAAGCATTTTCGCGATGCGCACTGAAACCCTAACCACAGTCTTGGTGCAAACTACCTCACAGTCGGTGATTTATTTACACACTCAAGAACTCCTACTCTGATACCACTTAATACCACAAACACATAACAAAAATAGAGAAACAACAACAATATGCAAGAACAGAAAATTAGCTTCTTATTATCTCCACAAATGTGGAATTACAAACTTTTAGAATTACAATATGCAAAGCCACATGGGCATTCCCTTACAATATTCTGTAGGACAAAGCCTCGAATCAATACCCAGATCTACTACCCCAAACTGCCCTAGACAACACTACGGGCCTTCTTTATATAGGCATTTTCCACCACCCGAGAAGGTTCTAGAAATTTAGCCCTAAGGGCCGACCAAACTTAGAATTATTTTATTTTTAATTTATTACATCAAAGTCAGCTCAAAATAAATTTTGAAACCCGAACAGAAATTTTGAAGGAAAATTATTTTCTGCCATTTCAGGTGGCCCGACGTTTGGAGACCATAAGTCATCTCTAGTTGACCCGATTGACTATTATAACCCCATTTTTGAAACGCCACGAAGTGCTCTACAGGCTTGATCATTGTAAGCGCCTGTCACCCAAATTTTTGACCTCATCCGGAGCCTCTAAAGCCTTCAAAACTGAGTTCAAATTTTCTTTACGCTGCTGCCAATACCGAAAATCTTCAATATCTTCAAAACTAGACCTGATCTAGCCATGAAACTTTGCTGGCAGGCTGATATGACTGAGATGAATCTCCACATGTAAAATCAGAACATTCTGAGATCATAAGACCATCTTACTAAAAATAGCAAGTTTCCATAATGGCCTCGTATGCCAACGACTTTCTGTCAAGTGATACAAAAAAGCCATTGTTTCCACTTTCTCCTCAACGGACACAAAATTGAAATACAGCTGCGCCGAGTTCCTCGTTAATTGGAACAAATAAAGCCATTGTCCCCTCTTTACCCTCAAATGACACCAATGGAGTCACTGTGCCAAGTTTCTCTCAATTGACGTAAATTAAGCCAATAAGGCAAGAAACACCAATGTAGTCACTCTTGAGCTCAGGCTCACTAGGGAAACACCTTGTAGGATAAATTTTGACATCCAATGAATCCCCTTGTGAAATCCTCACTTAAGTATACCACCCAAAATAGAGATCCCTTGCTTTGTCGAGACAAAGACATAAATATTCATGGTCAATTTTACAATTGGTAACTAAATTAAAAGATTTGTACCCAAATTATTATCATAGGAATTACATCTTAGCTTTGGTTTAGCTGAAAAGGATATGAGTATTGTTAACAAACATCAACCATTAAAGACTATCCTTTGTAACATAACTGTCTTAGGAAAGTTTCAATTCTAGCATTTTCATATTGTACAACAAATCACATAGGTTTTGGGATCTCTGGACCTTTTATTTACATTCAATTCGAACTGAAAAATATATATACTGCAAATACAAATTTAATAGATAGTGCAGTCACGATACTCATCACATCCACACACATCAATGGAAGATCTATATGAGATATCAAAACTCCTCCAAATGCCACTTGTAGCAGGCACTGCCAATCATGGAAGTGAAGTTATGGCTGTTGGAATGATTGTAAATGATTGAACTTCTTTCTACGGATTTGACACAACAACAACTGAATTGTCTCGTATGCTCTTTTGATGTCATTTGAGTTTGGGTTCTACTTTATTTTGCCAGCGCAAGGATGGGGGTGGAAGTTTTCCACCAGTACAGTTGTAGCTAAAATATGCGATGAAATTCCTCTTTCCTTTATCTTGTGATGGATGTCCAAACCCCTATTCAAAAGCCCATTTTGATAGACAGGACCATACTAAATCTAAATAGTAGATGTTGGAAAATAAATTAATTATACCACCAACTTAAAAGAGAACATTCTAGCAACTTTGACCACTGAAGAAAGAAGCTTCCAGATAAGTGAAGAAAGTTAGCAATTTCTAGAGAATTCTTCTACTCTCCAGATTTCTCTTGATGTAAACATTTGATTATAAATTAATAGAATGAGCTTGTGTTCAGTGAGCCCAATTTGGGTCTCCAATAATAGATTAACTATGAGTTTCAGGCTCACTCACATAACCTGTTTAGACAATATATATCTTTGGCTTTGTGAACCCAATAGTGGCATACATATATCAATCAAATCGCAAGGCAAAGAACACACTTATTGTAATGAAAAATCCTACAAGTAAGCCACATGTTCCATTCATTTTCACTTCCATCAAAGACCTATTTGTCGAAATAATGGCAAAATCTAACCAACCTACTAAAATCTGAAAATGCAATTGCATTACAACTGGTACGCAGTGGAAACAAGTATTATAAGCTACACTATTGACTTTTTCAAAAAATGTTAAAACAATCATTCTCATTGACATTATGCTAGGAACATATGAGGAGCTCGTACCTACTTATATCCAATTCAATTCAATGCTTCTTGTTGATCCAAGCTCAAACTTATAATATCAGTATATTCAAATTTGTTGACTCTCAAAAATGTTGGATTCGATTTGGGTCTAAATTAACTAATTGTTTGTGTTGATATACGTTGAATTCAATGAGCCCTTTTTCATATTAGATTCTAGAAATCGACAACAAAAACCTCTTTATTGTAGAGAGAAAATTTTGATTGAAGAGATCTTCCATAATTTTTTAATGCTTCTATATGCTACAAGGTTAAATTTAAGTTTTTGTCAATGTCTTACATACTAATCAGCAACAGTCTTCTCTGTCATGAGTTTAACTCTGGCAATTTGTTGGCGCCTGTCATTCCTTCATTTTAATTTGGCATTTCACCTACATACTATGTTTGGGTTTAGTTAATTGGTTTTGTACCGGTTCAGATATTTTCATTGAGTCTTATCATTTAGTATGTGCTCCTATTCAAATATTCTATATGAATAATGACAATGTTGGCTTCAATCTTTTTCTTTATGATTTTTTTGTGCAGTAATGAGTTTGATATAATCCTCCATTAAAAAAATGCAGTTGTATACAACATCTACCAATTTTTTAGTTTTTGGTTTGTCATGTGTTCGCTTCTTGCAAGGGAAGGGCTACTTTGCCTCAATACTTCATTGTATGAATGATCTTTTATGTGGCTTGAAATTTCATTCTAAAGCAGATATTTAAATTTTAATCAGTGGGTTTAGGATATTTTTGTAGTAGTGAAATTTGTTAGCTGAGAACCTTGGCATATATGCTAATGTGTACTGCAACACTTAGGCTTCATAAAAAGGCCATGGATAGTGATAATTTGTCTATTTGTGGGAACTTGTGATTTATTAGATAAGTTAATTTTCTCATAATTTATGAGTTGAACTTTGTGATAAAAATCTTAAAGTAGTAGGGTAGTTAGTTTGTGAGTTTGAAGAGAGAATTCAATCATTACAAAAACAAATAGCATATGTGAAGTGCATTTATACTTTTTCAATGATGTTTGTCATATATGATTGTAAATCTATTGTGCCAATTTTTCCCTCTCCTCTTCTATACCTCAATAATATGATTGTCTTCTAAACTTAATTTGAAATACCTGTAAGGATTAAAATTTATAACATAAAACATCTCTTGCCAAAGTATGTCTATGACATCCATACTTGCAATCTCATTGCCTAACATTATCTTCAACAAGAGGAGAAAAAACCTGCTCAACTCAAGGCCATAATCCTTAGCATATCTCTTCGTGGTGTCATGTAGAGTTACAATTGCAATTGTGATCTCCTCCAAAATTTTTAAGGAAATAAATCCTTTGCAAGAGTTCAACAAACTCACCATCGTAACACCACATGGGTCTAACATGCCTCCTCTGAACTATTCTCATACAACCATGAAGACTTGTGAAAAATCTTACTATTCTAACTCCAAATTTTTTTGAATGATGAACCATAACATTCAAGTTCACTGTCTTGAACCAACATTGAGAGTAAAATATAAAATTTTACATGAAAAACCTTCATAAGATGAACTCATAGATTTTCGAAGGTTTGAAGAAATAAATAGTAAACTATTATTCAAAAGTACAATCAATGAAGTACAATCAAGTTTAGTATTCTATGCAAGAGATGACAACAATACCAATAGAATTCTCAAGTACAAGCATGAAAGATAATCATTGTTAAATTTTGATAAGTAACAATAAAGTAATATGATACCCCTCTTAACTTATCTTTGGTATTTATTCTAAGATATCATTTATAACTTTGATTTATTTGAATTTTATATAAATTTTATTTAGAAATATGATGAGTTGATATAATTCTAAAGGAGAAAAATCTACATGCTATTAATTTTCCAATTTTTTATACATCTTTGTATGAAGACATCACTAATTTATGATTCCAACATTTAAATAATTATTTCTAGCATATACATTTACTTTGAGTTGGAACTTTGTTTGAAACTTCAATATATTTCTATTTTCTTCATCCTCTTCTGAAATATTTATTATTACCATTTCAATTATGTTTGGTCCTTATTTTCCTTTGTTCCTAACATTTCATAATGTACACAAGTAAAGTTCTTTTTTTAGTTGAAAACTTATTTAAAATTATGGTATATTTATACTGTGTGCTATAAATGTGTCACACTTCTATGGATCATTACATGCAAGGAAACTCAAGAATGAGCCCTCACAAATCGATCCATAGCTCCCTAGGCATGGAGTGCAAGGGTTTTAAGAATGCTCTCAGCTAGAGCTATTTAGCCTATAACCTTGCTAGTAAACCATGCAATGGGAGATTCAATGGAGACAAGGGCAAGAATGCCAATATCCTCAAGAATCAAGAATGAAAATGCAATGCAAGCTAGATTAAGAATGGAAATGCAAGCTAAGCTATGGAAATGAAAGATGCAAGTATTACAAAGCCTCCTAGTTAAACTAGATGAATTAATCTAAAGCATAAAGGAAATCTAAGCTAAGAATGCCATGAAAATGAAGCTACTATGCAAGAAATGAAATCTAACTATGAAGCAAGAAAGCCATGATGATGCAAGAATGAAGACAAGAAGATAGAGTGTTGATGAAGATCCAAGATGAATGCCAACAATGCTCCAAATCTTCAAACCCTAGATGCAAGAATGTCTCCAAAAGCTCCAAAGTGACCTAGAAAACCTGCAGCATAACAATAGCATAAAAATTGTGTGTGCAAATGAGGAAGAGAGCTCTCCTTTTATAGGGAATGAAAAAGGAATGGGCCATGGAGATTAAGAGGCAAAAGATTTAATCAACGGTGGAGCTTAAAAGAGGAGCAATCCATGTGCACAAGTATCCTCCAATGAGAAAATAAGAGTTGACTTTTGTGTCCATATGAGACAAAAAGTGCTTTTTCCTTTTTTATAAAATAAGAATAATGCTTTATTTGTGCAACTTAGGATAAGAGGAAAAGTGGGGGCTTTTTATTTATTAAAAGAGGAGGAAATATTCCTTTTAATAAATAAAGACTTAGGATAAGATGGTTAGCCCATAGAAAATAATCGAATAAATGATAAAGCTAGGATTTGATCAAGAATAAGTAATTTATGATTTAGCAAAAGGGGCTAATAGTCTAGATGACCATTTTTAGGTGTATACATTTGCCCCTCTTTGACTAATGTGTGATCGATCTGGGAACACATGTAGTCAAAGAATAGATCAGCCAAGAAGGCAAGCAGACAACCAAGAAAGCAAGCAATAGCGCTTTTGACAGATGTGAGATCGATTTGGGATCACATGTAGTCAAAGAATAAAATAGCCAAGAAGGCAAGCAAGTAGTGATCTGACTCCAAAGAATGAAGTGCAGAGAGATAGCAAATCCTGCATGGTCAGCCTGGTAGCGACAGTACTGAACACTTAGGAAAGAGATAACCAATAAGATATGATGTGTCTGCCCCCTCGGGATCGAAAGCGAAATCAAGTAGAGGGAATGCAGAAGCAAGAGCAACATGATCAAATCACTAGAAATCATAATCGAAGAAAGAGAACAGGATAACCATCAAGCAATGAAGATATGCCCCACACATGGGACCCGGGGCACGAACCAAGCGGTCCCTCAACCCGAAAACACCACAGAGGGGGAAGAATTTGAACTTGAGATTTGAAAGTGAATGAAAGACTAGAAGTTTGAAAGAGATGGGGATGAAGAGGTGAAGAATGCCCCAGCGAAGATGGAAGGATCAGGCCTCAAAAGGTTAGGCAAATGCATGAAAGAGGGGGAAAAGGTGATTTGGATGATCAAGGTGAACTTGGATTTTGGTTTTGATCCCGAAATGAAAGGAAAATGATGTGATATGAAAGATAAGAAGTGAAAGACATGATCAGGAAGAAGCGAAAGGTGAGCGCAGTTGATTAACAAGTCCACGTAAGATGAAAAAAGAGCTCTTTCCATATGCAAGATGCAAAACTAAACTAACATGAACTTAAGAATGCAAGCTACATGAAAAGTGGTTTACTTGCAAGGTCACAAAGCCAATAGACATCTAATATTCATCATTGAGCGTTATTGGTAGCGTCACAAGATCATACAATACACACTAGCATAACTATGTGGATCTGAATATGATCTATATCAGATAGAAATGTGGAAATCCCACCTAGGCATCAAAGACATGTAGGTCAAGATGAATAGTGCAGTGAGATTACCTAAGTTTGATATAGCAAGATTATGCTAGCATCGAGACACAAGAAAGTCAAGATGACTATAAGCATGCACTTGCAAAAAATAGTCAAGGATAATACCCTGTCAATCCACAGTGTCAAGTAAGACCAGCATAAATGCTCATGACAGTTAGGATCAACAAAATATACCCACAAGCAGAAAAAGCAATAAAACATGTTCTCATACCCTCAGTCTTCTAGCTATGCATCATCGAAAACTTCTCAAGGAGAGACCACTCAGCAAAGAAATCATCATAGACAGCACACAAAGAAATAAAGTCAAACAAATCTTAGCAAGTCAAGTGCGTGTGTGTAGGTCATAGAGTCAAACTTTGAGTATTGCATCTGCAAATGAAAAGTATCGCATCATACTAGACTGCAAGTAGGACATCTGATAAGTGTTGAGAAACACTCGACGCAAGGGTAGTGTTGAAAAACACCGTTGGAACCAAGTTGCCCAAGAAACCCAGACGCACAAAGAGACCCAAGATAAGCTTAAAGCAACATATGCCCCCTAGACTAAGACAAGAATCAATTCCAGGCTAGGAGAGACAAAGCGAGAAGTGGAGCGAATGAGTGCCACGCAAGACTGATAGACATAGGTGCAGAGGGTCTCAAGCAGCGCCTGTTTCCAGGTTTTCACCACTTGATAGATTTATTGCAATTTTTTCAGGACTTTTTATAATTTTTTTGTATTTTTGCTACCAAGGCGCCTATTTCCAGGTTTTCACCAAGGCACTTTTTCTATTTTTTTTTTGAATTTTTTTGAATTTTTTGAATTTTTTGGTGAGACATCAAAGCGCCTATTGCTAGGTTTTCACTAGGATGCTCATTTTTTAGTACTTTATATGCTTTTTAGGTTTTTTTCAGCATCATATATGATTTTTTTTTTGGAATTTTGTCAGGATCATAAAGTATGTACAAAGAATGCCCTAGATAGAAACGGGCATCAAACTCATGAGCAAGATCACATCGTGAAGTCCCAAAGTCTAGCAAGGTGGAGGACAAGAGGGAGAGAAAGCTCATGAATGAGATGGAGGAAAGGAGAATGAAGGCGAATAAATCCTCAAGGTCAAACTCCTCAAGAGTACCCAAGCTAGGGAAAAATTATCATGTAAAGCGCATTGAACAAGCAATGAAAGGCCAGCATAGGATAAGTCATGAAAGCGCACTGCAAAAGAAGAAAAGGATGCATTCCAAAGGAGTAGACATGTCAAGAGGCTTCATAGCATCATTTTTTTACTCTTTTTTATTAGATCAAGACCAAAGGGGAAAAGGATAAAGAAAGGCTAGAATGAATGGAGGAAAATGAAGGAATGAATATGAATGGAATGAAAGCAAGATCATCATAAGATAGCTCACAAGATAGCCAAATATTCGTGTATAGCTGAACATTGCCAAGATCAACGAGAGAAAATGGAATGGATGAAACATGTAGAAGAACTACGCATGATGCCTGATTGCCAGGTTTTCATCATGGTACTTATCCAAGGTGCCACAAGGGAGTGGTTGTCACCATAGGATGAATTTATTTCTCTTTACTTTTGCTACCAAGGCGCCTGTTTCCAGGTTTTCACCATGGCACATTTTCAATTTTTTCATTCTTTTTTTTTTTCTTTTTTCTATTTTTGGAAGAAGGCAAGCTTTTTAGATAGTACTCCTTGAAAGGATAAACCCTGACATGCCAAGGATTCAAAATGATATGCTCAAAGATGCTGATAGGGAAAGGAAGATGGAAGAGAAAAATGGAGGATAAGGCTTTATGTAAAGCAAGTGAGGTTGGAAGATATGAGGAATAGGCAAATGAGGAAAAAGGATAGAAGGTAGAAGGATAATGAATGGAAAGATTGTGAAAGGGTAGATGGGAAGGAAGGCAAGATCAACATCGACACACACCTTGAAGGGTGGCGAGAGGATGGAGGAAATATGAATAAAGGAATACGTGAAGGAATATGATGAATGTTTAGCAGAGGTTGCGGTTCAGGCACATGGAATGAAAGATCATTTTTGGAAGAAGATGAAGTGGAAGCCTTTGGAAGCTTGAATGTCAACTTCACTTTTTGTTCAACATAAGACTCTTTCAAGAGAGATTTTGGAATCCATATAGCCTTAGGCTTTTTATTTCTTTTTGATAATTTAGAGAGAATATCTGTAATGATAGATTTTGGAACCCATACTTGTCTTGTAGTTTTCTTCTTAGATATCTCTTTTGACTTTATGTGCCCATGTCGATTAGAGGAGACATGGTGATCTTTTTTTGATGGATTCTTGTATTGCTTCTTTTTCTGGTATTGAACATTCAAGTTACTTCCAAAAGACTTGGGACTTGTGGAAGAAGGAGGAAGATATGACTGGTTTAGATGGGTGAGTGGATGAAAAGGATTCAAGGGTATGCATCTATGTTGATCTTGAGGAAAGATAGGAGATGGAGGGACGTAAGGACCCAAAATGGATGATGAATTAGGAAGTTAGGAGGGGAAAGTGAAGGGACATAAGGACCCAAGATGGAAGGAAGGCATGAAGCCTTTAGCAGTGGAAGAGGTCCAAGGATGGAAGTGGAAGATGCAAAAGGATAATCAATAATTTCATCAGCATCTATATGACAACCAAGGACATCAGCATCTTTAGAGTGAGCATTAGGATTTGCAATAGGATCATGAACATCTTTAATAGGAGCAAATTCATTGATAGAATCGTTCAAAGCTTGCAAAGACTTAGGAAGAGTAGAAAATGGAAGCGAACATGGAGTGGTAGAACAAGAAGATGGAAGACTTTGATCTTGACAAGGATCTTTGGATAGCATAGGCGTAGAATTTTTCTCTTGATTTTCAATAAGCTTAACATCAGAAGTAACGACACCATTTTTAATAACCTTAATGGAAGTATCATATTTGGAAAGTGCAAGCGTAGTAAGGTTATTTTGATTATCAACAAGCTCAATAGTGCAAGTGGTAGCTTGATCTTGCTTAGGAGAAGACTTAAGACATGGTGGAATGAATGTAGAAGAGCATAGAGGATCAAAAGAACCATGAAATGGATCAAAGACATCATGAAAATAATTGGATGACATGGATGGTTCTTGATCTTGATCTTTCTTTATATTCTTTTCTGTATCATTTTTAGAGTCCTCTTGACATGAAGCCACTTCTAAGGACAAGGAAGCATTTTGAAATTGTATGGAAGACTTTGGAATAGATAGTGAAGGACTAGCTGAAGTAGGCATTGTAGTGCATAAAGGCTTAGGCTCTTTAGGTTTAGCATTATTGAAATTATTTTCAGCCAAGTGAAGGTTAGCTTGAGTTTCTTGAAGAGGTAGCTCTTGAGGATAACTATAGGGAACTGCATGAAAAGCATTAAGATCTTTGTTGGGTGAAGGATTTGTGAAAGATTTGGAAGACTCAGAAGCTTTAGGAGATGTATGAGTATTGGAGGAAGTAGGGGATGGAAGGGGACCATCACAAGACAAAGGTTCAACATTAATATGATCTTGCTCAGAAGTACAATTTTGATTTTTAGCAGTGGAATTCTTAGAGAAGAAATGCTCATAGTAGTAACGTTTATAATCAGCGCGTTGTATTTTATAGTCCTCAGCAGTAGTAGATGGATTATCATCAAGGTATTGTCTACAAACATCACTAAACTCTCTTTCAAAATCAGAATCATATGGATCACCATCACAATCTATCCAATAGGATGACCCATTTTCAGTAAGCATGAGTCTGCGAGGACTCTGAGGAGTAGAAGTGTCATAAGTATCACTACATTGTCCATCATCATAGTCATCAAAGGTATTACAAGGATTGTCATGTTGCTCATTATGGTATGGCTCATGAAGAAAAGCAAGACTCTTGGGGGAAGTAGAAGAAGAACAAGATCTTAAAGAAGGAGAAAATGAAGACATAGTGGAAGAAGAAAACTTAGCTAAGGAAGAATTTGAATGATGTTGAGAAGAGTCATGGTAAGATGAAGAAGGATAACGATGTTTGGAAAAGGCATGGTAGGATGTGGAAGATGAAGAATGATGAGAAGACCTAGAAGAAAAAGAGTGTTTGGAAGAAGGAGATTGTGAGAGAATCATGTCTATAATCCTAGCAAAGGCGTTAGACTCAAACATCTTTTTGTTTACTCTTGTCTTAAGTTGATGACTTGCGGGATGCTTGGAAAAATAATACTGTTCGAATTGACCAATGAGTTCGAGATCATCCCTTCTCAAGAGAGGTTCTATAGCAAGATAGTTGAAATTCATGATTCTAGAAGAGGAGGAATCAAGCATGAAAGAAATGAATAGAAGAGATGAAATAGAAGAAGGCAGACTAGATAATAAGAGGAAAAGGATCAAGAAGACATGAAGAGGTTAGGAAGAAGAGAAAGAAGCATGAAGGAAGAAGAGAAATGGAAGACTAGGAAGATATGGGAGATGTGGAAAAAAGAAGACCAAGAGTCATTTTGTGCAAATTGATACCATTGAAGTCCATTTGAATATTGAGCAACATGTAATAACCTCTAAGATCTGACTTGGACTGACCAAGGATGACTGGAAGTGACACAAATCAACTTCAGATTGCAAGCAGTTGTGAGATAGCAAAATAACTTTGTGTGATAGTTCCCAGGCAAACAGTGTGACTCTTGACCAATGAACATAAAAATCTCAGTTTTGAAGTGTTTTGATCAAGTTCAAAGATTGGATAGTGCAATTTTTCAGTTTGACAAGTAGTAACAGCAGATAAAAGACAAGTTTGCAAACAGTAGGTGATCAAACATGTCATAGAACACTTGAAACAAGGGCAAAAGCAACCTTGCCAAGACAAACACTTGTGATATCAAAATAGAGAACCTTATGAATGCTACCATTTGTTTGAATGTTGAGAACGTTTACACGGGCATAGCACAATCGAAGACAATTCAAGCAATTACTACCTAGAAGGACAAGGTTCATTACTTAGCAACGTGGCCCACAACTTGATGCTCCCTTGCCTCACACCAAGTGGTTGCCCACAAGAGCTATTGGCGTTGTCATGGAAGTGTCAAAAACACAACCAAAGGAACACATATGGTGAGTGTCTTGGGGTGATCCGGGTAAGTCCACTTGGATCAATCCTTGCACCAAGAAGCTAAGCGGCTAAAAGAAGGTGGCCTCTATCTAATGGTTCATAGTAAGGATTTCCGTTCATAGTACCCCTCTTGCTCCTCATAAAGGACTAGGACCTCGCGGCCTCAAGAGTACCTTAAGCATTCTTGCTTAATGCTTTCCTCATGGTCACAATCCCACAAGTTACTTACATCAAACGAAGATAAGTACTATGTCTACCAAGGTTTTGTGTCCTCGATAGCCTTGAGATTATAGTGAGTTGGAATCACTCGCCACCAAGGAAAATGATGACAAGGTTGTCCCCACTTGGGTCGTTCCTTTTGATTGCTCAAGAGCAGGCCCGCTAAAGGATCCTAAGATAAATAAAGAATGGATGATTTTTTGAGGTTCAAGGTTTTTGATTCACCACAAAGGTGAAGAGCATACTCCCCTATCTCAAAAACTTCTCCCAAACACACCAAACAAGATCCAATTACCCCTTTGCTTCCAAAACCTCAAGATGGGTCAAGATTTTCTGATTCACCTAAAGGTGAAGAGCATACTTCTCCTACCACCCCAAGATTCCTTTCACAAAGTATTAAGTGCCTAATGAAACAACTAGTATATGCCGCACTTAATAAAGAAAGAAATTAAACAAGCACTTGATTTGGTTTTTATGCTTAGGGCAGCCCTACAAAAACCATTAGTAGCCCTCTTTGACATGCGTTCTTTTGGAAAAATATCTCAAGCAAGTGCACCTACAACCACAACTTGTTAGACCCACAATGGTTAGCACATGAAAAATCTGATAACCTGCAAAAATACTTGATCAAATGATAAAATCTGAAAATGAAACCATCATGGTTGGATTGGGCTCGGAAAGACCTTTCCAACGATATATCACACTTAAACTTTTGATACCATTTGCAAAATTTCAAAAAAAATGGGCACCCATTTTCCAGAGTGGCACAGATTTGAAAACGCTGGAAATTTTAGAAAATTTCAAAAAGATAGCTAAGAACCTAAAACTTGCAAGATAGATAAAATAGCCTAAAAATAGCTCACTGCCAGGTTCAGACACAGTATCGCGCGATACTTCGCCCGACACCAGGCGATACTTTTCAGTCCGTGCGATATTTCGCCCAACACCAGGCGATACTTCGCCCGAGACCAGGCGATATACCTCAATACTGCCGTGCGATTCTTCTCGGGCGTGAAGTATCGCACGCGTATAGTAAGGTATATCGCGCGATATACCTGAGAAGTATCGCGCGATATTCTGAGACAAAAAACCAGAGAACAAAAATTACGCTAAAAACTTGCCGAAAAATTGACGAAAATTGATGAAAATGCAGAATTTAAAGGACAAAGTCTATCTACTCTGCCCCACGGTGGGCGCCAAAAATGTGTGCTATAAATGTGTCACACTTCTATGGATCATTACATGCAAGGAAACTCAAGAATGAGCCCTCACAAATCGATCCATAGCTCCCTAGGCATGGAGTGCAAGGGTTTTAAGAATGCTCTCAGCTAGAGCTATTTAGCCTATAACCTTGCTAGTAAACCATGCAATGGGAGATTCAATGGAGACAAGGGCAAGAATGCCAATATCCTCAAGAATCAAGAATGAAAATGCAATGCAAGCTAGATTAAGAATGGAAATGCAAGCTAAGCTATGGAAATGAAAGATGCAAGTATTACAAAGCCTCCTAGTTAAACTAGATGAATTAATCTAAAGCATAAAGGAAATCTAAGCTAAGAATGCCATGAAAATGAAGCTACTATGCAAGAAATGAAATCTAACTATGAAGCAAGAAAGCCATGATGATGCAAGAATGAAGACAAGAAGATAGAGTGTTGATGAAGATCCAAGATGAATGCCAACAATGCTCCAAATCTTCAAACCCTAGATGCAAGAATGTCTCCAAAAGCTCCAAAGTGACCTAGAAAACCTGCAGCATAACAATAGCATAAAAATTGTGTGTGCAAATGAGGAAGAGAGCTCTCCTTTTATAGGGAATGAAAAAGGAATGGGCCATGGAGATTAAGAGGCAAAAGATTTAATCAACGGTGGAGCTTAAAAGAGGAGCAATCCATGTGCACAAGTATCCTCCAATGAGAAAATAAGAGTTGACTTTTGTGTCCATATGAGACAAAAAGTGCTTTTTCCTTTTTTATAAAATAAGAATAATGCTTTATTTGTGCAACTTAGGATAAGAGGAAAAGTGGGGGCTTTTTATTTATTAAAAGAGGAGGAAATATTCCTTTTAATAAATAAAGACTTAGGATAAGATGGTTAGCCCATAGAAAATAATCGAATAAATGATAAAGCTAGGATTTGATCAAGAATAAGTAATTTATGATTTAGCAAAAGGGGCTAATAGTCTAGATGACCATTTTTAGGTGTATACATATACTTATAATATTAAATTATAAAATAATCACAATTATAAAAACAACAAAAAATATACATCTATCATATATTAACTTACAACTAGTTTTGATTCTAATGGCTCGCATACGAAATCTAGGCCCTGGCAGGGTAGAATCCTCAAATGAATGGAAGGTAGATGCGGTCCTTTTGAAGAACAACAATAATTCTTTCCTTGCTTCCCACTTTGCATACACAAAATAGGTTGTAGGGATTTCTAACCCCTTCTCACCCCTGGAGAAAAAGAATGGCATTGCTCCTTCGGCAAATTATAATCCTCAACAAGGAAGGGAGGCGATGCTACCACAACCCGCTAAACCCCAAAGGATTAGCGACCTTGATAAAATATATAGGTCCCAAATCAATATAGAGAAGAAAATTTATAGGGTTCACAATGTTTCTGGCAAAACTCTAACAGATGTATAAAAAACACAGAAAGGAAAAAGGAAAAATAACAAGAACCCACAAGAAAGGGAATTGAAGCCACAAAGCGAAAAAATCCCTCCTGCGAGGATCTCTTAAACAACACGGAAAGTTGATCAACAAGCCCCAACAAAAATCACCAATATATGCATAGATGGAGGCAAGCTACGACCCCCAATATACACAAAAAATAGAGATAAAAAGGTGAATAAACCCTACCCAAAATCATGGGGTCTCGGGAATTGGAAGCCAACTAATGAAATACCAAGGGTTGCCACTCAAGAAAACTAAATTCTAGTAGGCATAAGGAACAACCACAACATGCCAACCCTTAATAGAAATCCCACGAGTGACAAGAAGCCATCCACTATCATTATTAATAATGAATTTCTAATGAAATTTGGAAAAGATGTGAATCTCACGACATATTTATAATTTGGGAGGGAAAATCCAATCATATCACGACTATTGAGAAATGGTGTAGAACTGCTCTAGATACACAGGTAAGTATCACTATCATAAACCAGAGAAATTTATTTTTAGACTGCTCGTCTAAAGGATTAGCTGAAGTACTGCTTGAATCTGTAAATATTTTTTATAAAGGTTTTAGTATAAATTTTTTAAAGTGGAAACTGAATTTCGGCAGCAGTGACAGTACCAACATAAACCCCTACAAATGGATATGTCTCAAAAACTATCTAGTATAATTAATGCACCACAACATCCTAAGAATGATAGGCAATCAAACAAGAATAGTGGTTGGCTTTGAACATAATTATATGATCAACTCTAAGGTCAAAATACTTGTGTAAAATGTAACAAAGAATTTAAACCCAATCAAAATTATAACAAACCATAGTATATACAAATTGAAACCAGAGATATATAACGACAACATTGGGAAATAGGTGGACATCTTCATATCAGATTCCAATGATGATTTTGAGGGCATCCATCACACCTCCAACCTCTTTAAACTTCTGGAAGACTTCATAAATCCTAATTTCACCTTGGATGATCTTGACATACTTGAGTAATTAGCTCATAATTCCCCTCCCTCCCCAAAGTGTAACCCTCCATCTTCTCCTCTATCCAAGCAATTTGTTCATCCCTCTGCCCCCTCCTCTCACAACCTCCTAGAAGAAGGGGAGATTCCACTTGCATTTCCAATTACTCAATCACAACCTTAGAAAAATAAAACAAATCTCTCCCTGGAACCTACACACCATGCCTTCAAGAACTAGAAACCCCTCATTGATCTCAATGAACCCATCTCTCTCTTGAAAATAGTCCTTCACACCACCCCTACTCCAATTCTACCACCATCTATCATCGACTTAATTCCATCCTTTGTTCCCCCATAATCCCCTAGTCCTGATCCTATGCCGTCAAATCCTATCCCTGATATAGATCCCCTCATTCAATCAAAAGTTTATACCACAACTAAAGAAATTCTCATCGATAACATAGAGGAGACTCTGGCAGACTTCATTGATATGGATACCATTAACAAATAAAGAATTGGACTTATCCAAAAGATTCAAGAACTAGATGGTGAGGAGCATGAGCAACAAGCCTTAGAAAAAGAATTGGTGGAGCTAGAAGCCTTTGGAAATAATCCAGAATTGGGATTAGCTTTTATTGAGGAAATTTTAAATGAAATGAAATTTGCAAAATATCCTAAAAAGAGAGGTAGAAAATCTTTGGCTCAACTGCATAAGAAGGATGCAAATTTAATCAACCAAACTAAGATCACTGATTTACTTCATTCAAGGAGGGGGAAGTTCCCTCCCAAGGATCAATGAAGGTCCTTTCATGGAACGTTAGGGGCTGCGATGCTCCTAACAAACAATGTTTATTAAAACATTGTATTAACAAATACAAACCAGACCTATTGTTAATACAAGACCTATTTGTAATCTTCCCTAAACTTATTAATAAATTTTTTTCTACAACATTTCTATTTAGTTTATGCTCTATTATATGCTCTTTTTTATGTTCTATTTTTTTTGCCTTGCTTTCTTTTGTTCTCTTTCATTCCAATACATGGTTTGTAGTTGTTAGTTTGCATATTTGTCTTCCCAAAATAAGGTCTTAGAAATGACTCACTATGCTCAAGATGGAAGACAACAAGAAAATAATAGTTTGAGAAGTTGCCATTGAATGGACAACTTTCCTTTGAATTTTAGAGGTATGAATCCTTCTTGTGATGTAGTTTTGGAATTTTTGGGGTATTCTTTTAACCAAAAAGCATAAAAGGTTAACTAACACATGAGAATAGGCGTGTTGTAGATGTGGATTACAAATTTATAAACTAAAGAAGAATAGTGACAAACAACACAAAGTTCATTTATTCAACACCCACAAGTGAAAATGAAGGAAAAATAGACAGTGGCACCCCTTTTAGATGATATGAATAACTCAAGACACAAAGTTTAGATAATAAACATATCCATAATTTGTTGTAAAGATCTTATCCATAAATGGTTGCGAATCACAAAGTAAATAACAGCCAAAAAAGAATTTCAATAAATACAAAGCTCTAGAGAAATCTCCTTTATTTCGTTAACAAGAATCCTGTACAAAAAGATCACGACTCCAAAAAAAAAATGTTACTACCTCCCTCATTACAGTGCTTATAATAAATTTTGCTCTTTCTGTTTCATATGTCAATGCATGAGTTCAAAATTCGGTCCCTTTGTGATGTTCCCTAATCACATTTTTAAAGACATTTTTACTTGACCTTTCAATTTCTATAACTGAATCTTTTAAGTATACAAAGAGATATCAAGCTTTATTTTTCCCCATGACCAAATATTTCATAGTGTATCTTGGCATGAACAATAAGCTACACATGTCAAATATTCATTTTCAGCCACATGTAAACTGGAAGAATGGTACCACAGTGATATGTGTGTCGGGAGTGAAGTGATTTTTTAAAACTATGTCAGAGAGTCGGGTAGTGTTGCAAACTATGAATTGGGTCGGGGACATTAGGTGGTTTGTCAACTGCCTCTACCACTCGATAATGCATGGGCTTGAAATTGTTTTAGAATTACTTCACAAAATGTTTTTCAGGTCTACACATAACCTTTGAACCATTGAACCACATTGGATATATTACTAGTTCATGAATTATATCAATCTCCTAACTCAAAATATTCTAAAATACTCTGAAAATTCTATTGCAATTACTGATTCTAAATCTCCTATCTTACAAAGATTATTTAACTGTCGAAACTTAATTCACAATAAATATTGAATAATAACACAACTACAACTTCACAAATAAAAACATAGATGCAAAATATGCAACATAATGAACACGATATTTTTGGATAAATTATCCCTGTAAAAACCATGAAGGGAAAAACAATAATGCAGATGAGGAACTTATATTAAACTTTGGAAAATTAAGAGATAAAAAAATTGTTTGCCTCTTTCTAGCAAAGCTCTAACAATCTCCCAATTTCTCCTATTGAAATCCCACAACTGTTATCCCCAATGCTATCATTGCACCCTTGGTAACACTGCAAGACTATTTTCTAACATTGAAATGTCATTTGCTAACACTACAAATGCTTCTCAAACTTGTGTTCTCCAAATGCCCAATGACCCCCTTTTATAATACCCTCATTGGAAAACCAAAGACCAAGATTTATTCTCAATCAATGATTGAGATAAATAATAACTTAACAACCAATAACAAATAATTTGAAAAGTTTAGCTAAAAGAGTCAAATAATTAATTAAATAATTGTCTCCACTCTAAAAAAATTGTTTAGAAAATAATTATTTACAAATTCTTTGGAAATGGACAAACAATTTTCCACGCTACCCCAACTAACACTCCCTCTTAGCGAGGAATTTGTTTTGCATAACAACAAAATTATCTCTGAAGAAGATGAATTTCACCTTCCCCAATGCCTTAGTCAAAATGTTTTCTACTTGTTGCTCTATAAGTATATACTATAGCTGAACAATCGCCCATTGTACACAATCCTTGATGAAGTGATACCTGACATCTACATGCTTAGACCTATCATGAAACACATGATCCTCACATAATTTAATACAACTTTGATTATCACAATGTATCACACTAGTCTCAACTCTGTGACCAAACAAGGCTACCATGAACTTCCAAAGCCTTGTAGCTTCACATATTGCCATGTTGGCTGCTATGTATTTTGACTTTGCAAAACTTAGAGCCACATACTTGTACTTCCTACTAGACCAAGAGACAACTCCTGATCCCAAATTGAAACAACATTCTAAAGTGCTTCTTTTGTCTGCTATATTTCTTGCCCAATCTATGTCAGTATAGCTTATCAACTTGACTCCTTCACCTCAAGCATATATGATCCCATACTCAATTGTACCACATAAATACACAACACATGCTTTTACATTTTCCAATGCACTCTCTTTGGCTCAACCATGAACTGACTAAGAAAGTTTACTGCAAAAGCTATATCTGGCTTGGTGTCAAGACCAAATACATGAGAGAACCAATCAAATGCTTGTATAAGGTGGGATCTGAATTCTTCTCCTTAGATGTGTTTACCTTCTTCCAATTCATGATCATGGGTGTAGACATAGCTTTGTAATCTTCCATTCTGAATCTCTTCAAGATTTCAATGCAATATTTCCCTTGTCCAAGGAAAAGCTCTCCATCTATTTTCCAAACCTCCATGCCTAGAAATTAGCACATAAGTCACAAATCCTTCACCTCAAAATTCATTGCAAGGTCCCTTTTTCACTCCTCTATGAGCCCTAGTGAACCTATTAGAAACAAGTCATCCATATATAGAAAAAGAATGAGAATATCACCCCCAACTACCAAGTAGTAGAGG